>WAAF01005398.1:3012-62927 GCA_013400475.1 Tricholaema leucomelas | reverse complement strand
GTCCTGCACCCCCACCTCTCCTGCATGCCCCCGTGTCCTGCACACCCCCCGTGCCCTGCACCACCCACGGGGGTTCTTTTCCCCTCGCGGAGATACAGAGCCAGGCTCATGCCGTGGCCAGCCCAGGCTCACCCCATGCCGCTCACTGCCCTCCAAAGCAACCGGCCTGGGGGCCACTTTGGGGTGCTGGACCCCCAATCCCCACAGTCGTGTGTCCCCCCCAGGGTTCTGGGGGGTGCGGAGCTCTGGCACCCATCGAGAAGGTGCCCGCGAGGGATCAGAGTGTCCCTGAGAGGGCACCGGAGCCCTCGGAAGCTTGGGGGTGCCGGTGGGACCGGGAGGGTCCTGTTCGGTGAGCAGTAGGGATCCCCGCTCCCATTCCGGCTGGGACCCTTCGGGACTTGTACCAGGAGGTCTCGGCCGTAGGCACCCAGTCGGGCAGCATCGGCGGGGTCGGAGCGGGGCCGGGAGCGGGGGCGGGGCCTTACCGGAGCGTGCAGGGTTTTACCGGGAGGGGCGGGGCGGCGGCAGTGCAGCCGCGCAGAGCACAGCGGCGGGAGCAGCCTCGGTTCCGCCGCCGGGACGTGCCTCGGGACGGGGGCGAAGGTAAGAGCGGAGCCGCGCCGGGCGAGGAGCCCCGAGAGTGGCGGGGCCGGACGGGAGGAGCTCCGGTGCCCGTCCCGGCGAGCTCGGTCGGCTCGTTCCTGCCCCGGGACAGCCGCTGCTGCCTCGCTCGGTCCGTTCCTGCCCCGGGACAGCGGCTGCTGCCTCGCTCGGTCTCTGTTCCGGCCCGGTTTGACCTCAGCCCGGCCCTTCTTGGTGCGGCGGCTCCTGGGTATCCCGGGGACGTGATGCCGCGGGGGTCCTGAGAGTGCAGGGTGGGGTCCCGGGGAGGTCATCTCTGGCTGTGGCCTTGCTGGGGCTGTCGGGGACCTGCCACCACCACCTGCTTTGTCAGCGGAGGGCAGAGCAGGGGCAGTGGGACAGGGCAGAAAAGGGACAGGACAGTGAGGGGACGGGGACACAGGCAGCCACGCTCCTGACCCGGTGGCCTTGCCCCGTGCCCTGCCGGTGGGACAATGCTCTCCGGAGTGGGATGCTCCAGGAACGGCGGCTCCCGACTGCGCTCTCGGTGCCGGCAGGGATCAGCCTGATTCTGAGCCTGGAGCACTGAGAAGGACAAACTGTCCAGGGCTGCTCCTGCTCTGCTCTGGGCACCGGCACTGGCCCAGGCTTTGGCATGAGTGACCGTGGGGTGGCTGGGAGGTCACAGTGATGTCCCTCAAGGGCCAAGTGGGTGCTGCTGGTGCCTGGTTGCTCACCCAGCGAGGACAGTGGTGCTGTGCCCGTCGTGGGGCCTCACTTAGCCCTGAGCTTCCTCCTTCGCAGTCACCACCTCCACCTTCTCCTTTCTTTGTGCTGAGGTCTCCCTCGGACATGGGAAGTGCCTCTGGGGGGGGTTCCCCTGCACCCACTGCTTCCCACAGCTCATTTTCCTGCTGATGTTTCTCGAGGAGCTGGAAGAAGTTGAGCGTTTGCATTTCCCCTGAGCCCACAGCTGCTCCTGGCAGCTCCACCCTGGCACAGAGCAGCTGGGAAAGCTGGTGACATGGTGGAGGGCAGTGACCCATGGCAGTGTTGGGGCTATGGCCATGCCAAAGGATGGATGTGCTGGGTGGGAAACAATGAGCTGCCAGGGAACCCCTCAGGGATGGAGCTCCCACAGAGCTGAGCTGCTCTGCCCCACCATGATGCTCAGTGCCCACATTTCCACCTGGGAAAGGCCTTTTGGGGGCAGCTGTTGCATGGCAGCTGTTGCCACTTGCCCAAAATTTGCCTTCTGTGACTTCTTTCTCTGCACCAGGAGGTCTTTCCCTCTCCATTCTGCACCTTGCTGGGTACCCTGGTGCCCTGTGGCTGCCACTCACTTTGTGCTAGTGCTGAGCTGGGCAGGAGCTGCTGGGAGTGGGGCTGGAGTGGGGCTAGGGTGGGACTGGAGTGGGGCTTTCACCTCTGTTGCAACAGCCTCAACTTCCCCTCCTGTGGCTGCAGGATGGGTTGCATGAAGTCGAAGGAAACTGCTGCCCAGGAGAAGGTGATAAAAACTGACCCTGACCCCAACCTCCCACAGGGCCACTACGTGAGGGACCCCACAGCCACCAACAGCAGGGTGAGTGGAAGCTGCCAGATGAGTCGGGGACCTGGGCCATGGTG
Source organism: Tricholaema leucomelas (assembly GCA_013400475.1). Lineage (NCBI taxonomy): Eukaryota > Metazoa > Chordata > Aves > Piciformes > Lybiidae > Tricholaema lacrymosa > Tricholaema leucomelas. Next base: position 60,713 of record WAAF01005398.1, on the reverse strand, counting down.
GGGCTAAGACACCCCCACGGGGTACGAGTCTCTGCCACCCATGACATCACTCTCTGCTTTCTGCCCTGCTATTCCAGAACAATAATGTCCCCAGAGTGGCTGTGTCCCCACCTGAGGATGGTAGGTACAACGTGGGGGCTGCAAGTGAGTGCACAGGGTGGGGGTGTGCAGGGGGAGCACTGCTGGGTCCTACCCAACTCCCGCCCGATGCTGCCAGCCCAGCAGGATGTGACCTCTGGGTTTCCCCGGAGGCCAGACACGGCCGTGGCGCGATGGAGGCGCTGAGCGCTGCAGGTGCCCTGCCCGTGCCCTGCCTGCGTGTGGCAGGCGTGGCTGAGCAGCCCAGCCTGAGACCTCTCTCCCTGCAGGCCCGGGGGGCACAGTGGTGCTGGCACTCTATGACTACGAGGAGAGGCACGCTGGGGACCTGAGCTTCCGCAAAGGGGAGCGGCTGAAGGTGCTGGAGGAGTAAGTGCTGCCGGCCTGGGGGCTCCTGGAGCCTCGCCTCAGCCTGCTGGGGTTTTTGTCTGGAACTTGCCCCAGGAGGAGCCAGCAGTGCCCAGCGGCAGGTGCCAGAGGCTGACCCAGTGCCACCTCTGTCACAGGTCAGGGGAGTGGTGGCAGGCGCGGTCGCTGGTGACAGGCTGTGAAGGCTTCATCCCCAGCAACTACGTAGCCCGAGCTGACTCGCTGGAGACGGAGGAGTGAGTCCCTCCCTGGGTGGCACATCCCAGCCCCTTGTGGTGCCCCAGCCGTGCCTGCTCCGTGCCCTGCCCCGGCGGATGCCCCACGCCAGCCCCAGCAGCGTTCGGTGGCTCTTTGCTTGTGCCGCAGGTGGTTTTTCAAGAGCATCAGCAGGAAGGACGCCGAGCGGCAGCTGCTCGGCCCCGGCAACGCCGTCGGCTCCTTCATGATTCGGGACAGTGAAACAACCAAAGGTCTGCAGGGCGCCTGGGCCGTGGGGTGGGCAGCAGCTGCCCCGCTCTCACCTGGCAGAGCAGCTCAGGAGATGCCTCCCCAGCCTAGGGCTTTCTGCTTTGCTGCTGGGCAGGCACTGGAGGTCCTTCACGAGTGTCCCCGCAGCAGCCACACGCTCACGGCAGGGACAGGGATGTGCCCCTTTGAGGCTGCTTTTGGTGCTTGGGTGTGGTGGGTGGGGGCTTCAGGGGTGGCTCTGCCGGGTGATGGCATTGCAGCCTGCTGGGCACAGTGGGGACATGCCCTCGGTGTGGGGGCTGGCAGCTGACCGCTCGGTGGGCAGGCTGCTACTCGCTGTCGGTGCGGGACGGGGACTACGGGCAGGGAGGCTCCGTGAAGCACTACAGGATCCGGACGCTGGACAGCGGCGGCTTCTACATCTCCTCACGCTGCAGCTTCCAAACGCTGCAGGAGCTGGTCCAGCACTACAAGGGTAAGCCCCGGGGTGCCCTCCCAGCCCTCCCGTCCTGAGCGGGGCAGCTGGGGACGTGCAGAGGCCAAGGGGCTTCTGTCTGTCGCTGCTGTGAGGTGCAGTGACTCCAGCACAGCATGCTGGAGGTGTCAGTGTCCCCAGATGCCCAGGACACCTCCTCCCCGGGCAGGCTGGTGCCCTGGCATGCCTCCTGGCCGCGGAGGCTGCCGTGGGCTGTGCTCTGAAGCGCAGAGGCTGGCTGATGGCTGCTGTGCTGCCCGCAGGACAGAGCGATGGACTGTGCCAGAGGCTCACCCAGCCCTGCTGCGTGCCCAGACCACAGCAGCCCTGGGAGAAAGACGCCTGGGAGATCCCTCGGGAATCGCTGAGGCTGGAGAGGAAGCTGGGAGCTGGGCAGTTTGGAGAAGTGTGGATGGGTGAGAGGGAGGGGAGGGCAGCTGGGAGGAAGGTGAAGGAGGAAGGGTGAGGGTTGGGAGGAGAGGTGGAGGGAGTGACCTGTGGGAGAGGAGCACAGGGAAGGGGTCAAAAGCTTGGCGATGTGGTGCTGAGGGCCATGGTTTGGTGGTGCCCTGGCAGTGCTAGGTTAAGGGTTGGACTCCATGAGGTGGAGGTGACCCTGGCCTCAATGCCAGCGCTGCTGAGGGCTGGGCTTGGTCTCCAGCTCCCAGGCAACAGCTCCATCTGCAGCCCTGGGCGCTCCAGCTCCAAAGCCCAGCGCCGCCAGCGCCTGGGCACTGGACAGGCTGCGAATGCTCCGCGGTGCCTCCCCCACAGCTACCTACAACAAGCACACCAAGGTGGCAGTGAAGACGATGAAGCCTGGCAGCATGTCCGTGGCTGCCTTCCTGGAGGAGGCAAACCTGATGAAGCTGCTGCAGCACGACAAGCTGGTGAGGCTGCACGCGGTGGTCACCAAGGAGGAGCCCATCTACATCATCACCGAGTTCATGGAGAAAGGTGCTGCTGCTGGGCCAGGACAGCTGGTGGCACCCGGGGGATGAGGCAGCATCAGCCCCTCCTGCAGCCCTGGGCTCAGATGTGGGCTCTGTGCTAGCTGCTGGGATGCTGGCAGCTGGGTTGGCTCCTGCCACTTAGGCAGGGTGCTGGGGACAGGCAGCAGAGATCCCACAGCAGCCCCTCTGCCCATGAGTGGGGGTGGGTGGGGGGCGTCAAGGGTGTTTCATCCCTTCTAGGTGATGTTTAGCTCCCCAGGAGCCTGTGCCAGCCCACGGGTGGGCACAGGCTCAGCCCTGGCACTGTTCCTTGCCCACAGGGAGTTTGCTGGATTTCCTCAAGAGCAGTGAAGGGAGCAAGCAGCCACTCCCGAGGCTGATTGACTTCTCTGCCCAGGTGAGGAAGGAGCCCACCTCCCCCAGCTGCCCCTTGCCCCCAGGAAGGGTGAGAAAGGGGATTGAGGAGCCCAGGAACTAACCCGGGAGTGCCAGTCAGGAGCCTGGTTTGAACTGGGAGTGCTGGAGATGCTGGGAAGGAGCCAGGCTCCCTGTGGCATTGTCCTTGTGCCTGCTCACCAGCCCATCCCACACAGCACCATGTGGAAGGAGAAGTGGTGGCTTCCTCATCAGCCTCTTATCAGTGGCATGCAGCCTGCTGGGCTGTGCCCAGGCGGTGCCCTGCTGGAGCTGCAGAGAGCCTGGGGAGGGGGCTGGGGGGGGTTAGCCAGGCTGGGAACCCTGTGTCCTGCAAGGGTCACCATGGTTCTGTCCCAGGGCTGCAGCCCCTGGTGCCACTGTGCTTTGTGGGGTCAGGGGCTCGGGTCAGAGCTTGTGTTTGCTGCTCACGTTTGCAGTCCCTTCTCCAGGACGTGCCTGTGGTGGTCCTGAGCTGCAAAGCTGCTGAGGGGCCTGGAGCAGCTCTGTGAGGAGCAAAGGCTGAGAGCCTGCAGGAGAGCAGACCCAGAGGGGAGCTGAGCAATGGTCAGAGAGAGCTAAAGGAGCTGTGGGGAGCAAGAGGCTGGGGCCAGGCTCTTGTCAGTGGTGCCAAGGGGCAGTGGGCACAAACTGGAACCCAGGAGGCTCCATGAGGATGAAACTTGCTTGGTGTGAGGGAGCAGAGCCCTGGAGCAGGCTGCCCAGAGAGGTTGTGGAGTCTCCTTGTGTGGAGAGCTTCCAAGCCCTGCTGGGCAAGCTGCTGGGGGTGCCCTGCTTTCACAGGGGGCTTGGACTGGTTGATCCTCAGAGGTCCCTTCCAACCCCACCCTGCTGAGATTTGGGGATCCTCTGACCCCTGTGGCCCACCAGAGCCCAGGGCTCCCTGGGGAGCAGCCATGGCAAAGCAAATCAATTTCTCACACTGCTGCTGTGACAGCTCCCTGCAGACAGCACCTCCTGTGTGACACAGCCTCAGACACTGCTGAAGCCCCCAGAACCCCTCACAGCCACCTGGCACCAGCTGTGGCACCCTTGGGCAGCAGGACCCTTCCAAAGCTCTAAGCCTGGAGGGCCTAACAGGGAACCTGCAGCACTGCTTTGTGGCATCTTGTGGGAGGTTTTGCTGGGCAGTTTCTAGGTGTGAGCCTGGCAGGTGGTGGTGCCCCACAGCAATGCCCACGGCAGGGGTCGTGAAGGTCATCTCCCTGCCAAAGAGCTGGCATGGGGTTGGTGGTGAAGCAGCTGGAGACACAGGGGGACCCGAGGGACCTGGGCTTGGTTAGTCTGGAGGAGGCTGAGGGGAGGCCTCATTGCTCTCTGCAGCTCCTGAAAGGATGCTGCAGCCAGGTGGGGCTCTGATCCCTACTCTCAGGTGATAGAAGCAGAGGAAATGGCCTGAAATTGTGGCCCAGGGGAGGCTGAGGTTGGAGAAGAGGAAAAATTTCTTTGCTGCAAGAGTGGTCAGGGACTGGCACAGGCTGCCCAGGGAGGCGGTGGAGTGCCCATCCCTAGAGGTGTGCCCATGGCACTTGGGGCCATGGTTTGGTGCCCACGGTGGTGCTGGCTTGCTGCTTGGCCTGGGTGATCTCAGAGGCCTTTTCCAACCCAAACAACTCTGTGCTTGTCAGGAGTGGATGTGAGCCAAGCAGAGTGTGCTGAGGCACAGCTTAGCTTCAGGTGTGCAGCCACTGCCTTGCCCCTGCTGCTTCTGCACCCTCCCCAGATGCTGGCCAAACCCAGGGACCCTTTGAGCCAAGCTCAGTATGGAACAATCCAGAGGGATCTCTGAGCAGCAGGAACCCAGGATGGGGCCCAGCCCCTGGGGGTTTAGCCCAGGCCACTTGCTGCTCGCTCCAGCTGTGCTGAGAGGCTGCTCTCACACACACCATCTGCTCCCTGCAAGCTGCCTCCTGCTCAGCCCCTGCCTTGGCTGCGAGGGGCTGCTCTCTGCTCCCTGCATCCCTCCTGCCTCGGCTGTGAGGGGCTGCTCTCTGCATCCCTCCTGCCTCGGCTGCGAGGGGCTGCTCTCTGCTCCCTGCATCCCTCCTGCCTCGGCTGCAAGGGGCTGCTCTCTGCTCCCTGCATCCCTCCTGCCTCGGCTGTGAGGGGCTGCTCTCTGCTCCCTGCATCCCTCCTGCCTCGGCTGTGAGGGGCTGCTCTCTGCTCCCTGCATCCCTCCTGCCTCAGCTGCAAGGGGCTGCTCCCTGCATCCCTCCTGCCTCGGCTCCAAGGAGCTGCTGGCTTCCAGTTTGTGCCCATTGCCCCTTGTCCTGGCACTGAGCACCACTGACAAGAATCTGGCCCCAGCCTCTTGCCCCCCACAGCTCTTGCTAAGCATTCAGCAGATCTCCTCCCTGGCTGCTCTTCTCCAGGCTCAACAGTCCCAGGGCTCTCAGCCTTTGCTCCTCAGACAGATATTGCAGTCCCTTCATCATCCTCATAGCTTCCACTGCACTCTCTCCAGTAGTCCCTTGTCCCTCTTGAGCCCAGACCTGGACACAGTAGTCTAGACTGTATTTGATGGAATACTCTGCCCTCAGGAGGGCAGAGCGGAGGGGGAGGAGGAGCTGCCTTGCTTGCAAGGCTCTCTGCATGCCTCTGCCCTCCGTGCAGATTGCAGAAGGAATGGCTTTTCTCGAGAAGAGGAACTACATCCACAGAGACCTGAGGGCTGCCAACATCCTGGTGGCAGCAACCCTGGTCTGCAAGGTGGCAGACTTTGGACTGGCTCGACTCATTGAGGACGATGAGTACACGGCCCGGGAAGGTGGGAGACTGCTTGGGGAGGGCATCTGGATGCTTTCTGGGATGGTGAAAGGTTGTGGGGACTCCTTAGAGCCACTTCTCAACGTGTGAGTGTGGTGGCAGTGACGTGGGAACAGGCAGATGAGGGAAGCTGCCCTCATTTGCATCACTTCAGGTCTTCCTCTTCTGTTTGCTTGTTTCTCCTTCCCTGCAGCACAGCACCCACAGCTCAGCTGGTGGCTTGGAGCTCTCATTTCCCATCACATCTCTTTGTCCAGGGGCCAAGTTTCCCATTAAATGGACAGCACCAGAAGCCATCAACTATGGATCATTCACTATCAAATCAGATGTCTGGTCCTTTGGGATCCTCCTGACCGAGATCATCACCTATGGGCGCATCCCATACCCAGGTAAAGAGGTGAAATGCCTCCTCTGACCTGGCTCCAAAGGACATGTTCCACCTTCCAGGCCAAGGCATCTTCTTTGGTGGTCCCTTCCAACCCAAACCATTCTATTTCCCTTACTGGGAGCAGGATTTCCCTCTTCCCTTTGCCCTTCCAGAAGAGGGCTAGAGGAGGGCTGGGGAGGGTCTTGTAATGACAGGAGGAGGAGGAATGGGTTTAAAGTGGCAGAGGAGAGACTGAAACTGGATGTTAGGAGTTCTTTGCAGTGAGGGTGGTGAGACACTGGCACAGGTTGCCCAGGGAGGCTGTGGAGCACAGACAGTGAGGGTGGTGAGACACTGGCACAGGTAGAGGGTGGTGAGACACTGGCACAGGTTGCCCAGGGAGGTTGTGGAGCACAGAAGCACAGAATGTGATCAAAGATCACATTCTGTGCTTCTGTGCTCCACAACCTCCCTGAAAGTGTTCAGGACCAGGTGGAATGAGGCCTGTTCTAGTGGGGGGAGTTGTCCCTGCCTACCTCACAGGGAGGTTGGAACTGGCTGAGCTTTGAGGTCCCTTCCAACCTAATCCATTCTATGATTCCCACCTCCTCTTCACTGTCCTTCTTCTCCCCAGTGACCTGACCTGGAGGGTGGCTTAGTTTGGGGGGAGGTGCTTTGCCTTTAAACACATCAGGGCTAACCCAGGGAATGTTCCTTGTCCTGCCCTGCTGCTCCAGGGATGTCGAGTGCGGAGGTGATCAAGGCGCTGGAGCGTGGGTACCGCATGCCCCGCACGGAGAGCTGCCCCGAGGAGCTCTATGGCATCATGCTGAGATGCTGGAAAGCCAAACCAGAGGATCGTCCTACTTTTGAGTCCACTCAGAGCATCCTGGAGGACTTCTTCACCGCTACAGAGAGCCAGTACCAGCAGCAGCTGTAAGGCAGGAAGCTTAGTGAAGCCAGCGGGCGCCTCGCTGGGCATCCTGCTCTTCCCCGTCCTGCTCAGCCTTCCTCTGCCAGCCTGGCCCAAAACTGCAGCGTTCCTGGTGCTGCTGGGCAGGAAGCAGGAGCAGAAGGAAGACATGTTCAGACCAACCCCTTCTGGAGCTGCTGCACAAAGGGAATCATAGAATCAACCAGGTTGGAAGAGAGCTCCAAGTTCAGCCAGCTCAACGTATCCCCCAGCCCTAACCAGTCACCAGACCATGGCACTCAGTGCCCCAGCCAGGCTTGGCTTCAGCCCCTCCCTGGGCAGCCCATTCCAATGCCAATCACTCCCTTTGTGCAAAACTTCCTCCTAACATCCAGCCTGAACCTGCCCTGGCACAGCTTCAGGCTGTGTCCCCTTCTTCTGTCCCTGGCTGCCTGGCAGCAGAGCCCAACCCCACCTGGCTACAGCCTCCCTGCAGGGAGCTGCAGACAGCAATGAGCTCTGCCCTGAGCCTCCTCTGCTGCAGGCTGCACACCCCCAGCTCCCTCAGCCTCTCCTCACAGGGCTGTGCTCCAGGCCTCTCCCCAGCCTTGCTGCCCTTCTCCAAACACCTTCCAGCACCTCAACATCTCTCTGCAAGGGAGGAGCCCAGAACTGGACACAGCACTCCAGGTGTGGCCTGAGCAGTGCTGAGCACAGGGGCAGAAGAACCTCCCTTGTCCTGCTGCCCACACTGCTCCTGAGCCAGCCCAGGATGCCATTGGCTCTGCTGAGAAGCAATGTGGGGCCAAACCTTGTGCCCACGAGGCAGCTGCTCTGGGCTGTGCCAGCTGGAGGCTGCTTGCCCACACCAGGCAGCAGAAAGAACCCAGATGATTATTTTTCTACTCCTCTGAGATCTTATCAGGCTGATTTGCAGAAGTAGGTGCCTTAGCTGTGATGGTGGTGGAGAAATGCTTTTACATGCCTGTTTCCCCTCCCCACATTGGGGAATTCCCAGTGGATTCCCAACTAGGCTTATCCTTACCACAGGAGCCTGGGTTTTGAACATCAGCTGTGGCATAAACATGTCTCTCTCCTCACCCTCCTGGCTTTCCCTCCTCAGTCCCTCTCTCGTGGTGAGGTGGGCAGTGTGTGTTGAAAGACATGGATGGACATGGACATGGTGCTTCACAAGGCAGCTCCTAGAACCACAGACTCATGAAGGTTGGAGGAGAGCTCCCAGGTCCTCCACTTCAACCATCCACCAGCTCATTCACTACACCATGCCCCAAAGTGCCTCCTCTGCCTGCTTTCTGAATGTCTCCAGGGACAGGGCCTCCACCACTGCCCTGGGCAGCCTCTTCCCCTGCCTGACCCCTCTTAAACTGTTCCTCATGGTCAACCTAGACCTCCCACGGGGCAGCTTGAGGCTGTTTCCTCTTGTCCTGTTACTTGTTCCTTGGGCAAGGAGGCCAAGCCCTGCTTGGCTCCAGTCTCCTTTCAGGGAGCTGTAGAGAGCCAAAGGCCTCCCCTCAGCTCCTTTTTTCCAGGCAGCACACCTCCAGCTCCCTCAGCTCCTCCTCACCAGCTTCGGTTACCCTTCTCTGGACCCACCCCAGTCTCTTACTGCCCTTCTTGGAGTGAGGGATCCACACCTGAACTCATCAGTGGCCAGTACTGGGGAGTGACACACAGACACACAACCCCTGCCCTGATCCTGGCTCCTTCCTTCCCTCAGCTGGCCTTTAGGAGGACCTCGTCCAGCGCAGGAAGCCCTCTCCTGCGGCGGCACAGCTCTGCCGCTCTCCTCGCAGGCAGCAGGCAGCAGGCAGGATGAGCTGCAGGGCGGGCAGGGACCCCCTCCTCGCCCTCCCTCGCCGTCGCTGCTCAGCGCTGGGGGTTCAGGCTGCGGACAAGGAGGACGGCGGAGTTTTGTAGAGCTTGCCTTGTGCCTCTGTCAGCTTGGGGCCCCGCGACTCGATTTTCCTCCTGCCAAAAGGCAAACCCAGTTGCTTCTCTGCTTTTATATCCTCTTTGGAGGCTTCTCTTAGTAATCAGTAAAGAATTGATGATCCTCTCGGCTCTGGGGCGTTCCTCACCTTCCCCTGCCCTGGCAAGGGGGGACGCGGATGGAATGGGGCTGGAAGCCTGCAGCATCCTTCGGGCCAAGCGAGGCCCGCAGGCCGCGAAACGGAAAGGCGGGACCAGAGGGACGCGGCTGAGCCGTCCCGGACCTCCCTGCCCCGGACCTCCCTGCCCCGGACCTCCCTGCCCCGGACCTCCCTGCCCCGGACCTCCCTGCCCCGGACCTCCCTGCCCCGGACCTCCCTGCCCCGGACCTCCCTGCCCCGGACCTCCCTGCCCCGGACCTCCCTGCCCCGGACCTCCCTGCCCCGGACCTCCCTGCCCCACCGCCTCGGTGCCCGCACCAAGCATGGCTGCCGCAGCATTCCGGCCGCACCCCGCTGCCCTCAGCAAATATGGCGGCGCTGGCTTCCCCTCTGCCCGAGCGGCCCCGCGGGGCCGGTGGCGCTCTGAGGACAGAAGCAGCGGCGGCTCACGGCGCGCCCTGCAGCAGGGCCGGGCTGGCTGGGTCGGCTCCGGTCCCGGCGGCGCGGAGCTGCGGGCCCAGCCCGGTGCCGGTGCGGTCGCCATGGCGATCACCTCGCAGCCAACCGGCGCCGCTTCCGGTGACGCGCGCGCCGACACGTGGATCCAAGATGGCGGCGGCGATGGTGAGTGCTGCGGCCCCGGGCGCCCGCCGCGGCCCGGCCGCCTCCCGCCCGGTCTCGGCCGGGCCCGGGCAGCTGGCGTGGCCTCGGTAGCGGTCCCGGTTGCTGGGAGCTGTGAAGGGGCTCCGCGTCCGGCTTGTACCACGCTGGGAAGGGACGCGGCGCCCTGCCCGCTGCCCCCGCCGGCCTCCTCTCGCTCCGGTCTCTGGCTGGAGAAGGCTCCCCCGGTTCTGCCTGGGGTCTGTGAGCCGTCCCGCGTCTCCCTTTGGGCGTCCCCGCGGCCCGGGCGGTGTCAGCGGAGGAGGGCAGGGGCGGGTGGAGCGGGGCAGGGCTCCGTGCCTGTGGGGTCCCTGCCCGGCCAACCCTGCGCTCCTCGGCAGCGAAACCGGCTCCGTGGCCGTGGTTCACGGCCGTGTGTGGGCAGGAGGGACGCGGGGCCGGGTCAGGGGTTGTGCCGCGGGGTGAAGGGCAGCGGGCAGCCCGTTCTGCTCGGGGCAGTTCTCTGGGACGGGAGCGTTGGCCTGAACCTGCTGCCTGTGCCCGGTCAGAGCCTGCTGCGCCCAGCGAGCTGGGGCCGAGTGGGCACCTCCCTTGTGCCTGAGCTGTTAGAGCCAGAGAAGGGCAACAAAGCAGGGGAAGAGTCTGGAGAACAGATCTGGTGAGGAGCTGCTGAGGGAGCAATGAGGTCGTTGCTGTCTGCAGCTCCCTGAAAGGAGGCTGGAGCCAGCGGGGGGTTGGTCTGTTTTGCCAAGGAACAAGCAACGGCACAAGAGGTGATGGCCTCAAGCTGCCCCAGAGGAGGTTTAGGTTGGACATGAGGAACAGTTTCTCCCCCTTGAGGGTTGTCAAGGGCTGTCCCAGGCTGCCCAGAGCAGTGGTGGTGTCCCCATCCCTGGAGGGGTTTCAGAGCTGTGCAGATGTGTTGCTTGGTGGTGACCATGGTAAGACTCCATGATCTTGGAGGTTTCTCCCAATCAAACCCATTCTGTGTTTATCATTGAGTCATTCCCTCAATCTTTGGTGAGCTGGAGGTGTCCCTGGTGGGGCTTTGCTGAGGTAGATGAGCATCACTGCCACCTCCCCAGGAAGCAAACCAGCTGGAGAGATGTTAATTGTCTGCCTGAAGTCTTGCAGTAGCCACCTGGATTTTCCTGGGTGAGCAGCAGTGATGTGTGTGGAGACAAAGGTCACTGGGTGAGGTGCAGCATAAAAACTGGCAGGAGCTGGGAGGGAGGTTGTAGAGAGTGGTGCAGGCTTTAGTGTCTTTTGCTTTAAGCATCTTCACACTCTGCTGCCTTGCTCCTAGGCTGGTTGGGAGAGCTGGGAGCTGGCCCTGCTGAGAGCTGGTTGGGAGAGCTGGGAGCTGGTTGGGAGAGCTGGGAGCTGGTACTGCTGGGAGCTGGTTGGGAGATCTGGGAGCTGGTCCTGCTGGGAGCTGGTTGGGAGAGCTGGGAGCTGGTCCTGCTGAGAGCTGGTTGGGAGATCTGGGAGCTGGTCCTGCTGGGAGCTGGCCCTGCTGAGAGCTTCCTTGTAGCCTGCTCCTTTCTGAAAGACACACAGAAGGCTGTGAGGAGCTTTCTGCAACCAGCCTGAATGCAGCACTTGTCTGCTTCCCAGAGGCTGACTCCTCATGGTGAGGGGGAGCTGGGCTGGAGGCCACAAAGATGAGCTTGTCCAGGCAGTTGTGAAGAATATCCAAGGAGGTAGCCCTCAAAAAGGGGGGGGAGAAGTGTCAGAGGCTGGCAGCTGGAGGGGTGGCAGAGCAGGTGCTGCTGTTAGCCCTGTGTGTGGCCTCTTCGTGGTGCCTGAGGGTAGAAATGCTCCACGTGGGAGAGAGTTTGTTTGCTCTCTTGCATGTAGATATTCTTTTGCCTCCCTCCATGGAATGGGTTTTGCTTTCCCTCCCTTTCTTACAACCTTACAAAGGCTTTTAAAGCAGGAGAGCTTTGTGGCTGTTGATAGTTAAAGGCCTATGCACAGGTTGGGCTTTTCCTGTTGTTCCAGGAAAAGGGCTTGTTCCTGTTCAGCTTTGGAAGCTGAAAGCTCTTAGTTGTGGCAGTTTGATGTCCCTCAAAAGATAGGGGATGATGCCAATCACCTCCCTCATGTGATCTCCCATCACTGTCCCTTCCTCCTTTCCTTTCCTCCCTGGAAGCAAATATGACCTTCTGGAGTGGGTGAGGAAACTGTAGGACTCAGACCAGCCCTAGGAGGACACTCACAGAATGCTTGAGGCTGCTGCAGCTGCTGCTGCTCAGAGGTTTCTTCAGGTTGTCAGTGCTGGGACATCTGCACCCAGCTGGGTTTGTGTGTTTGCTGTGCTCCTTGTTGCCTCTTTGCTGAAATGTAGCTGATGCCAGAGGTGGCAGCTCCTGTCTGCTGGAATTCTGAGGGCTGCCATGGTGGATCTGAGGCAGAGCTCAGTCCTGCAGGCTTGGGCCGTGCCTAGGAGATGCTGTGGCTTGCAGGTGCCTCCCAGGCGAGGTAGGTGCCTGGCCCACGAGTCCTGCCGACGTTTTGGTGTGGCTGTGGTGGCGTTGCTGAGCTGCTGCCTTCCCCTGGGGAGGGTGAAGCACCTCAGGCAGTATGAAAGCAAAGAGCCTGCTGAGGAAGGCCTCTCATGCTCTGCTGGCCTTAATCTGCTGGGTTCAGAACCTGCATGGGACATCTCCTCCAAATTTGATTCCCAAACCTGCCCCCACCTGTTGCATGGCAGCTTTCCCACCTCTTGCTGCCACATTTTCTCTTCCTCTCTTTGCTGCTGCCTGAGGCCTCATCCTCTGTATGCAAAGAGCCTGATTTCTGCCAAAGGTCTCATCAGAAATGTCATCTTCTGTGTCTTGGATGTCTCCTGAGCCTCCTTCACTTGTCCTCTTGGAGCTCTCTGGGGCAGGGTGGCAGTAGGGTGGGTTTGGGGTTTAGGAGGTGATGTTGTGCTGTGTGTGTCTGGCACTGCAGAGCCCAAGTGAGGTAATTGCTACAGGTCCAGAGGGGTTTGCTTCCAGTGCTTCAGCTGCCCAGGAGACCTTTTCCTACTCAGAGTGTCACAGGAGACCTTTTCCTACTCAGAGTGTCACAGAGCAGTCCTGCAAGATGAATGAAGGCAAAATCTGGTGAAGCAGAGCAAGCTTTTGAGGTAGATCAGAGCTGAAATCCAAGCAACGTGAAGAGGACTGCCCAGCTGCTGTCCTGTTGTGACTGCTTTGAGCTGTGCTCAGAACAGGTCTGGAGATCTCCCTTGGGAGCTCAAAGATAGATCTGAGATTTTGGTATTGATAAACCTCCTGTCAGTGCCTCATGTTTGCGTCTTAAACCCATTTGGGGTTGCAGATCCCCAGTCTTTGTGAGTGTGTTGTGAACCCTGCTCAGTTCCAGTCACTCTGGGTGCTCTGTTGACCCTCACTGGTGTCTGGGCCAAATGTGTCCTCAGACTAAGGCAAGAAGATGATGATGATGAAGAAGAAGGGAGGTGGAGGCAATAAACACAGATGATGTTTGCTTTATGTTAGGTTTTTTTTCCCTGACCTGATGAAGGATCCTCCTGATAGAGCTGCTCTTTGTCCAGCCCTGGTGGTGCACATCCTTGGCCACTGTGTGTGTGCTGAGCATGCTCTGCTGCCATGGTGAGACAGGCAGGGAGGCTGAAGCAGCCTCTACCTCTCCCAGGCAGGAGGGAACTGTCTGTGGGCAGTGCCAGGACTCATTACAGTCCAAGCTCACCTCACTTGGTCACTTCATTCCTTTTCCCTTCTACATTTGTCTCCCACTCCATGTTGCAGAGGAGGTGGGCAGCCAAGAGGCCACAGGGACCAGCTCTGGCAGCCCTGCTGAGGACATGAAATGGAAGGCAGCAGCTGAGTTCATCATCTCTGCAGCTTTGGCTCAGGAGGTGGCCCAGAGCAGGCTCTGAGCTTCAGGAGCTTTCCAGTGGAGGGGAGCTGAGGAGAATGGGCTTGAGCTCAGCAACACACCGAGGTTACAGCAGGGCTGCCAGCCTAATCCTGCCAAGCTGCTGCTGCTCTCTAAGTCTCTTTAGAGCTCCACCTCTACTCCACAGCCTTCCTGGGTTAGCTGAGGTGATGGCAGGGACTGGGCAAGCAGCAGAGTCCATCAGGTTCTGGTTTGGTTTGGAGCCTCCTGGACCTGAGTGAAGCCTCCAGCCCCACCCAGCAAAAGCAGTGAAAATATTTGGCTGTGTTGTGGCACAGAGTGGTGAGGAAGGAGGAGAGGAGCAGGATGTGAGCATCCCTCTGGATGCAGCAGGTGGTTAGTTGGGTGTCAGACCTTACTCTGCGCTAACTGCAGGCAGCAGGATGTGAGTGGGAGTCTGTGAGAGGCTGCAGGCTAAGTCCTGGTGTGCAGAGCTGACAGAAGGGCAGTGCCAGGGCTCAGTAATCCCTGGAGGCAGGGGTGGTGGGTGGATAGGAGATGGAAGAATCAGCTGCCAGCAGCTGGATGAAGCTGCTGGAGATGAGAAGTGCATTCCTCTGGTGGTTGATGTCTCTCTGGTTGCAGCTGAAGAGACAGAGGAATGTGTGTCCCAAAGCAAGAGCGGCTTTAGTGAGCTCCATCGCCTGAGCTGCAGCCTTGCTGGTGCCTGGGATGAACATTCCCACCCTTGGTGGCCTTTCCCAGCCTTGTTCCCATGCTTCTGTTGTGTTTTAATGCTGCTTCTCCTTGCAGGGAAGGCTAAGGTGCACCTTGGTGTTGCTGCTGGTGCTGCGTGGTGCAGGCTCCTTCTATGTGCCTGGTGTGGCTCCTATCAACTTCCACCGCAATGACCCCGTGGAGATAAAGGTAGGATGGGCTTGGCTGGAGCTGTTGGCTTGCCTGGTTTGGGTTTCCTTGTCTCTTGGGGGAGGTTTCTTCTTTATATCATAAAAGCTAAGTGAACCTTAGGCCAGATTTGGGCATCCTGTTATGCTCTTTCCCTGTTTGGGGATGAGCAGCCCTCAGCTGGTCGCTGTCACCATCTTGCCCTGCAGTTCCATCGCTGTTCTCTGTCTCACTTCTCTTCAGCAGCTGCATCAAAGTCCTCAAGATGCTGCTCTGTTTGGGGAGAAGTTAGGCAAAGAGGGAGAAGTGCCCTCTCTCACTGCAGCTTTGAAGTCAATTTAAGAGAGCTAAAGCACTTCTTCCATGCAGCCAAGCTGAGAGGGTCGGGGTTGTTCAGCCTGGAGAGGAGAAGGCTCCAGGGAGACCTTAGAGCAGCCTTCTAGGATTTGAAGGAGGCTACAGGAAAGCTGGGGAGGGACTTGTTACCCAGGCATGGAGTGGCAGGGTGAGGGGAGATGGCTTCAAGCTGGAAGGAGCTGGATTGAGAAGAGACATCAGGAAGAATTTCTTTCCCAGGAGGGTGGTGAGGCACTGGAACAGGTTGCCCAGAGAAGCTGTGGAGGCTCCAAGCCTGGCAGTGTGCAAAGCTGGGTTGGACGAGGCCTGGAGCAGCTTGGCCTAGTGGGAGGTGTCCCTGCCCATGGCAGGGGGCTGGGGCTGGGTGAGCTTTGAGGTCCCTTCTGGGATTCTCGATCAGTCAGAGTCTGTTCTCCAGCATCACTGCCACTCTCCAAGTGCTCACAGGGGTTGGGCCTTCAGCTGGAATAAAGAACAGCTTTGGCACAGACCTTTTCCATCCTCTTTCCTCCCCCTTTTGCATATGCTGTATCTTCAGGTGGAGTGAAAGGCAGGAGAAGCCCTTTCCAAGGGCAGGCTTTTGTCCTTGGGCGCTGCAGCTGGTAGGGCCCAGGCTGGCTGGAGCTGTGCAGTGTGGCTGGGGGTGACTGATGGAGCAGCTTCCAGGAGGAAGCCAGGCTTTGTTTCCAGGCATCAGCAATTTATAGCCCATTTCATTTATTTTTCTCAAGCTGTGGCCTCTGCCTCAGCACAATCCAGCTCCCCTGGGGGTGCTGAGGTTGGCTGCTCCCACGTGAAGCACTGCACAATTTTCTCTTTGGCCACAGGCTGCCAGACTCTGGCTATTTTTAAGCTAATGAGACTTTGCCTGTGGCTGCAGACAGCTTCCCAGAAGAAGAAGAGGAGGGTATTGGAATGGCTGCTCTCAAAGGGATTTCAAGAGCCAGATGCTTCCTCAAACCATCAGGCAGCTCAGCCTGTTGACCAGAGCCCTTCCAACCTAGCAGCTCGGCTGTGTGACAAAACCTTTCTGGCTTGTTTTGGAGCACCCTTGGCTGTCTTGCTGTGTCCCTTGCACTTCCCCTTCTGCCTAGTGATTTGTGGGAGCTCTCCAGAAACAGTTGGGGTTTGTCACCATCCTTTGTCTTCCCAATCTGGCAGCTCTGGGCTTGTCCTGCAGAGATAAAATTGCTGAAGTGCTATCACCGACAGCCAGAGCCTGAGGTTCAGCAAGACAGGAAGGCTGTGATGGAGAAATCACCACAGTCTTGTAGGAGATGTGACCCTTGGATCTCTTCTGAGCTTTCTGTTGTTTCTTAGAGCTCCACTGAGGCACAGATTTATGAATCCAATCCAGTACACTTCTGTCTTCTAAGTGTTTCTCTGCTGGTGAATGGATTGCTACTAAATCATGGAGAAGGTAGAGGCAGGAGTTGTGCAGGAGAGGGGGAAGCTGAAGCTCTCCCGGGATCATCTGCCTCTCTCTTTACACCTTCCAAAAGTCAGCTTTGTGGGAGGTGACTTGAAGGAAACTTCAGCTTCTGGTTGATGCAGAGAGGGTAGGAAACGATCCCAGCTCTGCCTGGGGCTAATCGTTGTGTCCTGAGGCACGTTAGAAGGGTTGCGGTGAGTAGCTCAGAGAGGTTTTCCCCTCCCTCTCTCCTGCCCTACCGAGGTCACATCTGGAATATTCTGTCCAGTTCTGGGCCCCTCAGTTCAAGAAGGACCTCAGGGAACTGCTGGAAAGAGTCCAGCCCAGAGCCACGAAGCTGCTGAGGGCAGTGGAACATCTCCTGTGGGTACAGGCTGAGGGCTGCCCTCACTGCTTTGATTAAGATGTGCAGGGCAGTGTGGGGAGGACACAGCCAGGCTCTGCTCAGGGATGTCCAAAGCCAGCACAAGGGGCACTGGGTGCCAGCTGGAGCAGAGGAGGTGCCATGGGAACAGGAGGGAAAACTTTGTCCCTGTGAGGGTGCAGAGGTCTGGAGCAGGCTGCCCAGAGAGGCTGTGGAGCCTCCTGCTCTGGAGACATCCAACCCCAGCTGGATGTGTTTTGGGTGCCCTGCCCTGGGTGCCCCTGCTCTGGCAGGGGGCAGGGCTGGATGGTCTCCAGGGGTCCCTTCCCACCCCTCCCACTCTGTGGTTCTTCCTGCAGGCTGTGAAGCTGACCAGCTCCCGAACCCAGCTGCCCTATGAGTACTACTCCTTGCCCTTCTGCCAGCCCACCAAGATCACCTACAAGGCTGAGAACCTCGGTAGGTGCCTGCTGAACACCACCTCCAGTCCAGGCTGGGTGTGCACAGGAGTGAAGGCTGCTGCCAGCATCTTCCCTAATGCACTGCTTGTGGAGGAGTTGCCTCCTCCAGCTCCTTATGTGCTGGCCACGTGAGGCTGGGAGGTACTGGAGAGGGGAAAGGCCTTTCCTGAAGGAGGGCAATAACTGCTCCAGAGGGAGAGCTTGATACTTCCAACAAAACACTTCAGCTCTCCTTGGGTCTTGTCTTTGAATCTGTGGTCACAAAGAGGATTTGCCATTGTCACTCCAGCTGCCAACCCAGGGGCAGTAGCAGAGTGGGGAAGGCTTCAACCTGCCTTTATTATTTGGAGTGCTGTGTCCAGTTGTCAGGAAGGACATGGAGCTGTTGGAGGAGGTCCAGAGGAGACCACAAACATCATCAGAGAGCTGGAGAACCTCTCCTGTGGGGGATAGGCTGGGAGATTTGGTGCTGTTCTGCCTGGAGAGGAGAAAGCTCTAGGGCCAACTTAGAGCAGACTTGCAGTGCCTGAAGGGGTTCCAGGAGAGCTGGGGAGGGACTTCTGACAAGGGCTGGGAGTGCCAAGAGGAGAGGGAATGGCTTTGAGCTGTGAGAGGGGAGACCGAGGCTGGAGATGAGGAAGAACTTCTTGGCAGTGAGGGTGATGAGACACTGGCACAGGCTGCCCAGAGAGGCTGTGGATGCTCCCTCCCTGGAGGCCAGGCTGGATGAAGCCTTGAGCAGGCAGGGCTGGTGGGAGCTGTCCCTGCCCGAGGCAGGGGCTTGGCACTGGCTGAGCTTGCAGGTCCCTTCCGTGACTCTGTGGTTTCCCCTCCCTGCAGGCGAGGTGCTGCGTGGGGACCGCATCGTGAACACTCCCTTCCAGGTCTCCATGAACATGGAGAAGAAATGTGAAGTCCTCTGCAACCTCCCCAGCAAGCCTCTCACCCTGACTGTGGAGCAGAGCAAGCTGATGGCAGAGCGCATCAGGGAGGACTACTACGTCCACCTGTGAGTGCCCTCCGGGCTGGCCTTGGTGCCAGCTGGGGCTGGCAGAGTGTGGTGGTTTGGGAGTTCCCTGCCCCCTCCTCCACTCTTATGGAGTTGATTCTGTTGTGCCAATCAGGACCAGGAAAGGGTTTGTCCCCCTGGACTCAGCACTGCTGCAGCCACACCTGGTGTACCAGCTTCAGTTTTGGGCCTCTCGCTGTAGGAGGGACAGTGAGGGGCTGGAGCAGGTCTGGAGAAGGGCAACAAAGCCGGAGAAGGATCTGGAAAACAGGGCTGGGGAGGAGCAGCTGAGGGGGCTGGAGGTGTTCATAGTGTGGAGAAGAGAAGGTTGGGGGGGAGACATCATTGCTCTCTACAACTCCCTGAAAGGAGGTTGGAGTGAGGTGGGGGTTGGGTTCTTCTACTTAGTACCAAGTGATAAGAGAGGAAATGACCTCAAGTTGCCCTGGGGTAGGTTTAGGCTGGATGTGAGAAGAAATCACCCAGACTAGACTCAGCTGAGCTGGAAGTTAAGGAATGAAGCTTTATAGTCACAGCTTAGCACAAGATACAAGCAGCTCTTTGCAGCTAGAGACAGAAGTACACAAGTTAAAGGTAATATAGGAACACAGCAGCCCTCCCAGAAACCAGAGCCCCCAGGAGGGGCTCCCAACCACCCTTCCACCTTCTTTCCACCCCTCTACCTTACCCCAGAGTCTGCCTTAGGTGCAAGGTGAGTTTGGAGGATTGGCCAGGAGGGTTAGAAGCAGAAGGATGAGTTGCACAGAAGCAGCCCAGGGAGAAAAGCAGACAGCAGCTCGGGCAGAGCCACACTGTCTTAGCTGTGTCCGTGTTCTTGTTTCACACAGCTCAGCAAGCCAGTGAGTGAAGCAGACATCCCCACTGCTTTGCTTTTCATAGCCTATCATCTGATTTTTCTCATTAAACTATTGCAATTAGCCTCAAACCAGCACCCAGAGGCTGTGGGCCAGGCTGACCTGGGCTCTGTGCTTGCAGCATCGCCGATAACCTGCCCGTGGCCACGCGCCTGGAGTTCTATTCCAACCGGGAGGAAGAGGAGAAGAAGAAGGAGAAGGATGTGCAGTTTGAGCATGGATACAGGCTTGGCTTCATGGATGGGAGCAAGGTAGAGAGTCCTGAGGATGTCTCGGGGAGCTCTGGGGATCTGATGGAGGGAGGCAGTGTGCTGGGGGCACACTGAAAGGGTTTACAGAGTGGCAGTCCAAGGGAGAGGTCTCTGGGTGGGACAGGCACAAGTCCTGCCTTTGACTCTCTCTCTGGTGGGCAGGCTCCTGCAGTGGCTCCTCCTCAGTGGACCCCAAAGGCTGGCAGATCTTTGATGGACCTGGAGCCTCTTGTGTTTAGCTGAACCCCAAGTGGTTTTGGGAGGAGAGGCTGCTAAAGCCTTCACGGGGGGAACTCAGCAAGTGTCTTCCTGTGCCCCGAGGGTGACTGTGGGACTTAGGAGAACATTTAACCCTCAAAGACTCACTTGCACACAGCTCTCATCACTTGGATTGGAGTTCAAGTGATCACTTGAACCTGCTGGGCCAGCGTTTGGGGTCCCTGGGGCAGCGTTTGGGATCCCTGGGCCATTTTTGGGGTCCCTGTGCTCTGTTGTTACGATGCAAGAGCCTTTAGAAAGTACAAAGCTTAGGACAGTGCTGAGCCCCTCAGAGCCTGGGGGATGTTCTGCCTGCTAGAAAGAGCAGGCAAGAAACTTGGGGTTGTAGCTCCTGAGGTGTTTCCAACCTAAAGGTGGTGATTCGCTACCACATGGTTGAGGTATGAGAGGTGATGATGCTTTCCAGGCCAGAAGCAGAGCAAACCCTGCTCCCTGGGCTGGGCCAGGTGCTGCCTTTTCAACATCTCTGCTCTTTGTTCTTCTGCCCTTGGGAAGTGTTGAGCTGATCTTGCCCTGCAGCACAACACATCTGAGGCCAGTTGGGAGCCTTTGGGTTTCTGCCCCGCAGCTGCTTGCTGCAGCTGTTGCTTCTGAATGTGGCCTGTGCCTCCCTCGGGCTGCTAACTTCTTGTTTCATGTCCATCTGCTTCAGTTCTACCTACACAACCACCTCTCCTTCATCCTCTACTACCACAGAGAGGATGTGGAGGACAGCCAGGAGCCCACCTACAGGGTTGTGCGTTTTGAAGTGATTCCCCAGAGCATCAAACTAGAAGGTGAGAGACCTTTGGGGAGAGGGGGAACAGGGCCCCTGGGGGCTGCCCTGCAGTGGGGCCAAGAGTTGAACACTTCTTCTGGGTCATGGTGCCAGTTGCTGCTCCCATTGTGGTCTCAGGGGCACAGAAATGAGGGGAGTCTGAATTGTAAGGACAAGAAACCTCTTTGTTATTAAGGAAGCACCACAAATAGAGACCTCCTTGAAATGCAACCCCTGGGGAATGGGGGGGGGGGTGGAAAAAGATTGGAATCTGGGGGTTGGGAGGTTGGGGTTTCATAGGGTGGGCTCTGGGCACACCAAGGTCCTGCAGACCCTGCAGCTGTGGCTGTTGCAGTGTGAGCTCCACAGCTGACAGCACAATTGAGGCTGTGCCAATGGCAGAGCCACCTCAGCCCTCCAGGATGCGATTGATGAGCTTCATCTCCTCAGCAGTCATTGGGTTCAGGTTGAATCCCTTCAGCTCAGGTTTGCCTGAGAGGAGAGAAAAGGGAAAAATTGGGATTTGGCTCCAGAATCATAGAACAGAATCAGAATCAGGCAGGGTTGGAAGGGAGCACAAGGATCAGCCAGTCCCAACCCCCCTGCCACAGCCAGGGACACCTCACACTGGATCAGGCTGCTCACAGCCTCATCCAGCCTGGCCTTAAACACCTCCAGGGATGAGGCTTCCACCACCTCCCTGGGCAACCGCTGCCAGGCTCTCACCACCCTCATGCTGAAGAACTTCTTCCTAACATCCAGTCTGAATCTCCCCATTTCCAGCTTGGTTCCATTCGCCCCAGTCCTATCCCTACCTGACAGCCTCAAAAGTCCCTCCCCAGCTTTCTTGTAGCCCACTTCAGACACTGCAAAGCCACAATAAGGTCACCTCAATTTTCTTTGCTCTGTGCTGCCTAGAGCCAAGGGTGGCACGTGGCACCTAGATCTTGTTGTGGCCCAGCACTTGGGACACTGTGTGCCAGGCCAGAGACACACAGAGTGCTTGGAAAGGTTCTAGAGGGGGTTGAAGGTTAAAAATAATGGTTCAGGGCCAAACTGCCTCAGGGAGCCAAGTGTGGGATGGGTGTCGTGAAGGGAAGGTGCCCATGGATTGAAATGAGAGCAGAGCAGCTTGAGACTGGAGGGGAGGAACAAGTTCTGCAGCAGGAGGCTGCTGGAAGACTGCAGCAGGTTGCCCAGGGAGGGAGCTGAGGCCTCATGGCTGGAGCTGTTCAAGGTGAGGCTGGAGAAGGCTGTGAGCAAACTGCTCTAGGGGAGGATGTCCCTGCTGAGTGCAGGGGGTGGCACTGGGAGGCCTTTGAAGGTCCCTTCCAGCCCAACCCATCCAAGGGCTCCATGCTGTGTATCCTCCCCTGCAGCTCCCTCCTGGCACAGACTCTGTTGCAGAAGGCTCTTTTCTCTGTGCCCTGTGAAGCAGAGGATTCATTCATGGCCTAGATCCTTGGCTCCAGAGCCTCTGCTTTTATCCTTCCAGTTAAGGAAATCCCTTCAAGTTTGCTAATGCTTCCCCACCTCTGCTGGGAAGGAGCTTTGCAAACTGCACAAAGCAGAGGAGGGATGGACAAGAACTTCTCCTGCAGGGCTTGGAGGGTACCTGTGCCAAGGTGACCACTGGGACAGGTGGTGCCTGGGGAAGGGCTGACCTCCCCTGTGCCCTGTTTTCCTTTCCAGACCTGAAAGCTGATGAGAAGAGCATTTGCACCCTGCCTGAGTCCACGGGCTCTGCTCCACAGGAGATAGACCCTTCCAAGGAGAACCAGCTGCTCTTCACCTACTCTGTGCACTGGGAGGTGAGGGGCAGCTGGCAGGCAGCTCACCCACCCCTGCCTGCCTGGGAGCTGCTGCTCCCCAAGCATCCCAGAGGGGTTGTGGAAAAGGCACTGGGAATTGTGCTGGTTCGAGAGGAACTTCCCTGTGCTTGCAGGAGAGTGACATCAAGTGGGCATCCCGCTGGGACACCTACCTGACCATGAGTGACGTGCAGATCCACTGGTTCTCCATCATCAACTCCGTGGTGGTCGTCTTCTTCCTCTCAGGTGAGGCAGCTGGAGGTGGGCTGCAGCCGTTAGGGGGCTGGAGCCGCAGGAGGCTGCAGCTGGAGGGGGCTGGAGCTGCGGGAGGCTGCAGCTGGAG
The DNA here is from genome assembly GCA_013400475.1 of Tricholaema leucomelas. NCBI lineage: Eukaryota > Metazoa > Chordata > Aves > Piciformes > Lybiidae > Tricholaema lacrymosa > Tricholaema leucomelas. The sequence continues at coordinate 38,421 of WAAF01005398.1, read as the reverse complement.
GGGGCTGGAGCCGTGGGAGGCTGCAGCTGGAGGGGGCTGGAGCCGAAGGCTGCAGCTGGAGAGGGCTGGAGCTGCGGGAGGCTGCAGCTGGAGGGGGCTGGAGCAGAAGGCTGCAGCTGGAGAGGGCTGGAGCTGCGGGAGGCTGCAGCTGGAGAGGGCTGGAGCAGGAGGCTGCAGCTGGAGAGGGCTGGAGCAGGGGGCTGGAGCTGGAGGGGGCTGTAGAAGTCTTCACCATTCTGCAGGCAGCTTTCATTCAGCCTCAGCTAGGGGTGGCCAGATGAGGCTGTGGCCATGTCTGAACCTGAGGTCAGGAGGGGCAGGAAACCAACATGAGGGCAGAACCCTGCCAGTGCCTCATGGGGTCAGGGAGTTACCCACTTCTGCTTTGTGCCTGGGGGGAGCTGAGGGGGTGGATTGTGGTGGGGCCACTTCTTTCCTGGCTGTATTTGATGGGAACAGGGTGGAGGAAGCCCACAGGAAATGCAGAGTGTCCCATTCCTGCTGGATCTGTGCCCTGCCTGCTCCCGGGGGCTGTGTTTGTGGCTGTCCTGGGGGCTGGGGAAGGTGGTGAATGACTCAAAGCTTCTGAGCCAGAGCTGGGAGGTGGTGATGGTGGTGGTGGGAGTGGGAGCTGTGCAGCTGCTGAGGCCAACTGGTGGCTGTTTGCAGGCATCCTCAGCATGATCATCATCCGCACCCTGCGCAAGGACATCGCCAACTACAACAAGGAGGACGACATCGTAGGTGCTGGGACCTGGGGTGGGCTCAGGGAAGGGGGCAGGAAGGGGTGAGGAGGAGGCTTGGATCTGCTGCCTCTTCCTTGGCTCTTGTTTTAGAATGGGTTAGGTTGGAAGGGAGCTCAAAGCTCAGCCAGTTCCAACCCCACTGTGCCATAGGCAGGGACACCTCCCACTAGAACAGGTTGCTCAAGGCCTTGTCCTGCCTGGTCCTGAACACCTCCAGGGAGGTTGTGGAGCACAGAAGCACAGAATGTGATCTTTGATCACATTCTGTGCTTCTGTGCTCCACAACCTCCCTGGGAAACCTGTGCCAGTGTCTCAGCACCCTCAACCTGTGCCAGTGTCTCACCACCCTCAACCTGTGCCAGGCTCTCACCACCCTCACTGCAAACAACTTCTTCCTAACATCCAGGTTCAATCTCCCCTCTGCCACTTCAAACCCATTCCTCCTCCTCCTCTCATTCCCAGACCTTGTCAATAGTCCCTCTCCAGCCCTCCTGTAGCCCCCTTCATATCCTCGAAGGCCACTCCAAGGTCTCCTCCAAGCCTTCTTCTCTCCCAACTCTCTCAGCCTGTCCTCAGAGCAGAGCTGCTGCAGCCCTCTCTGCTTCTTGGTGGCCTCCTCTGGACTGGCTCCAACACTTCCATGTCCTTGTGTTTTGTTTGAGCCCTGAGGATGGGAGGAGTAGTTCTGTCTCTCTGGGTACAGTGGCAGATCAGATGTCCTCAGACTGAAGGAATGCCTGCAGGTGGTGCCCTCCATGTGTGCCCTGGCACTGGCAGTTCAGGGCTCAGCTGTTTGAAACCCAAGAGGAAATAAGTTTCCTAAGTGGAGAGACAGAATTCTGTAGAACTGGGTCTAAGGAGAGGAAGCCTCTTGGGCTGGCTGTGGTAGGACCTTCAGTGTGCCTAGAGATGGGTCTAAGGAGAGGAAGCCTCTTGGGCTGGCTGTGGTAGGATCTTCACTGTGCCTAGAGATGGGTCCAAGGAGAGGAGACTCTTGGGCTGGCTGTGGTAGGACCTTCACTGTGCCTAGAGATGGGTCCAAGGAGAGGAGGCTCTTGGACTGGCTGTGGTAGGACCTTCAGTGTGCCTAGAGATGGGTCCAAGGAGAGGAAGCCTCTTGGGCTGGCTGTGGTAGGACCTTCACTGTACCTTTTCTTGGATTTGCAGGAAGATACCATGGAGGAATCTGGTTGGAAACTTGTGCATGGAGATGTCTTCAGGCCTCCTCAGTATCCTATGATCCTCAGCTCTCTCCTGGGTTCTGGAATTCAGCTCTTCTGTATGATCCTGATTGTCATCTGTGAGTGGCACACATTGGCATGGGCTGGTGTCCTGCTTGCAGCTGAGCCAGAGCTCATTTTTCCCTCCTCTCTATCCCAAGAGGAGGAACAGCACTGGAGGGTCTTTGTGGCTCTGGTTGCATTCAGCCTGTGCTCAGCTTGGCTTGGGTGAGGTTACCCAAGGCGGAGGCCGGGGACAGGCCTGTGCTCAGCACTCCTGGGCTCCTAGAGAGCATCTCCCAACTGAGGGCACCTTCCTGTGCTCATGTTGTAAGCTGCAGCACAGGAGGTTCCAGCTCCACACAAGGGGGAACTTCTTTCCTGGAAGGGTCCCAGAGCCCTGGCACAGGCTGCCCAGAGAGGTTGTGGAGTCTCCTTCTCTGGAGCCTTTCCAGCCCTGTCTGGATGTGTTCCTGTGTGACCTGAGCTGGATTGTCTGGTCCTGTTCTGGCAGGGGGGTTGGACTGGATGAGCTCTTTGGGTCCCTTCCAGCCTCTGACATGCTCTGATCCTGTGACATTTCCTGTTCTCAAGATGCAGGCCCTGGGTGGGGGGAGGCTGAGAGACCCCTGCAGGTCTGAGGCTTCTGAGCTGCACCTGCCTGAATCTCAGGGGAAACTGAGGCTGGACATGAGCTGTGTCTTGAGAGCAAAGCTGAGCCTTCCTCTCCTGACCAGTGCTGGAGGCTGTGGGAGGCTTTGGAGGCCAGGAGGTGTGTGCAGGAGGCAGGCAGCTGTGGGCAGGTCCTGGCTGTCACCTCTCCAGCAGAGCTGCTTTGTGTCCTTGCCCTGCAGTTGTGGCCATGCTGGGGATGCTGTCACCTTCCAGCCGGGGAGCCTTGATGACCACTGCCTGCTTCCTCTTCATGTTCATGGGGTAGGTGTCTGTCTCCACTGCTGCCCAGCCCTCCTCATCCTCCCCCCAGGGGTCAGGGCTCACTTCCTTGGCTTGTTTCTCTCCAGGGTTTTTGGTGGGTTCTTTGCTGGCCGCTTGTACCGGACCCTGAAGGGACACCGATGGAAGAAGGGAGCCTTCTGTGTGAGTCTGCTGCTGGCCTCTGCTGGGCTCCTTGCTCACAGCAGGACATTGAGGGGCTGGAGCAGGTCCAGAGAAGGGCAAGGGAGCTGGGGAAGGGTCTGGAGAACAGAGCTGGGGAGGACAGCTGAGAGATCTGGGGGTGTTCAGTCTGGAGCAAAGGAGGCTGAGGGAGACCTCATTACTGTCTGCAACTCCCTGGAAGGAGGTTGGGAGTCAGGTGGGGATTGGTCTCCTCCCAAGGAAGAAGCAGCAGGACAAGAGAAAACAGCCCCAAGATGGACATGAGGAACAATTTCTTGCCCTTGAGGCTTGTCCAGGTCTGGCCCAGGCTACCCAGGGCAGCAGTGGAGTCTCTATCCCTGGAGGAGTGTCAGAGCTGTGGAGCTGAGGGCCATGGGTTGGTGGTGCCCTGGCACTGCTGGGGTGAGGCTTGGGCTCTGTGATCTTAAAGGTCTCTTCCAGCCTAAAACCACTGTGATCATCCAGGTTTGCTCAGGGCAGGAGGTGTGGAGAAGTTCAGCCTGGCAGAGACTGGGCATGGGTCGAGCCCTTGTAATGAGGGCAAACCCCAGAGCACATCTGTGGACTGGCTGAGATCCTCCCCAGCGCCCACTCCTGCTGCCTCAGTGCCCTGCAGGTGCCAGCGTCAGCAGTGGAGCCAGCAGAGGAAGCTCAGCTGGGTGCTGAGAGCTCTCTTCCCCTCTGCTTGTCCTTGCAGACAGCTACCCTGTACCCGGGGGTCGTCTTCGGGATCTGCTTCGTGCTCAACTGTTTCATCTGGGGGAAACACTCCTCTGGAGCGGTGGGTACCGGCCCCACCCGGGCCTGCTGCCGGGCGGGGGGCAGTGGGGCTGGCAGGGCCTCCTGTGGCGGCGGCGGCCGCGGGGGCGCCCTCCTGTGGCGGCGGCAGCGCTGCAGTTGACGGGAGGAGTCGGCCTGGCTGGTGCCCGCAGGGCAGGCAGAGCTGACCTGGTGGCTGTGGGTGTGCCGCAGGTGCCTTTCCCTACCATGGTGGCCTTGCTCTGCATGTGGTTTGGCATCTCCTTGCCCTTGGTCTACCTGGGCTACTACTTTGGCTTTCGGAAGCAGCCCTATGATAACCCAGTGAGGACCAACCAAATCCCCAGGCAGATCCCGGAGCAGAGGTGGTACATGAATAAATTCGTGGGGTGAGTGACCTCCTCCCCCCCAATACCCCTTGCTGTGACACCCACCCCCCCCCACCTCACTGTGACCCCTCCACCCCTCCTTGCTTTGCTCCCTCCCAGGGCTGCTGGATCTCATCTCCTGCTGCCCTCTGGAGCAGAGGCAGCCTGGGCAGTGTTGGTGCCCAGCAGTGGGGTGCAGCTGAGCCTTGCAACGAGCTGCTGCCAGGAGGGTGCCAGAGGGCTTGTGGTGGGCAGGCAGTTGGCTGCTCCTGGCACTGTCCTTTCTTACTCTGCAGGATTCTGATGGCTGGCATCCTGCCCTTTGGAGCTATGTTCATTGAGCTCTTCTTCATCTTCAGTGTAAGCATCTGACCCTCCTTGCTCCCAAGGAGAATTCCTCTCGTGCCAGAGCCTTCAGAGGCTTCCTCCAGAGCAGTCTCCTGTACCTGCTGGAGGGGCTGGGAGGTTCCTTGCAGGCTGCTCAGCGTTGATTCAAGAGGCAGCTGGGCTGAAGGCATCTGGAGATGTCTGGGGGCACTCCGTGATGGTACAGAGGGAAGCCTACAGGAGTGTTGTGTGTTCACTGAGCCATTCCAGCAGCCTCCCATCTGTCACCTTCCTTGTATGGGGTGGAATTTGCTGTTCCATTGCTGTGGGCTGGACAAGCTACCTCAGAGCTGGGCTCTGGGCACCTTTTTGCAAGCAGATTCCTCTGCAGGAAAGCAGCAGATGGGTGGGTTGATCCCCAAGGGGCTGAGGGCCTCCTCGGTTTGGTTTTGGGTTGTGCTGTGCTTGCCTGCTGAGGGCAGGAGCCTGGGGACAGACCTGTGCTGTGTCTTTGTTGCAGGCCATCTGGGAGAACCAATTCTATTACCTCTTTGGCTTTCTCTTCCTGGTCTTCATCATCCTGGTGGTGTCCTGCTCCCAGATCAGCATCGTCATGGTCTACTTCCAGCTCTGTGCTGAGGTGAGGAGGCCACAGGTTGTAGTTTCAGGGAGCTTGCTCCTGGAGAAGCAGAGTGGTCAGGTTGCTGCTGCCCAGCAGAAGGCTTGTGTGGCTCAGCTCCAGGAGCCTGGCTGCTCCCAGCACCTTTTGACTTGAAGGAGCATTTGGAAGCTATCTGACACCTGCTGAACTGGGAGCTGTGGTTTCAGAGCAGGAGTTCTGCTGGGAGCAGGATGTCTGGAGCTGAGATTTTGATTTCCACTGGAGATGAGGAAGGAATTCTTTCCAGTGGGGGTGGGGAGGCACTGGCACAGGTTGCCCAGGGAGGTTGTGGATGTGGCAGGTTGGATGAGGCCTTGAGCAAGCTGGGCTTGTGGGAGCTGTCCCTGGCCGTGGCCGGGGGGGTTGGAACTGGATCAGTTTGAGGTCCAACCCATTGCATGGCTCTGAGTCTCCTCACAGGGGCACAGTTTCCCTGCAAGAGGCAGGAGCAGAGGTGTGGGCCCTGCTCTTCCGCCGCAGGAGCTGTGCTGCTGGGCCTGGCTTTGCTTCGCTGTCAGCTCTTTGCCTTCTTGCTTTGCAAACCTTTCTGTGGCACAGCAGCTGCCCAGCCCCTCTGAGGGAGGATGAGTGGTGGTCTCCCTGTGCCAGAAGGGGCAGAGCTGCCCTGGGGCAGTGGCAGAGGCAGGCTGTGGGATAATGAAGCTTTTCACTCCATCAGGATTACCGCTGGTGGTGGAGAACCTTCCTGGTGTCTGGAGGCTCTGCCTTCTACGTCCTCATCTATGCTGTCTTCTACTTTGTGAACAAGGTACTGCTCTTGGTCCTCCTGTCTGTAAGTGATGTCCCTCTTGGGGGGCAGCTTGGAGTGGGGAAAGGAAAGGATGAGACTGCCCAGTCCTGGTCTGTGCCTGTGCTCCACCAAAGCAGCTCCCCACAGCCCTTCCAGGGAAAAGCTGAGGTGCTATGGGCCCTGCCCATCTTACCTGGGCAGTAGCATTCCCTAACTCAGGGAATGATCTAGGGTAGGGTGCCCGTGGCAGGGGGGCTGGAACTGGATGATCCTGCTGGTCCCTTGCAACCCTGACTGATTCTGTGATTCTATGAACTCCACCTTGGATTCCCAGTGTGGAGGCCCTCTGGAGATCAGCCAGTCCAAGCCCCTGCTCCAGCAGGGCACCCCCAGCAGCTTGCCCAGCAGCACACTGCCCAGCTGGGCTTGGAAGCTCTCCACACAAGGAGACTCCACAGCCTCTCTGGGCAGCCTGCTCCAGGGCTCTGCACCCTCACACCAAACAAGTTTCTCCTCAGGGACCCTCCTGGCTCCCAGTTTGTGCTCACTGCCCCTTGGCCTGTCCCTGGGCACCACTGACAAGAGCCTGGCCCCAGCCTCTTGTGCCCCACAGCTCCTTTAGCTCTTGCTGAGCATTGCTCAGCTCTGCTCTGGGGCTGCTCTTCTGCAGGCTCTCAGCCTTTGCTCCTCACAGAGCTGCTCCAGGCCCCTCAGCAGCTTTGCAGCCTCTGCTGGACTCTCTCCAGCAGTTCCCTGTCCCTCTTGAGCTGCAGAGCCCAGAACTGGACGCAGGATTCCAGCTGTGGCTTCACCACGGCTGAGCAGAGGTGCAGGAGAACCTCCCTTGCCCTGCTGGCCACACTCTTCTTCATGCACCCCAGGAGACCATTTGCCTTCCTGGCTCTGTGGGCACACTGCTGCCTGATGGGCAACTTGTTGTGCTCCAGCACCCCTGGGTGCTTCCCAGCAGCTGGCAGGGGATCTCCTTTCAGCTGGCAAGCAGAACTGGGTGGGAAGTTTGCTGCCTGGTAGAGGGCACTGGCTGGGGCGAGGGCCTCTCTTGGCAGCTCTCTGCCTGACTTTTGTTTGGTTTTCCCCTCCTCTTCCAGCTGGATATTGTGGAATTCATCCCCTCCCTGCTCTACTTTGGCTACACTGCCCTCATGGTCCTGTCCTTCTGGCTCCTCACTGGCACCATTGGCTTCTATGCAGCCTACATGTTTGTGAGGAAGATCTACGCTGCCGTCAAGATTGACTGAGGGTGCAGAGACCCCAGCAGGACTCTGATGCCTCCCAGCAGCGCAGGGGACAGCTTCTCCCAGGGGGGAGTCCTCCCAGCAGCCAAGGGGACAGCTTCTCCCAGGGGGTGTCCTCCCAGCAGCAGGGGACAGCTTCTCCCAGGGGGTGTCCTCCCAGCAGCAGGGGACAGCTTCTCCCAGGGGGTGTCCTCCCAGCAGCAGGGGACAGCTTCTCCCAGGGGGTGTCCTCCCAGCAGCAGGGGACAGCTTCTCCCAGGGGGTGTCCTCCCAGCAGCAGGGGACAGCTTCTCCCAGGGGGTGTCCTCCCAGCAGCAGGGGACAGCTTCTCCCAGGGGGTGTCCTCCCAGCAGCAGGGGACAGCTTCTCCCAGGGGGTGTCCTCCCAGCAGCAGGGGACAGCTTCTCCCAGGGGGTGTCCTCCCAGCAGCAGGGGACAGCTTCTCCCAGGGGGTGTCCTCCCAGCAGCAGGGGACAGCTTCTCCCAGGGGGTGTCCTCCCAGCAGCAGGGGACAGCTTCTCCCAGCTCTTTTGTTGTTGTTTTTTTTTTCTTTTTTTCATTTTGTTTTAAAAAGGAAACAAAAACTCCCCTGGGAGAGCAACAAGAGAGAGAGAAACAAAAGCAGCAAACTCCTGGTTCTGGAATGTACCCTGGGCGCAGTGTCCATGGACTCTGGGCTGCTTCTGGGGGGAAAGGGGGACTGTAGCTACCCCACATTTGAACTTGATTCTCCTGTTCCATGGTTGAGGGAGGTTTTTTAGCAGAGAACAATCCCTCTGAGTCACTAAAAACCCTTTTTGCTAATTCATCCTTTCCTTTTGTTTTGGGTTGCTTTGGGTTGGTTTAATGCTGATGAGGAGGAATTGGATTGGAGGCAGCAGTGGAAACTCTCCTGTGAAAGTGTTTTCTGCCAGCCCCTGGGGTGCTCTGGGATTCAGGGAGAGGCTCTTCAGATGGATCCTGGACTTGGGAGTTCCTTCCTGCCCTGAGTGTCTGCACAGAAGAGGGAACTTGGCTGTGGCAAACCCAGAGCAGCAGGAAGGCTTCACCCAGCTGGAGCCTGGAGTGCTCTGCCTGCAGAATTCCTGCCCTGCCTGCAGAATTCCAGCCTTGGGCTCATTTGCAGTTGGATGGAGCTGCCCTTTGGAGCCTGGGAAGTGCAATTTCACCTCGAGAGCCTGAGAACTGCAACCTCCAAGCATCACCTTTGCTTCCTTCCAGCCTCGGGGGCTGCTTCAGATGCCTGCTGCGAGGGAGGGCTGCAGAGTGGGGAGGGATTCCCTCCCTTTGGGAATGCCGAAGCAGGACGTGGATGTGTGTGAGGTAACTGCAAGGCTGTGTCGTGTCCATGGCTCTGCTCCAGCTGCCTGAGGAGCCGGGGCAGGATTCCTGCTGGGAGCAGCACCAGGATCGTGCAGAGCCCCGCGGGGAGGCGACTGCGCTGCCACCGCTCCGGGGCCAACTGCCCCAATGCAGCCTGGGGCCAGGGCTGCCCTCAGCTCTCGGGAGGAGTCATGCAGAAGGGGCTGGGGACAGAGGGAGCAGCCCCCTCCCAGCAGCTCCCCCACGGCCAGGAGCTGCCACTGCTTGTGCTGCTCTTCTCCTCCTCTGAGACTCTACCTCCAGGGAACAGAAAAGGTTCACACACCCAGGGGCTGCCTTCTGGTTCTTCTCCACACAGTGGCCCAAGGTGCCCCCCCGGGGGTGGCTGCTGGGGGCTCTGCTGCAGCAGCTTCCACTTCTTCTGTGGCTCAATTCCTCGAGCAGCCCAGGGGAGGCTCTTGGGAAGAGGTTAAAGGTGGTTTTATTTTGGTCACTGAGCAGGAAGAAGGTTCCCTGCTGTGGTGCAGCCTTCCTGGGTCCCCACACCAGCTGGGTTCAGTCAGGGCCGCAGGGAAGAGGTTTTGGTGGTGGATTTGGGTTTTTTTTGTAGTGACAATTGTGCTTTTTCCTCTTTTGCTTCTTGCTGTGGCAAGCAGCAAGGTCTCTGAAGGAGCAGCTGCCAGCCTGCCAAATCAGCACTGTCCGAAGCCCTCCCTGGGACCAGCACTGCTCTCTGCGCCCTCTGAGGGGGTCTGGGGGGGCTTTGTTTTTAACCCTAATGGCCATAAGTTTCCACCAGGTCCTGTAGCTCTTCCCCTCCTGGGGCAGGGGTTTCTGGGGGGCTCAGCTCTTGAGTCCCTGCAGCCTTGCCTCAGGAGCTTTGTCACCCTCCCCTCCCATCACGCCAAAGTCTTAACCAGGCAGGAATGAAGGGTGGCAGAAAGGCAGCGGTGGGAGCTGAGCTGTGCTGGGGCCTGTGGCAGTGCTGACTCTGAGGTCACTTTCTGGGATTTTTGGTCGATTTATTTGCTTTGGTTTTGGTTTGGTTTGGGGTTTTTTTTTAAGCTCTCTTCTCTTTCCTGCCCCTGCCCCAGCAGAGGCTCAGCCAGCGTTGATTTCTCTTCCCCTCCCCCAAGTTTCTCTCTGTGTTCTTTGTCATTTTTAATTAATTAATGTATTCCTCATGTCCTACTGTAAATAAATCTGCCAATGTCCTCTTGTCCTGCTCTGCTGCCTCCTCCTCAGCCACTTCTTGGCTTTTCCTCTCTGTGATGCTCTGAACCTCCTCAGCAGCCCCCGCTGGGCTTTGCTGGGTGGATTCTGCAGCAGCAGAGCTTGGGACAGGCTGAGGTTTCCCTTGAGATGTTTTTCCTCTTGGTGAAATGGACTGGGCAGAGGTTTCCTTCCTCAGTGTGGTGTCCTGGGGGTTGTAGAGAGGAGGTTCTGCCACTTTGCTATGTAAGATCTTGCTGTTGTCACTCCAGCTGCCAACCCAGGGGCAGGAGCAGTGTGCAGCAGGCTGGAAGTCCTCACCCTGCCCTGATGAGTGAGTGCTGTGTCCAGCTCTGGAGCCCTCAGCACAGGAAGGATGTGGAGCTGATGGAGAGGGTCAGGAGTTGGAGAAGCTCTGCTATGGGGACAGGCTGAGGGAGCTGGGGGTGTGCAGCCTGGGGAAGAGAAGGCTGCAGGCAGACCTCAGAGCAGCCTGCCAGGACCTGAAGGGGCTACAAGCAGGCTGCAGAGGGACTGCTCCCAAAGGCCTGCAGGGACAGGACCAGGGCAATGGTTTGGAATGAGAGCAGAGCAGCTTGAGACTGGAGGGGAGGAACAAGTTCTGCAGCAGGAGGCTGCTGCAACACTGCAGCAGGTTGCCCAGGGAGGGAGCTGAGGCCTCATGGCTGGAGCTGCTCCAGGTGAGGCTGGAGAAGGCTGTGAGCAAACTGCTCTAGGGGAGGATGTCCCTGCTGAGTGCAGGGGGTGGCACTGGGAGGCCTTCGGAGGTCCCCTCCCACCTAACCTACTCTAGGATTTCAGTTCAACCCCTGTGGGATCAGTTTCTTGCTGTGCTGTGGGGCAAGATCCCAGCAGCTCCCTGGTGTGTGGAAGGCATCTTGGGCCTGGGTACTGCTGTGACAGAGCAGGGCTGTGGGCACTGGGAAACAGCAGAGGTGAGAGCAGAGCAAAGGAGGGAGCTGCCCTCTCCTTCCTTAGGGTGGGCAGCCTGCAGGTGTTGGTGCTGTGAAGAGGAACCCTCAGGGCCAGCATCCAGCTCAGTGGTGTTCTGAGTGGATGTGGCAGGAGGGCAACAAGTGCCCGCTGGAGCCGCTGAGGGAGGCTGAATCCCCTTCTCCCGTGGTGTTTGCCCAGCAGAGCACTGGGCATGCATCACAGGTGTGCCAGTGCTAGGGGCTGCTGAGTGTGCATGGCCCTGTTCAGCTGCTCAGACCAGAGCAGGCAAATCGGAGTCACTGAGGCTGGAAAAGCCTTTGGCAATCATCGACTCCAACCCTAACCTCCCTGTCATGACCACCCTGCCCCCTACCTGCCGCCTTCGTGGCTTTGCTGTGCCCCAAGTGCAGGACCCAGCACTTGGCCTGACTGAACCTCAGCCCAAGGACCTTATCCCATCGAGCCAGCCTGGCCAGATCCCTCTGTGGATCCTCCCAAACCTTCAGCAGCTCAACCTTGCTGCCCAGCTTGGTGCCATCTGCAAGCAGCTGGGGGTGTCCTCCAGGCAGCAGCCTGCCCTGCCCTGCTGTCTCCTAGTCCCTGCCTTGAGGTTAGGACAGAAGGCAGCAGTGTGGGCTTTGCCCTGGAACTTGATTTAAACCAAAAGCCCTTCCTGGGACAAAACTTTGGGGTTTTCTGTCCCCTAACTGGGCATCAGCTGTTCCCTCGTGCCCAGAGCTCCTGCACACACCCAGGGAGGCACTTTGAGGCTCACCCTCAGAGTGTGGCAGGTTGAACACAGTCCCAGCAGCAGGCGCTTGGCCAGGCTGAGCTTGGAGTTCCACGGCAGCTTGGGGCACAGCTCCCAAGGACTCTGAAGGCCCAAGTGATGGAGCTCAGATGCTCCAAGGGTTTGGGTTACAGAGAGGTAAGAATTGCTCACTAAATGGCTTCAGAGATGCTTTTGTGAGGAGTTGTTTTGTGAGAAGAGGGCTGGTGAGGAGCCCCTGAGGGAACTGGGAGTGTTCAGCCTGGAGGAGGCTGAGGGGAGACCCTTCTGGCTCTCTACAGCTCCCTGAAAGGAGGCTGTGGTCAGGTTGGGGTTGGTCTCTTCTCCCTAGTCTCAGGTGACAAGGGAGGAAATGGCCTGAAATTGTGCCAGGGGAGACTCAAGTTGCAGATGAGGAAAAAAATTCTTTGCTGCCAGAGTGGTCAGAGATTGGCACAGGCTGCCCAGGGAGGTGGTGGAGTGCCCATGCCCAGAGGTGTTCAAGAAAGGTGTGCCCATGGCACTTGAGGACAGGGTTTGGTGGCCACGGTGGTGCTGGGTTGCTGCTTGGCCTGGGTGGTCTGAGAGGCCTTTTCCAACCCAAACAACTCTGTGATTCTGTGAGTTGTGTCCTTTAAGCCCTCAGCAGCTTGGTTAGTTCCAGCCTGGCAGGTTCCAAGCTCTGTTGGAGAAGGGGACCTGGGGATCCATGCCCCAGTAAACAGCTGACACCGGTCCCAGTTTCAGCCCTGAGCAGGGTTAGACTCTGTGCAGTTGTGCTGGTGAGGGGTGGCTGTGGGGAGCAAATCACAGGTCAGAGTCATAGCAAAATGAATCCATTTATTCTTTTGACTACTGGCAGGAAACAGAGGCCTGGCTCTAAGTCCAGCTACTGCTGCTAAAGGGCTCCAGTGATGGCATCTGCTGGGGGGGTACAAGGCAGGTGAGAAGGGGCAAACGGAGCAGGAGGAGGTGTGGGCTGGCATTGCATCCATCTGCTAATCCTACTTGCAAGGGACCACTTCTGACCCTTTTATTGCTCAGAAGGAAAAAGGAAAAGGGGGAAAAAAAAAGACAAAAAAAGAACTCCTCAGGAAGAGAACTCCTCTGAAGCAAGGGCAGGGCTAAGGCTGCAGGGAGCTGGCAGCAGTGTGAAACTCCTTTCAGTAAGACCCAGAAGACAAGGCTGAGGTATTCCATGGGGGGTAAAGAGGAGAGGAGCTGAGCCACCTCCCCCTCCCCTTTTCCCTTTGCTGTGTAAGAGAAGAAGGCACTCGTTGAAGGTCAGAAGGCCACCAGGTTTCACAGTGGAGAGAAGGAAGTACTGCATCCAAGTGGGGAGGTCACTGCCACAGGGCATGGCTGAGGTAAATAACTCTTATATTACATTTTGATACAAAAGTCTTGGCTGCAGCAGGGCAGCCTAAGCCTAACCCGACTGATCTAGCTGCTGCACAATCAACACAGCTCTACAGAGTCATTCTGGGAGGGATCACTACAGCTAAAATCAACAACAAAATCCTGGGGGCAAAAGGGGGCTGGGGGGAGGAGAAGCCTGTGAGCAGCCAAGGCACAGCTCGTGGCACGCCCTGGGGTGGGTGGCTCAGCAGAAGGTGACGTGCACTGGGCTGAGCTGGGTGAGCAGGGAGGGTGGTGTCTGGAGCTGGGAGACAGATCAGAGGTAGATTGGCATCTTCTAGCTTGGTGGAGAACAGCTGGGATGGGTTTCCTGGGTTCTGCTGGCCTAGAAGGGCTGCTCCAGGCTTGAGGTACGGAGAGCTGTGGGTCTGTGTTCACAGACGGGATGAGATCGACCTCTGGTTGTGCCAGCTGAGGTGCCAGCACCCAGGAAATGAGAGCAGGGGCCAACACAGCTGCTAAATGGTGCCACTTTACCAGTGCCACCCCTCTGCCCTCGGCAGGTAGACAGTCCGTGAGGGAGTCTGAGTGGGGCAGGGAGCAGGGGAAGCAAGAGCTGAACTGCAGCAGGCAAGGCTTGAGGAGGAGAGAACAGAGAGGGCAGTGGGACCTTGTCCTCAGGGACTGGGTGGCTGCAGGCCCAAGCCCTCTGTGCCTGTTGGAGCTGTTAGTGTTGGGGGAGAAGCTCCAGATGCACTGCTGGAGAGCACATGAAGCTGGCACCACTTTTTCCTCCCAGTCCTTGGACATTATCCCCTCAGGACTGAGGTAAAACCATACCTCTTGAGACTGCTCCGTGGTCAAGCCAGAAAGGTAGTGAGCTCTCCAGGCTGCTGTGGCAAAACACTGCCAGGAACTCATCCTCTGCCCCTCTTCTCAAGGACAGCCACAGAGTGGGGCCTGCAGCCTGCTCTCAGCCCTCCCTGGCACAACAGGACTCGGTGCCAGCAGCCCTGAGCTCCTCACCTTGCTTCTTCACAGGCTTTGGTTTCCAGCACGGATGGAGAACCTTGGGGAGATGGTTCCCAGGGCTCCACCTGCACAGCACAGAACCAAGCAGAGCTGCCAGAGCTGCTCCTTCCCCTTGACACGCTGGGAGGATAAACCAGAGAGGAAAGGTTGGAAGCTGCTGAAGTGGTCCAAGAGCAGAGCATTTCCCCACGGGGGAAGATCATGGTGAGTGAGGAGAAATCAGTGCAACCTGACTTGGTTGTGTAAACAGTGTTCCAGCTGCCCCAGCCAGCAACCCAGGGCCTGCTGGTGCCTCCTGGTTCTGTAATAGCAGAAAGAGGTTTGGGTTGTGTAAACAATGGTCACTGTGATGAGCTTCACCTGGTGGATCCCCCAGCAGAGGGAGGTGACACCTCTGGACTCACAGTGTGAACGGTCTCGTGGCGTAACACTGGTGCGGAGGAAGCGGTGTGAGGTGGTGATGGGTGAGAGGTAGAGGGGAAGGCTTCAGCCTCTTCCCTGTTGGGCTTCAAAGGCAGCAAAGAGCCTGACTGCTCCTCCTGGAGGTGTTGGCTGCTTGGCCAGGACTGCAGTGTGGTGAGGTGAAATGCGAGCTGGACCCCTCAAACGTTTAGCCCAAGGTGAAAGAGTCTCAACTCCTTCCGAGGGACAGTCCCTTCCCAAGGAAGACCTCAGCTCCAGGGGCTGGGGAAGGGCAGTGCTCAGCCTGGCTCCCAGCTCACAGGTGAAAAATGGCATTAAAATCTCTCCAGTCTCAGCTGCACTCTGATGGTCAGGACTGGGACTCGGCATGGGGACAAGCTGCTGGTCCAGTCTCCAAGCGCTCTCCCTCCGGAGATCAGGAACCTCCTGTCTGCAACAGCTCGGCAAAAGCTCTCCCAGCCCCGGGGAGGAGGAGTTGAGAGTTGTGCGTTTTTAAGGCTCTCCACAGCAGGGGGCTGCAAGGTCCTGAGCTGCAGCTCACTGGAAGGCCTGGTGGAAACGCGGCAGGGTGGTGGTGCTCAGGCTGGAGGTGAAGACAGGAGGCAGCGAGTGGAGGGGCCCAAAGTTCAGCGAGGCCCCAGCCCCGGGAGACTCTTGAGGCTGGTGTTGCAAAGTGGTGAGCAGTGGCTGAGTCTCCCCCTGTGAGTAGCCCATGACCAGGCCCCCTGACGATCCCGGGGGGTTGCAAGGGGGGAGGTTGAGGGGGAGGAAGCCGAGGAGGTGAGAGAAGTCCATGTTAGCAGCACAGAGAGCCTCCGACAGGTTGGCAGGGCTCTTGGAAAGCAAAGCCTCGTCCAGGGCGGGTGGCTGAGGCGAGGAGGACTGAGGCTCACCAGACGAGAGCGCCAGGCTGCCAGGGAAGTCTGGCAAGAAGCTCTCCACCTCTGCTTTGGGTAGTTTCTCAGGCAGGTATGAGGTAGATCCAAGCTGATACTTTGGAGGAGGTTGCAGCGGGGAGGAGATGGGAGAAGAAGATTCCAGAGGGTAGCTCATTCCCATGGGAAGAGAACTAGGAACCAAGGAATGGGGCATCCCTGAGCTGGGCATGGTCTGGAGATGGGTGCTGTACATGCCCACGGGCAGCATGCCAGGGAAGCTCTTGCCACCTATCATGTCTCTGGACGCCATGCACAGGACGGGGCTCAGCTCTTCCTTCACCGCCACGGAGGAGCCGCAGCTCAGCAGACCCAGCATGTCCACCGGCTCCGTCTTGATCTTCAGCAGCTCCTGGGAGTGGCTTTTCTTCATGTGCCTGGTCAGATGATCCTTCCTCCCAAACCTCTGGGCACAGTACTGGCACAAGAAGTCCTTCCTCCCCGTGTGCACCACCAGGTGCCTGCGCACGTCCTTGCGGGTGTAGAAGCGCCTGTCGCAGTGGTCGCAGGGATGCTTCTTCTCCTTGGCTCCCCCAGAGGCTCTCCTCGAGTGAGCTTTGAGGTGCTCCAGCAGGACCTGGGTGCTCTCGAAGGTCTGCAGGCAGACCTTGCAGCTGAGGTCGCCGCTGGCGGCGGCGTGCATGGCCAAGTGCCTGCGGAAGCCCAGCTTGGTGTTGTAGCTCTTGCCGCAGTCGGGGCAGTGCAGCGCCTCCTTGTGGGGGTCGTGAGTCTGCAGGTGGTTGCGCAGGTGGTCCTTGCGGTGGAACATCTTCTCGCAGTACATGCACTGGTGAGGCTTCTGGGCAGAGTGCGTGGCCATGTGCCTGCGTGGAGGAAAGCAGCCAGGTGAGAAGCAGGCACCGAGCTCCCCTCCCCACGTCGTGGTTTGAGGGGGTTCTGTTAGAANTTCTGTGCTCCACAACCTCCCTGGAGATGTCAGATGAGGTCTTGAGCAACCTGTTCCAGTGAGAGGTATCCCTGCCTATGGCAGGGGGCTGGAACTAGAGGAGCTTTGAGGTCACTTCCAACCTAAATCATTCTGTGATTCCAGGTTATCCCAGATTTCCTGAAAACAACTACAGAGATCCAAGATCCAGTCCCAGGGGGTGAACTGGAGGCCCCTGGATCATGTAATTATGGTATTTAATCCCATAATCCTGCAGATCTGCAGCCTCCAGCACAAGCAGGACATGGAAGTGTTGGAGCAAGTCCAGAGGAGGCCATCAAGATGCTCAGAGGGCTGCAGCAGCTCTGCTATGAGGACAGGCTGAGAGAGTTGGGGCTCTGCAGCCTGGAGAAGAGAAGGCTTGGAGGAGACCTTACAGTAGCCTTTCAGGATCTGAAGGGGGCTACAGGAGGGCTGGGGAGGGACTATTGACAAGGTCTGGGAATGACAAGAGGAGGAGGAGGAATGGGTTTGAAGTGGCAGAGGGGAGACTGAAACTGGATGTTAGGAAGAAGTGAGACACTGGCACAGGTTGAGGGTGGGGAGTGCCTGGCACAGGTTGCCCAGGGAGGTTGTGCAGCACAGAATGTGATCAAAGATCACAGTGCTGGGGTAAGGGTTGGACTCCATCATCTTAAAGGACTTTTCCAACCTAAATGATTCTGTGAGTCCACGATTCTAACTTCCTGGTGCTCCATCACTGAATCATTCCCTGCTGTGTTTCAGCAGAGAAACAAGAACTCAGCATGCAGCTGGAAGAGAGCTGCTGTTGGAAACCCTCCTGAGAGCCCAGGCAGGGCTCACCAAATGGGAGCTCTGCTCTTGCTTCTCTTTTTGTTTTTCAATCTCTGACCTTCACTTTCTGCTTCAATTTCCTCCTTAGTAAAACAGAAAGCAGCCAGAGCTCAGGATAAAGCTTGATCTGAGGTTCTCTAGAAGGTGCTTTTAAAGGTGCCAACTACGGTAAGGCCTGGGAGGGAAGCTGCTGTGAGGCAGGAGGGGCATTTCCCCTCCTCCACCTTCTCAGAAGTCAAAGTCAAAAACAGGAGGGAGGGGTTTTCCCCTCTGCCCTGGCAGGGGCACTCAGCAGGTACCTACCTGTAGAGCTTGTACTTGGAGGCAAAGGCTTTGCCACAGTGCAGCTGGGGGCAGTTGTAGGGTCTCTGCTCGCTGTGGGGGAGCGCGTGGGCCCTCAGCTTGTCCACGGGGCTGAAGGAAGTCTCAGATAGGTCACATTGGCATTTTCCCTGACTTTCAGTCTCTTCTCTTGGTCTGGGGACTAATTTCCAGCCTGTCTCTTCCTCCTCCTGCTTTGCATCTTGAATCCAGTTGGGAACAGTGGGGAAGAGTGCCGTCATGGCAGGGCTAGTGGAACAGGGCCATGTCAAGCACAACTGGAGCCTGCCGGCGCCTCGCCGCGGTGCTGTCCCGCTGCAGCCTTCCGCTGGAGACCTCTGCAACCAGACTGCTTCAGGAGCAAGACATCTTCACCTGAAATCACAGCAGGCTTTGCTGTTAAGACCCCCTGCACCTTGCACCCAGGCACCCAAAGCAGGTGAGCAGGCAGGCAGCGTGGCGAGCGCACGGAGCTGCGTTCGCAGCCGCGGAAACTCCCCTCTGCGGAGCAGGTTTTGTTCTCCCTCAAGCTGCTCCCTGAACTAAATGATGTCAAACTTCCTCTGAGTTACCTCTTTTGCAGCTATTAAGAGGCAGCATCACCCCCTCACCTCCACCTTCTCCTGACACACTGGCACTGAGTGGCTCTTGCTGGCTCCAAACACCTCACCTTTGCAGCTGGGCTTCGCGGCTCACCTCTCACCCCCTTTGTCCGAGTCTCTTCTCACTTGCTCTCGATCCTTGCTCCCACAGAATTCCCTTTCAGAGCTTCTCATAGAAACTAAGGCTCTCTTGGAAGCTTTTTTTCACCCTCTCTGCTACCAGCATGGTGCCACTAGCAAAGCCACCTTGTAACAAACCACTCTGAGTTACCACACACAGGTCAGGAGAGCCAGGAAAGAAAAGCTGCTGCTGTCAGCACCAGGAACCCCTGCCGTGGAAGGTGAGAGATGCTACTTCTCAGCAGCCTGTGGTTAGCCACTTGTCTGCTCCAGGGTTAGACTCAGTCTCTCTGGATTAGCAAATTTTCTACAGTAATGAGCAATTTTTAGTTGTTTTCTTCCTCTCCTGCTCTCCCCCAGTGATAATGGAAGCTCAAACCCTTTGCTGCTCAACAAAAGGCAGCTCCTGGGTGCCTGCCTGGCTTTCGGCTCAGCAGGTGAAAACCTGCACTGCTCTCTCTTGGCAGGTGCCTGAGTTGTGGTTTTGGCCTTGCTGGTAAAGCACCAGGATTGGTATCTCACTCCAAGAAGGGCACTGAGGGGCTGGAGTGGATCCAAGAAACTGGGGAAGGGTCTGGAGAGAACGGGTGGGGAGGAGCAGCTGAGGGAGCTGGAAGTGTTCAGCCTGGAGAAACGGAGGCTGAGGGGAGACCCTCAGGCTCTCTACAGCTCCCTGCAAGGAGGCTGGAGCTAGGTGGGGGTTGGGCTCTTTTCCCAAGGAAGAGGTAACAGGACAAGAGGAAATGGTCTCAAGTTGCCCCAGGGGAGGTTTAAGTTGGACATCAGAAGAAACCTCTTGCTCGAAGGTCCTCAAAGCCTGGCACAGGCTGCCCAGGGAAGTGGCTGGATCCTCATCCCTGGAGGTGTTCCAAAGCCACAGAGATGTGGTGCTAAGGGCTATGGGGTCAGCACCAGCCCTGGTAGAGTTAGAGAAGGGCTGGGCTGGCTGATCTCAGAGGTCTTTTCCAACCAAAGTGATTCTGTCATTCTCCGATTTTTCTGTGCTTCTGCCACCACCTGAAGTGGTGCCCAGAGCCCTGGAGTGACACCCTCAGGACAAAGCTCTTTCACTGGATTCAGCTGCCTGAGAAACTCTTCTTAAAATAGCATCAAAGCCTCAAGCTCTCTCTGCCTCCAGGATTGCTTCAGAGGGAGGAAGTTCCTGCCTGCACACCAACACCAGTGCCAGTTGTGGGCAGGATGTGCAACCCTGAGGGACCCAACCAGCCTTGCTGAGCGTCGTGAGCAGCGCAAACGGCAGGAACTGCAACCACACAGTGGCTGCCAGCACCAGCCTCAGGATGGGAACCACTGGCAAACAGGGCTGCTCCTGCTCAGCCTGGCCTTGGGAGCTATGGAATGTCCATGAAGGACAGGATTCAGCCTTGGGGGGGTTGAATCTGCTCAGGCAGAGCAGAACGGCGGAGGCCTGGAAGCGCTGCTGTGTGCCGCTTTGGCACAGCCTGGTGCGGTGTGGTGGCTGCTGCTGCCCCGTGGGGGCAGGAGTCCTGTGGTTCAGAGCAGTCATCACAGAATGGCAGGGGTTGGAAGTGACCTCAGATTGAGTTCAACCTCCCTGCCGAGGTGAGAAGGTCACACAGGAACACCTCCAGGTGGGTCTGGAATGGCTCCAGAGATGCAGACTCCACCACCTCTCTGGGCAGCCTGCTCCAGGACTCCAGCACCCTTCAATTGCAAAAGTTCCTCCTCGTGTTCAGATGGAACTTCTCAGGTGCAAGTTTGTGCCCACTGCCCCTTGTGCTGTCACTGGGCACCACTGAACAAAGCCAGGTCCCATCCTCCTGCCACCCACCCTTGAAGTATTGATGAGGATTGATGAGATCCCCCTCAGGCTGCTCTTCTCCACACTAGACAGCCTCAGTTCCCTCAGCCTTTCCTCACAGAGAGGTTCCAGTCCCCTCCTTGACGTCCCAGAGCATGAATGTTCCACCTCTGTAGGAGATGTGTGCTGGAAGAGATGAGTGTTGGCTACCTGCTGCTTCAGAGCTGCATGTGTGTGCCAGGAGCCTCTGCCACCTTCACCAGGGGGTTGCTGCTTTCCCTCTGAACAAGCTCAGCCATCGGTGCCAGTTTCAGAGCTACCTGCAAGAAGACAGACTTTGAGTTCTGCTGTTGTTAAGAGTGAGGTGCAGAGCAGAAACCCAACTACAAAGGAGTAAAGATATGGCAATCTCTGTGGTTGGTGTAAACTGTCATCAGTTTCCTTTAAAATCATAAAGGTTTGGCAAGAAAATGAACTCTGCCTGGGTGGGTCTGGCTCTAGATTCACCTCCCAGGGCAGCTGCAGCTGTGGAACAAAAGAAACAAGCTGAGGC
Organism: Tricholaema leucomelas; assembly: GCA_013400475.1. NCBI lineage: Eukaryota > Metazoa > Chordata > Aves > Piciformes > Lybiidae > Tricholaema lacrymosa > Tricholaema leucomelas. The sequence continues at coordinate 18,084 of WAAF01005398.1, read as the reverse complement.
TCTTGCATGCTACCAGTGAAACACAGCAGCTGTGGGAAGGCAACAACACAGAATCACACAATCCTAGAGTGGTTTGGGTGGGAAGGGACCTCCAAAGGCCTCCCAGTGCCACCCCCTGCACTCAGCAGGGACATCCTCCCCTAGAGCAGTTTGCTCACAGCCTTCTCCAGCCTCACCTGGAGCAGCTCCAGCCATGAGGCCTCAGCTCCCTCCCTGGGCAACCTGCTGCAGTGTTGCAGCAGCCTCCTGCTGCAGAACTTGTTCCTCCCCTCCAGTCTCAAGCTGCTCTGCTCTCATTCCAAACCATTGCCCTGGTCCTGTCCCTGCAGGCCTTTGGGAGCAGTCCCTCTGCAGCCTGCTTGGAGCCCCTTCAGATACTAGAAGGTTGATCTAAGGTCTCCCCAGAGCCTTCACTGCTCCTTCTCTTCCCCTGCTTGCCTAGAAAACCCTCTCCAGTTAGGTGATGGTTTTAAACTCAGTTCTTAATAACATTTCCCCCAGGAAGGTTTCCAAGGTGCTTCCTCTTCACTTTAATTCTGTAGGTGCCAAGTGAAGGGTCACTGCTGTCTGGAAACCACCAGCACTTGTTCAGAGAACACTCAGCTCAGGCTGCTGAGCTGGGAAAGGTTTGTAACCATCCTAGAAAGCTATCTCCAGCCCACACAGCTCCAGAAATCTCAGTCAGCCACCCACAGAAACCACCATCGAGGAGGAATCCTTCTCTGCTTAACTCCTACAGTGGTTAAGAGCCTGGTGGGGTGAGCTGGAAAATTACACAACCCACCCTCTACAGAAGGAAAAGTGAATCCCAGACCCAGATGCACAGCAGCAGCCTTGCCAGCGTCACACTTGGAGGTAAAAATCACTTCTCCACCTCCCTGCACGTCTCCTATTGACCCTTCTCCCACTTCTACAGTCACAAACACAACTCTCATGTCATTGTAATTCCACTGGGGGAAACATTCTTTTCTTGCAGCAAGTGGCTTTGTCTCTTTCTAGAGACGCAGATTTTAACACCCAGACTCATTTTTCTAGCTGAGCTGCTCAAGCCTCAGCACCACTTTCTCCTACTTACTCAGAGATATTGGACAAGTTCAGCAAGAAAATGTGCACTCGCCTTCAAAACCTCCAGAAAGAAACCCTACTGCACCTTTCCCATAAGGACACAACCCCTCACCAGCTCCTCTTCCACCACCTCTTCCCCTGACATGCCAACAGACAGTGCTCGTAAAGCCCTGAGCCTTCCGGACAGCGCCAAACGCAGCGGTACGGTTCATGGACGAGACAAACCCTCGCTTTTTTCACCCATTCCGCCCTGGGGCCGAGCGCAGAGTGCTGCTTACAACCGACTTGCAAACAGCGGGACCGTCTGGGCATACCCCCACCCCCGGCACCCCCCGCCGCTTGTATCGGGAGGGAAACGGCAGCCCCGGTGGCTGCGGTGCCAGGGGGGCCACACGTGCCCACCGCCACCTCCCCGTTACCATGGCGCAGCCCGGAGGGGAGGGAAGGAGAGAGGCGGGCCTGGCCTACGCCCCCTCTTCCTTCCCCTCCCACGCCCCCCTCTCCCTTGAGGAGACCCTGACACCGCCCCCCAGACATCGCCCCTCGCCCCCGGCGCCCCCTCCCTTCCTCCCCACGCCGTACTCACCCCGTTCCCCGGGGCGCCGCCAGGCGCGGCTGCGGCCCAGGCCCCGGCGGCCCCATTGTGCGGGGCATTCTGGGAGTGACGTCGCCCGCCCGCTTCCGGCCCGAGCGCGGCCACTTCCGTGCCGCGGGGCATGACGGGATGGGGCCGCCGCTGGCTGCGCTCCGCCGAGCGGCCATGGCGGCGCCTGGGGGCCTTGTTGCTGTCCTGTTCTTGATGTCCGTCGCGACGGTGGCGGGAGGCGACGTTGCGCCGGCCTGGGACGAGTCGGGCTACCTGCTCTACTGCCCCTGCATGGGTGAGGCCATCCCGCCGTGGCGGGGACGGTGCGGAGAGGTCGCTTGAGCCTCCGGTGGAAGGAGGCCCCGGCGGAGGAGCCCTCCGTGGGAGGATGCTTCGGCCGAGCCCCCGGTAGAGGCTGCTCTGGCTGAGTGCCCCGAGAGAGCCCCAAGTGAAGCTCCCAGGAGGAGGCCCCGGCTGAGATCCTGGCGGAGCCCACGGTGGGCTCCCGGTGGAGCCTCCGGTTCAGCTCTGCGCTCGCCTCTTTTGCAGGCCGGTTCGGGAACCAGGCTGAGCACTTCCTGGGCGCTCTCGCTTTCGCTCGAGCTCTCAACCGGACCTTAGCCGTGCCGCCGTGGATCGAGTACCGCCACCACCGCCCGCCCTACACCAATGTGAGCCCCCGGGGCGAGGAGGGGAGGGGAGCGGAGCGGGCAGGGCTGTGGACTGCCTCCGGTGAGGAGGCTCGATCCCGGGCAGGGGAAGCACGGGGCACCGCCGGTGCTCCGTGAGTGAAGCTGGTCTGGTCGCTGTGGTTCTCAGCTGCACGTTCCCTACACGGAGCACTTCAAGCTGGAGCCACTGCTGCGGTACCACCGCGTGATCCCCTTGGAGCAGTTCATGGAGAAGCTGGCACCCCTGCACTGGCCTCCTGGCAAGAGGGTGGCTTACTGCTTTGAAGCAGCAGCCCAGAGGAGCGCAGACAAGAGCACCTGTCCCATGAAGGTGAGTTCCTGCTGTGTCCCCACGGGCGCGGTTTAGTTCTGCAGCTGCTCCAGAGGAGAGTTGCTGACCCGGTGAGGGTCACCTTGATTTGATTTGCCAAGCTAGGAGTGATCCATCCCAAACCCGTCTGAGGGGGATCCCTTTTGCCCCTCACCAGGTGTGACATCCCCATTGCACCCCATCAGTGTGGCTCCCTGGCCTTCATGCCTTTGTCAGCAAACACCTGAGGTTCAGGAGGGTTATCTGTGTGAGGCTTGGTCATGCCTGTAAGGAGAGCAGATCTGTAGCTGCTCTGCTGGTCTGAGCTGGTTTCCCATCCGTGGGGCAGTTGCCCACCTGCTTGTAGAGCAACCTCTGCTAAATGTAATGTTGAGAGCTGTGGAGTTCCTGTTCCTTTAGCTCTCAGGTAACTTCATGTAACAGCCTTCCCGTGCAGCCCATGTGGTGTGCCCTCTGCTCTCCTGTCACAGAAGAGCTCCTCAGCTGTGCAGCCCAGAGTCTTGCTAGCTCTACCTTTCAGCTTTCTTCATGCACCAGATGAACGTTTGCCTTTCCTCTTGCAGGATGGGAATCCCTTTGGTCCTTTCTGGGATCAGTTCCAGGTGGACTTTGATAAGTCTGAGCTCTTCAAGGGAATCTCCTTCAATTCTGCATACACAGACCACTGGATCCAAAGGTAGGGAGAAGAAAGGAAGGTGTCAGCATCTCAGTCCAATTAGTCTCAAACCAGCACAGTGCTCAGCTGCATTTTGCTGCTCACCTCATGTTTCCAGATCCACTTCAGTCACCTCAGTGTGTGACAGAACTGTTCTGGTCTCCTCTCTCATTGCTGTGTTGGGAGATTCTTCTCTTTCACCTCTCAGATAATCACACCTCAACACAAGGGGGAACTTCTTTCCTGTAAGGGTCCCAGAGCCCTGGCACAGGCTGCCCAGTGAGGTTGTGGAGTCTCCTTCTCTGGAGCCTTTCCAGGCCTCTCTGGATGTGTTCCTGTGTGCCCTGAACTAGATGGTCTGTCTGGTCCTGCTCTGGCAGGGGGGTTGGACTCAGTGATCTCCTTGGGTCCCTTCTAACCCCTCATATCCTGTGAGCCTGTGATTTATTGCCAGGTTTGAAGCACCTGAGTGTGGCTTTGATGTTCTGAGCAGATGGCAGAATGGTGGAGGTTCATCTTGAGTCAGCTTGGAGCAGCAGATGCTGCCTGTTTCAGGGTGTTCAGAGTTTCCCTTCTATGCTGCAGGACATTCATGCACAGGTGAGGTTATGACACTGCTTGGCTCTCTTCCTTTATAGATTCCCTCCCTCTGAGCACCCTGTACTTGCTCTGCCTGGAGCCCCAGCTCAGTTTCCAGTCCTGGAGGAGCATCGACCCCTCCATAAGTACATTGTGTGGTCTGAGGCCATGGTGAAGAAAGGAGAAGCCTACATTGATTCTCTGCTGGTCAGGCCCTACGTGGGAATTCACCTGAGGATCGGCTCGGACTGGGTATGGCTCCTGAGTGTGGCTGGCTGCTGTGGGCTGCTGCCTCTGCTGGCTTACTCCTGGGGCTTGATGATTTTAAAGGGCTCCTCTCCAAAATCGTTTTGGTTGGAACTTTTCATCATGGTGTCTAAAGACAGGACAAGAGGGAATGGATTGAAGCTGAGGGAGAGTGGGTTTAGACTGGAGCTGAGGAAGAAGTTCTTCAGTATGAGGGTGGTGAGGAACAGGCTGCCCAGAGAGGCTGTGGATGCCTCCTCCCTGGAGGTGTTCAAGGCCAGGCTGGATGAGGTCTTGAGTAGCTGAGCCCAGTTGAGGTTGGAGTGGATGATCTCTTGAGTTCCCTTCCAACCTGGGCCGTTTTGTCAGTCTGTCACTGTGGAGGAGAGGCTGTGCTGTGAGAGTGCCAGCCTAAACCCTGCTGGCATTCTGGGGATGCCACTGGGACTCCTCCAGGAAGTGGAAGAACATGGTGGTGTGTTCTCACTCTGCTGCTTTTCACAGGCAGAGGGAGCTGGGGGTGTGCAGCCTGCAGAAGAGGAGGCTCAGGGCAGAGCTCATTGCTACCTGCAGGGAGGCTGTAGCCAGGTGGGGTTGGACTCTGGCAGGCACCCAGCAACAGACCAAGGGGACACAGCCTCAAGCTGTGCCAGGGCAGGTTCAGGCTGCATGTTAGGAGGAAGTTGTTGGCAGAGAGAGTGATTGGCATTGGAATGGGCTGCCCAGGGAGGTGGTGGAGTGGCCGTGGCTGGAGGTGTTGAAGCCAAGCCTGGCTGGGGCACTTAGTGCCATGGTCTGGTTGGTTGGGCAGGGCTGGGTGCTAGGTTGGGCTGGCTGAGCTTGGAGGTCTCTGCCAACCTGTCTGATTCTGTGATTTTGTTCCTTCCTTTGACAGAAGAATGCCTGCAATATGCTGAAGGATGGGACAGCAGGGCCCCACTTCATGGCCTCACCTCAGTGCGTGGGCTACGACCGGAGCGCCGCGGCCCCGCTCACCATGGACATGTGCCTGCCAGACCTGAAGGAGATCCAGCGTGCTCTGCAGCTCTGGGTGAAGAAGATAGAGGCTAAATCTGTTTACATAGCTACTGATTCTGAGCCCTACACCAGAGAAATCCAGCAGCTCTTCCAAGGAAAGGTGAGTTGGGGATAGAGTGGCTGGAGAGCAGCCAGGCAGAGAGGGACCTGGGGGAACTGGTTGGCAGCAGCTGAATGTGAGCCAGCAGTGTGGCCAGGTGGCATCCTGGCCTGGATCAGGAATAGTGTGCCCAGCAGGAGCAGGGAAGCCTATCTGCCCCTGTACCTAAGTAGACCTTGAGTTCTGTGTCCAGTTCTGGGCCCCTCAGTTTAAGAAAGATGTTGAGGTGCTGGAAGGTGTCCAGGGAAGTGCAGCAGGGCTGGGGAGGGGCCTGGAGCACAGCCCTGTGAGGAGAGGCTGAGGGAGCTGGGGGTGTGCAGCCTGCAGAAGAGGAGGCTCAGGGCAGAGCTCATTGCTGTCTGCAGCTCCCTGCAGGGAGGCTGTAGCCAGATGGGGTTGGGCTCTGATGCCAGGCAGCCAGCAACAGAAGAAGGGGACACAGCCTCAAGCTGTGCCAGGGCAGGGTCAGGCTGGATGTTAGGAAGAAGTTCTTCACAAGAAGAGTGATTGGCATTGGAATGGGCTGCCCAGGGGGGTGGTGGAGTTCCCATCCCTGGAGGTGTTGAAGTGCCTTCATGAGGCACTTAGTGCCATGGGTTAGTTAATTAGGAGGGTTAGGTGGTAGGTTGGACTCAATGATTTCAGAGGTCTTCTCCAACCTTGTGAATTCTGTGTGAGTTTCAGAAAGCTGCAGCCTGGGCTGCTGGGAAGTGTCCTTGCCCATGGCAGGGCCTTGGGATCGTAGAATCAAGCAGGCTGGAAGAGAGCTCCAAGCTCAGCCAGCCCAACCTATGCCCCAGTCCTATCCAACCAACCAGACCATGGCACTAAGTGCCTCATCCAGGCTTTGCTTCAACACCTCCGGCCACGGTGACTCCACCACCTCCCTGGGCAGCCCATTCCAATGCCAATCACTCTCTCTGCCAACAACTTCCTCCTAACATCCAGCCTAGACCTGCCCTGGCACAGCTTGAGGCTGTGTCCCCTCGTTCTGTCGCTGCTTGCCTGGGAGCAGAGCCCAACCCCACCTGGCACCTGTGACTGGATGCTCTTTGCTGTCCCTTCCAAGCCAACCAATTCTCTGGTCATAGCCGAGTGGATTCCTTTCCTTTCCCTGCAGGTGAAGGTTGTGAGCTTACAGCCAGAAGTGCCTCAGGTTGACCTCTACATCCTTGGCCAGTCTGACCACTTCATCGGGAACTGCGTCTCCTCCTTCACCGCCTTCGTGAAGCGGGAGCGCGACGTGCGCGGGAAGGCCTCCTCCTTCTTCGGCATGGACCAGCCCCCGCGCCCGCGGGACGAGTTCTGAGCAGGCCAGCAGCAGGCTCCACTCTTCTCAGGTTGCTGAGCTCAGTCCCCTGCCCAGGGAGTGCTCAGGGTGTTCTGCAGGCAGAGCTCGCTGCCAGGCTGCCCTGTGGTCTCCCTCGCAGCCGCTTCCAGGCTGTTCTCTCTGGCTTCTCCTGGATTTCCAGCCTGAGGTCAGACAGAAGAGACATTTTCTAGTCGTGCTTACAGGAAACTACAACCTCTGTGTAGTTCTTGAGCTACAGTTTACATAGCTCTGCATTCCCCCTGGCTGGGGCTCACCAGTGTGGGGGTGAAGCAGCTGCTCTCGTTTCCACTTCTCCCTTACTCCTTTTTCTCTGTTACATTTTACAGGGAGATGTTGTGAAGCTGCTTGTCCAAAACTGACCAGGAGTTGTTTCTAAGTCCAAACTCATGTCAGAAACAATCACACTCCCTGCAAAGGGAGCAGAAGGGTGAAGCTCAGGACTGGAAGGAGCTCTGGGTTTTCTCAATTGCTGCCGTTGCCTTACCAGAGCCACCTCAGTGCCTCTGCTTCCATTCCCCTGTCTGAAGGGGGTTTCACTGCCCTGGAGCTGAGAGGCTCCTGGATCTCATCAGCAGTGGTGGAGATTCACAGCAGGGTCATGTTTTAAGGTGGCAGTTTCTTCTTCAGCCCATCCTGCTGTGGAACTGTTGAGGAGGTGTTAGCAGGGCCACAGGCAGGAGATTTTGTGTAGCCAGCTTTGGGGCTTGTAGCTGTTGGTGTTAGGTTGGGGTCTGTGGTAGAAATGGAGCTGGTTTTGAGCTAAGAGCTGGGAAGTAGCTGTAGTGGGGTTGGTGTCATGCCTAGGTCTGTCTGAATGCTTTCTGGTTTTGGTCTCCTTTTGTACTTTGTAAACCTTTCTAAGCACAGAACCTTTGTCTGTGGGGTGGTTCCTGCCAGAGGTAACTGGCAAGAGTTTGCTGATGGTGAAAGAGCAGTCCCAGAAGCCTCTGTTTGGCCTGGTTCAGTTTAGTGCTGGGAGCATCAATAATGCTGATGTGTTGAGTCTCAACTTGAGCAATGCCTTTGGTACTGCTGTGACTTACACTTTACACTTTTTGTCCAAAGACTGCACCCATTTTAACTGCTCCTCTTTTGAAATGCCACTTAGGCAAGTCGTGGTACCAGGGCTGGGTGCCTCGAGTGCTCCTGTGGTCTGAGCAAGGCTGGGTCTAAACGATGCTGGTTATGGGGTTTTAACTCCAGAGGTCTTTTTGGTGCTGGCTTTTTTAGTTCCTCAGAAATATTCACCTTTGGAGGAGTTTGGAGGCTCGAGGGAGTGAGCTAAATGCAAAGGTGCCCCAAGGATCAAGGTGGCAAAAATTTGTCTCTGGTTCCTTTTGTGATGGCTTCTAGAAATCATGAGATTTGGAGGGCTTGGGGCTTCAGGCCACCTCCCTGGGGGAGCAAGGTGCCTGGAATACCTGCTGCAGACTCCTTGGGACTTCCTTTGGGTTGTGATTTTGACTGATGCCATCAGGGCTGCCCCATCCCAGAGCAAGGGCAGCCTATCCCCAGAGCACTGGGAACAGTATTCAGAAAACCTGGGAGGGGTTGGTTAAGAAACATTGAGGTATTTTGTAATAATAAACCCCTGATTGGTTTTGTATTAACCTCTCTTGCACTGAAATTCCTTCCTTGGCCTCGAGGTGCCCCAGTGGTGGCTCAGCAGCACAGAGCAACCCGGCCTTACCCAGGCTGTGCCTGGGGCAAAAGTAGGGACCTGGGGGCTTGGGGAGAACCACAGAGTTCAGCAGGAAGGAAAAGACCTCTAAGATCATTGCCTCCAACCTCTCACCTTATAATTAACTAACTCTGGCATTAAGTGCCTCACGCAGCCTCCTCTGAAACACCTCCAGGGCTGCTGACTTCACCCCCGGGCAGCCAATTGGCAATCCAATGCCAATCTTGCTCTGAAGAACTTCCTCCTAACATCCAGCCTAGACCTGCCCTGGCACAGCTTGAGGCTGTGTCCCCTTGGTCTGTTGCTGGGTGCCTGCCAGAGCCCAACCCCAGCTGGCTACAGCCTCCCTGCAGGCAGCTGCAGGCAGCAATGAGCTCTGCCCTGAGCCTCCTCTGCTGCAGGCTGCACACCCCCAGCTCCCTCAGCCTCTCCTCACAGGGCTGTGCTCCAGGCCCCTCACTTCAGCCGGGAGGGGGCCGCCGCTGCTCTTAGCTCCCGGGGCGGCGGCGCCTTTGTCCCGGCTCCATCCGGGGCAGGTCGCTACGGAAATGGCGGCGTGGGGGCGGGCGCGCGCGTTGCCAAGGAAGTGCGTCACGGGCTGGGGGCGGGGCCTCGCGCCGCTTCCGGTGCCGCGGGAGGAGGCGGCCGAGCGGCTCCATGGTGACGGCGCAGGTGAGTCCGCCCCGACCCGGCCCGACCCGCCTGTCCCGGAGCCCCCTTCGCGGCCTCACCGTTCGCCCCGAAGAGCCGCCGCGGCCCGGGCCGCTTATCCCAGGGGCGGCCCAATGGTACCCACCGGATCCCGCCGCTCGCTCGGTGCCGCGCGGGTGTGACAGCCCGGGGCGCTCGCTGCCCAGGTGGTCACCGCCGTATGGACGCCTGGGCACGGCCAGGGCAGCGGCAGAGGGAGGCGGCAAGCGCGGCAGGTGTCCCCGTTTCGCCGAGCGGCCGCGTCTGGGCGAGTGTCCCCATTCGGGCGGGTGTCCCCCCCCTCCGTCGCCGCTCCCCGCTCGGGCCCGCTCCGCTGTCCGCCGTCCTTCGAGCTGGGGCTCCAAATTTCTCCCGGGACCACTTCTCCGCCGTGCCCGGTTTCGGAGCTGCGAGGGCAGCGGGTGACGCTCGGTGAAGCCCTGGCCAGAAGCGAGCTCGGGGGCCTGGCTGGGGCTGGGGTACCGCACCCGCTGCCTGCCCGGGGTCGGAGACGCTTTGGGGCGCCGAGATGCCGCTGATGGAAGCGACAGAGATGAGCACAGGCAAGAAGTGAAACTGGGGCACGCCGGGGCAGAGGTGGCACCAGGGACGCCCTATTCGGGTCGCGGTGCGTTGGGCGGTGAGATGAGAGGAGACAGGCAGCGAGGGAGGCCTTGGCTGAGGAGGGACCAGAGACGGCTGAGGTGAAGGCAGGACATGGCCAACCCACGAACACCTGAGGGCTTGAGGCTGTAAGCGAGCCGCGGAATGTGTGAAGTGGTAGCTGGGGATGTGCAGGGAGATGCAAGGGAAAGGTTGAGGCAGCGTCCCAGGAAAATCTTCCTCAGACCTCTAAAACTCCAGGCAGGAAGTGGAGAGGCCTCAGGACTGGGCGATGGTGGCTGCCGAGAGCCTGCAGTCCTCTGGGCAGGGCCAGCAGCCTCTGACTAATCTTTCCACCTAAACATGAGGAGAAGCTTCTGTGGCGTGAGGGTGCAGAGCCCTGGAGCAGGCTGCCCAGAGAGGCTGTGGAGTCTGTGCCTGGAGAGCTTCCAGCCCCACCTGGGCGTTGTGCTGCCTGGCAGGCTGCTGGGGGGGCCCTGCTGCAGCAGGGGGCTTGGACTGGAGGATCGTTTTGACCATGAGCCAGCAGAGTGCTCTGGTGCCCAGGAGGGGCTGTGCCAGTCTGGGGTGCATTAGAAGGGCTGTGGTCAGTAGGTCGAGAGAGGTTCTCCTGCCTCTTTACTTTGCCCTGCTGAGGCCACATCTGGAGTCCTGTGTCCAGTTCTGGGCCCCCCAGTTCAAGAGGGACATAGAACTGCTGGAGAGAGTTCAGCACAGAGCCCCAAAGCTGCTGAAGGGGATGAAGCATCTCTGTTATGAGGAGAGCCTGAGGGAGCTGGGGCTGTGCTGCTGGGATAGAAGGAGCCCGAGAGGTGACCTCAGCAGTGGTCATCAATGTGTGCAGGTGAGTGCCAGGAGGCTGGAGCCAGACTCTGCTGGGTGATGCCCAGTGCCAGGCCAAGGGGCAGTGGTGGAAGCTGAGGCAGAGGAATTTCCATGCAAACATGAGGAGGATTTTTTCCCTGTGAGGGTGCCAGAGCCCTGGCACAGGCTGCCCAGGGGGGCTGTGGAGTCTCCCTCTCTGGAGGTACCCAAACCCTGCTGGATGTGTTCTGTGTGACCTGCTCTAGGAGATGCTGCTCTGGCAGGGAGTTGGACTGGATGAGCTTTGGAGGTCCCTTCCAGCCCCTGACACTGTGATGCTTTGATCTCCAGAGCTATTGAGGGTTCTGGATGATTCTTAAACATGTTCACTATTGCTCTTGTGTGATTCTTTGCCTGGATTTGGGGCTAGGAGTGCTCTGCATGATTTCTCAGCCCTCTAGCTCTGTCCCTGAACTTCTGTCATCTTGTCTGAGCAGCTGCCCTCAGCCCTGCAGTTAGAAGCCTTGAGTTAGAGCCGATCTGGTGGGTAGTGGAACAGCAAGAAGGTCCTGAAGAGGCCAAGCTGAACACAGCCAGCACTGCTGGGAGTTTCCAGCCTGCATGAGGTTGATGTTTAGTTCCAGTTGGCAGGAGGAGCTTGAAGCTAAGAGATATATTTGAAAAGAAGAAGCTTATTAGCAGCCACTCAGCATTCCAGGAGCTGCTGCTGGGATCCTCCATGTGTGGCTGTGGCTGAAACAGTCTCTTTGTTCTGTGCAGAGTGCTGATGGCTGAGGGATGCAGGAGCAGGTTTCCTTCTCTCCTCCAGCCAGGGGTGGAGGTCTGTGAACTGGCTTTGTGCACTGTGAGTCTACATTCATTTGGATCTCCTCCACTGCTTAAGCTGGACACCAGAGCAGGAGCTGGACTGCTCTGCTTGGTTGGTGTGCTTGGCAGAGCTGGTTCTTGGAGAAATCCCAGGGAAAGGGTAATGCCAGAAGCCAAAACAATGCCTAGATTGGTGTTGGGCTGCATGAAGGACATCCTGGCTTGGATCAGCAATGCTGTGGGCAGCAGGAGCACGGCAGGGACTGTGCCTCTCTGCTGGGCACTGGTGAGGCCACACCTTGAATCCAGGAGTCAGTTTTGGGCCTCTCACTCCAAGAAGGACATTGTGGGGCTGCAGCAGGTCCAGAGAAGGACGAGGAAGCTGGGGAAGGGTCTGGAGAACAGGGCTGTGGAGGGGCAGCTCAGAGAGCTGGGGGTGTTGAGGCTGAGAGGAGACCTCATTGCTCTCTGCAGCTCCCTGAGAGGAGGCTGGAGCCAGGTTGGGGTTGGGCTCTGCTCCCAAGAAAAAAGCAACAGGACAAGAGGAAATGGCCTCAGGTTGCCCCAGGGGAGGCTCAGCTTGGCCATGAGGAAGAATTTCTTCCCCTTGAGGGCTGTCAAGGCCTGTCCCAGGCTGCCAGGGCAGTGGTGCAGTCCCCATCCCTGGAGGGGTTTCAAAGCCCTGGAGCTGTGGTGCTGAGGGCCATGGCTTGGTGGTGCCCTGGCACTGCTGGGGTAAGGGTTGGGCTTAAAGGACTTTTCCAACCAAAATGACTCTGTGTTTCCATGAAATATCTAACACCAGTGCAGTTGTCTTCAGCCTCCCCATGCCAAAGCATGAAGAAGCTTTAGCTGAGGAGGAGGCTGCTGGGGTTTGCAGGGTCCTCTCTCAGAGGCTCCAGAACCAGGATGCAGGCTCCAAGTGCTGAGTGCTTCATGAAAGTTTTATGAGAAGTGATCTGAAAGGAGCTTAAACTCCCTTCAGAAGCCTGGGAAGGGCAAAGCCTGGCAGGTGTCCACTTCACACCCTGGTGTCCTCTGGTTGCTTGAGCATTACCTTGCTCATCCTGTAGATCACTCCACCCTCACAGTTTGCCTCCTGCTCCCTGCTGACCGTGAGCAGGAGGTGCTGCTGGCTGGGGTAAGAGTGCTGACCTCAGCTGGATGGAAGTACTTACGAAGAGCAACACTGCCTGAGCAGTTTGGGAGTGAACAGAGAGATGAGAAGAGCTCAAGAGAGACAGGGAACTACTGGGGAGAGTCCAGTGGAGGCTCCAAAGATGCCAAAGAGCAGCTCTGTGAGGAGCAAAGGCTGAGAGCCTGCAGAAGAGCAGCCCCAGAGGGGAGCTGAGCAATGCTCAACAAGAGCTGAAGGAGCTGTGGGGGGCAAGAGGATGGGACCAGGCTCTTGTTGGTGGTGCCCAGGGACAGGACGAGGGGCAGTGGGCACAAACTGGAAGCCAGGAGGCTCCCTGAGGAGAAGCTTGTTTGGTGTGAGGGTGCAGAGCCCTGGAGCAGGCTGCACAGAGAGGCTGTGGAGTCTCCTTCTCTGCAGAGCTTCCAACCCGCCCCGGGCATTGTGCTGCTGGGCAAGCTGCTGGGGGTGCCCTGCTGGAGAAGTGAGGTAGGACTGGATGATGCCCAGAGGTCCCTTCCCACCTCACCACGCTGGGATCTTGTCTCAGTACAGTTAGGTGGTGAGAATGCTCCTCTCCTGCCCCCTGGTTTCAGAGCCACCTCCCTGGGCTATTCCTCTGCCTTCACTGCTCTCTGCTGCTTTGTTTCCAAGCGTTCAAAGCCTGCCCTTGGCCTGGCTGCTGTGGAGCCTTCCTTTGCAGTCAGCTGGGCTGCAGGGCTGCCTGAAAACCTCCCTCTAACAGTTACTGGCAGGGATTCATGCTTGGGGCTGAAAGGGAGCTTAAAGCTCAGCCAGTGCCAACCCCTTGCCAGGGGCAGGGACACCTCCCACCAGCACAGGCTGCTCAAAGCCTCATCCAGCCTGGCCTTGAACACCTCCAGGGAGGGAGCATCCACAGCCTCCTTGGGCAGCCTGTGCCAGTGTCTCACCACCCTCACTGCCAACAACTTCTTCCTCATCTCCACTCTCAATCTCCTCTCCACAAGCTTCCATCCATTCCCTCTCATCCTATCACTCCCAGCCCTTTTCACAAGTCCCTCCCCAGCTCTCCTGTAGCCCCTTCAGGTACTGGAAGGCTGCTCTAAGGTCTCCCTTCTTCTCTTCTCTTTTCCAGGCTGAACAGCCCCAACTCTCCCAGCCTGTCCCCACAGGGGAGGTTCTCCACCCTTTTGATCCATCTTTGTGGCCTCCTCTGGACCTGCTTCAGCAGTTCCCTATTCCTCCTGTGCTGGGGGCACCAAAGCTGGAGGCAGTGCTGCAGGTGGGGTCTCAGCAGAGCAGAGGGTCAGAATCCCCTTCCCTGTCCTGCTGCTCTCACTGCTTTTTTCACTTGATTCTTGAGAAAAAGGAAAGGTAACAGCAGCTTGGAAATGAGGAGCATTCAGGGAATGTGGTGCCTAGAAATGGCCAAGCTGTTGAATGATCTTATCTGGAACCCTCACAGCTGCTGCAGCCCAGTTAAGGATCTGCTCCTTTGAGCAGCCTTCTAGAAAGTGACTTGAAACGTGCGATGAGGAGAGCACCATTTGGGCATCATTCCAGGGCACTGCTGTCAGTTAGCTCCAGGTTTTCAACCTTCTGCTGCAGGATGGTCCTGGTGACACCTCTCAAGCCTGGGGATTGTAATGCAAATGTCTCAGAAACAGGAGAAGTTTTTGTCACCAGACAGGAGGCAGAATTTGAGCCTCTGCTGGACTCTCTCCAGCACTTCCCTGTCTCTCTTGAACTGGGCAGCCCAGAACTGGACACAGTCCTCCAGAGGTGGCTTTACCAGGGCAGAGCAGAGGGGCAGCAGAAGCTCCCTTGCCCTGCTGAATGCCCTGCAGATGGGATTTGATGATTCCCTGGGAGCGGCACTGGTGGCAGTGGCACAGTTTGAGCCCAGGCTTTGGGCAACTGACGCTGCCTCAGCTCAAGCCTTTTTCACCTTCTCCTCTGGTAGCTTTTTTTTGTTCTCCAACCCTTCCTCCCAGCTCGGTGAACACAAACCAGCAGCTCAAACTGGTTGGTGACTCTGTGGCTTGGTGAAGAGTTGTCTCCTGCAGACAGAGCTGCCCTGTGGTGGGTTAGGAACTTTTCCCCTTCCCCAGTTGAAATTTACCAGGCCAGCTCAGACGGCTTTGGAAGTCAGGAGAAGCTCTGCTGACAGCAAAGCAAACTTTACAAGCACAAATAGATCTGTGTCTGTAAAACAGATTTACCATTGTGTGCCAGTAGCAGTGCTACAGAAATCCAGATTCCTTCTGGGACAAAGAAACTGCCCAGAAGGGGATCAAAATCTCTCATTCTCTCATTCTGTCTCTCATTCTCTCTGTCTCATTCTGTCTTATTCTCTCATTCCCACTCTCTCATTCCCACTCTCTCATTCTCTTATCCTCTCATTCTCTCCCCCTGTCTCTCTCTCACTCTCATTCTCTCACTCTCATTCTCTCACTAGCTCTCTCTCGCTCTATTTCTCTCTTTCTCATTCTCTCATTCTCTCTCTCATTCTCTCTCATTCTGTCTCATTCTCTCTCTCATTCATTCATTCTTTCTCTCATTCTCTCTCATTCTCTCATTCTCTCTTTCTCTCTCATTCTCTCTCATTCTCTCTCATTCTCTCTCATTCTCTCTCATTCTCTCTCACTCTCTCTCATTCTCTCTCTCTCTCTCTCTCTCTCTCTCTCTCTCTCTCTCTCTCTCTCTCTCTTTCTCTCTCTCTCT
>WAAF01005397.1:6863-17692 GCA_013400475.1 Tricholaema leucomelas | reverse complement strand
CCCAGCGAAGAGAAGAAGCAAGTGACCTAATCTTTGTTTTGCCTTTCTTCTTTACACATCCCAGCAAGACTGTGAGGGAAGTAGACCTCACCATTATTTTCATTTTACAGCCTATCATCTAGTTCTTCTCACCAAAACATGCTAGCTAGGCTCAAACTAGCACACCATTCCAATGGCAAATCTTTATCTGCATCCCCCCCCTCCAAAACCTCCTTCTCTGCTGTTGAAAAATTCACCTGCTAGATGCTGCAGAACAAATGCTCATGTACAGATAAGGGCTTCTTGCAGGCCATGCCACTCAGATCCTCAAAAGTGGCAGCACAGAGCAGATGAACTCCTGCAGCAACTCTGCATGTTTGTACAGAACATGTTTTTTAATGGTCCTCTGTCTATAAAGCAGAGCAAGTCTGCCTACAGCCCCTTGTATGAGGAAAGCTAAGCAGATCCAGGCTAAATCTGGGCATATTTTCTTGGCTCTGGCTAGCTGAGATCCACACTAGCTAACAACTTCAATGGCATTGTTAAGATCATAGAATGGTTAGGCTGGAAGGGACCCAAAGGTCATCCAGTCCAACCTCCTCTGTGGGAGGGACATCCTCCACTAGATCAGGTTGCGCAGAGCTTCATGTTGAGTATCTTCAGGGATGGGGTCTCAGCTACCTCCCTAAGCAACCCAGGAAAAAAAAAAGCCAACAAACATAAACTGAAGATCAAGATACAAAATTCAATGAACACCACATGCAGATAAAGAGAGGAAAAGAGTTTCTTATCAGTAAGATTCTAGTGGAAAGGCTGCATCCAGCCCTGGAGCCCTCAACATAGGAAGGACATAGACCTGAGGAAGAAGGTCAAGGGTAAGGCCACAAAAATGATCAGGGAGCTGGAACACCTCTTCTGGGACAGGCAGAAGGAGCTGGGGTTGTTCAGCCTGGAGAAGAGAAGGCTCCAGGCAGACTCATTAGCAGCCTTCTAGTTCCTGGAGGAACCTGCCCAGGGAGGTGGTGGAGTCACCATCCCTGGGGGTGTTCAGGAATAGACTGGACAAGACACTTAGTGCCATGGTCTGGTTGACTGGCCAGGGCTGGGTGCTAGGTTGGACTGGATGAGCTTGGAGCTCTCTTCCAACCTGGTTGATTCTATTCTATTCTACAAGAAGGCTGCAGCAGGACTGCTTGCAAAGGGTTAGGGTTAGGCAATGGTTTAAAATCAGAGAAGAGCAGACTTAGATTGGATGTGAGGAACAAGTTCTGCACCATGAGGGTGCTGCAACAGTGCAACAGGTTGCCCAAAAAGCTAGTTGAGGCTCCACCCTTAGAGATCTTCAAGGTGAGGCTTGACGGGGCTCTGGGCAACCTGATCTAGTGGAGGATGTCCCTGCTTACTGCAAGGGGCTTGGATTAGCAACCTTTGGAGATCCCTTCCAACCCAGACCATTCTATAACTCTATGATCTGTGTAGTTTGTTATTAATACTATGTTCCAGAGCTACTCTTCCTGCCATGCAAAGCTCCAACAAGCATTTTAGCTTCAGCACAGAAAAGAGTCACACACTAAATGTCAATGGACTCTGTTTCCTGTTCTTCTGCAACAGCTATTTTCTGAAGGCTTCAACTTATTGTTCTCTAACCATAATGTTGTTAAAGAAATGCCAGGAAGTTTATTTCTGGGTTATTAATATTGCAAAGGCCCCAAAGCAGCAAGATAATGTCCAGATTTCCAAAACCAGGCTTGCCAACCATCCCCTTGGCTAGCTTCCAAATAAAGGAAGAACCTCACAGCCAAGCTGCAGCTACAACTTTAGAAAGGGCTGAAAATAAGGGGAATGATCCAAGCCATAAAGCCCTAGTCCAGATGTATACACACAGAGAAAAAAAATCACTCACATCTCATCTGTAGAACCATAGAACCAACCAGGTTGGAAGAGACCTCAAGCTCATCCAGTCCAACCCAGCCCTGCCNCTCCAAACACCTTCCAGCACCTCAACACCTCTACTGAATTAAGTAGCCCAGAACTGGACACAGCACTCCAGGGGTGGCCTGAGCAGTGCTGAGCACAGGGGCAGAAGAACCTCCCTTGTCCTGCTGCCCACACTGCTCCTGAGCCAGCCCAGGATGCCATTGGCTCTGCTGCCCACCTGGGCACACTGCTGCCTCAGCTTCAGCTACTCTCTCCCAGCACCCCCAGCTCCCTCTCTGCCTGGCTGCTCTTAGCCACTCTGCCCCCAGCCTGTAGTGCTGCTTGGGGTTGTGGTGTCCAAAGTGTAGAACCCTGCACTTGGCCTTGTTCAATCTCACCCCATTGTACCATCACACAAAGTCCAGCTGGGTCTCCAAGAATATTTCTTCTCCAAATGCTTTTTTCAGGGTTCAAGTTCAGAGCCCAAAAGGTAAAGCCACTAACCCACCGTAGCACACTGCTTACATTCTACCACAAGCCTGTTTCCCTGCAAGACAGTGGTAGTTCTGTCAGCTGGGTTCCTCTTATCTTTGTGATAAATGAGGCTGCTGCCTTCCTAACTGAAGGCATTTCATGTGAAACACTAGGAAACATGTATCTGATTGATCTGAAAGTATTCCTGAAGCCCTTCACTCACTATAAAACTCTTGTCTAAGACCAGGTGGATTCAGAAGCTTGAAGTCTCCTAAGACTGCTGCCTGATAGGAACCCACTTCTGTTTCCTCCTCCAGGGTCAAACATCAGAGAGTTTCCTTCTCAGGGTGAACACTTGCAGATTTACATTGATCTCTGGAATGTTACAGAATGGAGGGAGGGTTTTTCCAATGAAGGAGTCAGTTTTTTTCCCCATCAAAAAGTAGCTCAGCTCCTTCTGAAAGCACATTCTGTCATTGAGCAGTCACTTGGCTTGCAATGAAAATGGATGACCTCCCCACGCACCCAAGCAGGCTTCTGTATTCCTAACGAGATGGAGGCTCACACCACAAAGCTCAGGCACAGGTTCCAAAGGTAGTGCAAGACTGTCTCTCACCATGGCTTGGGGAGGTAGAGGGCAGGGCACAAGACCTTCAACAGGACACACGTGCTCCCTTCAAAGCATCCAGGACCAAGCTGCTGTAGCTGCCCTTGCCAACAGGAAGAGGGCACAGACACTTCAGACAGGATTGCCTGCTCCAGCTGAACCAATGCTTCATAAAGGAAAGAAATTCCTTCAAGATAAAAGTTCCTGATAAAAGAGTGTGCACAGTGACATGTTTGTCACTATGTGACACTCAGGCAGCCTTTGCTCTTTATCACAATATAGGCAACGTTAGGACTAAAGACTGCAGCACCTCTCCTGTGAGGACAGACTGAAAGAGTTGGGGCTGTTCAGTCTGGAGAGAAGGCTCCCAGGTGACCTTATTGTGGCCTTTCAGTATCTTAAGGGGGCTACAAGAAAGCTGGGGAGGGACTTTGTAGGAAGTCAGGGAGTGACAGGACTGCTGACTGCAGAGGGGTTGGACTGGATGACCTCTGGAAGTACCTTCCAACCCAGACCATTCTGTGATAGCCTGACTGGCAAAAGACACTTTTGATGGTGCACTGCTCCTTGGCATCAATGGAACACTCCCACTGGGGCACCTGAAGTAAAGATCCATAAGAATCATATTAAGTAGGAGTTTTGCCACCAGAAGACAGTTACATTTAGGTCTTCCTAATGAGGCCATGAAGAACTTTGTTTGCCAACACAGTAATTCTGATTCCAAAATGAGAATCACAAAGAATCTTCAGTTTTCTGGAGCATGTTCTCTTTGTAGTTATTTACCTAAAACAGTCACCTACCAGTGTCTGAAGTTAGGCACTTCAAAATCTGTATTGGGTTATGTAAGCCTATAGGATGCCAAGTACTGGATGTACTCCTAGATATTTGCTAGCACTCTGAAAAACTGGGTTGCTCATTTAAAGGAGTATTTTAATACTTGGGTTTCAATCTCTGTCACTCAACATTTCACAAATCACATTTTAACATCAATTGCTAAATATTTTTCAAGTTCATTTAAGGTGGCCTCTGCCTTTGAATATGTATCCAGTTCTCCTGATACCCAAGATGAAACAACTCCTCAGTACATTCTGTCATTCAGTTCACAAGAACTGAGATCTCACTTCAAGATTTGGCTTAACAAAACTAGGAATTAATCTCACCACTTACAAAGCAGGCAACAACCTGCAGTATCATAGAATCAACCAGGTTGGAAGAGACCTCCAAGCTCACCCAGCCCAACCTAGCACCCAGCCCTGGCCAATCAACCAGACCATGGCACTAAGTGCCCCAGCCAGGATTGGCTTCAACACTTCCAGGCATGGTGACTCCACCCCCTCCCTGGGCAGCCCATTCCAATGCCAATCACTCTCTCTGCCAACAACTTCCTCCTAACATCCAGCCTAGACCTCCCCTGGCACAGCTTGAGACTGTGTCCCCTTCTTCTGTTGCTGGTTGCCTTGGAGAAGAGATCAACCACACCTGGATAGGTAGAGACAGCAACAGCCTTCTTCCCAGCATTTTGGGCTGCATCAAATGAAGTATGACCAGCAGATCAATTCTGGGCAGAGGTTATTCTGCCACTTTACTCTGCTCTGGTGAGACCTCACCTGAAGTACTGCATCTAGCTCTGGCACCCTCAAAACAGGAAGGACATGGACCTGATGGAGCAGATCCAAAGGAGGGCCATAAGGATGATCTGGGAGTTGGAACACCTTTGCTACAAGGACAGGCTGAAAGAGCTGGGGTTGTTCAGTCTGGAAAACAGAAGGCTCCAGGAAGACCTAAGAGCCTTCCAGTACCTGAAGGGGGCTACGAGAAGGCTGCAGAAGGACTGTTTGCAAAGGCCTGTAGTGACAGGACAAGGAGTAATGGCTTCAAACTAGAGGAGATTTAGACTGGATGTTAGGAACAAGTTCTGCACCACGAGGGTGGTGGCACACTGGAACAGATTGCCCAGGGAGGTGGTTGTAGCCTCATCCCTGGAGATATTCAAGGTGAGGCTTGACAGGGCTCTGGGCAACCTGATCCAGTGGAGGATGTCCCTGCTGGCTGCAGAAGGGGTTGGACTGGATGACCTTTGGAGGCCATTCCTCCTACAACACACAGGGACTGTTTTCTTGGGGCATCTGTTTGGTTTGGTTTTCAGTTGGGGTTTTTTTTTCCAAGTATATTAAAAAGCAGATCTAAACAATGGAATATTCCTTCAGAGTGCTAAACAACAATTCTCATGCCATGTACTTTGTCTTCTCCATTCTACTGTAGGCTGTTATGAAAACACCCACCAAAAAAAAATGTGTTGCTATGCCAAGTTTAGCTCTGCTCAGGGTCCTTCCTTTTTCATTATTCCTATCTGGAACTGGGGAAGTTTTCTTGAAGCAGTATTGTTTCTCCCTTGGGAAAAAGACTAACAAGAGAGAAGAGAGGATGAAGCATTTAACAGCTTTGTGTCTTGCAGACCTCCACTACTTACAAATGTGCTATAACCAACACACTTGTGGTTTTATGTAGAAAGATTCAGATGATGGTGGGATTCAATCTGTGCTGTGCTAAGCAGGCAGGAATAGGGCTTAGAAGAATGCTTACACCTGTCCCTAGTTTGCTTGCCCATCGACCCAAGCTAATCTGCTGTATTGCCAAAGTCACAGAAAGAAGTTGGGCACCAAGCAGCATAGGTCATCTCCAGCTGGAGGCCCTCCAGCCTAATGAGACATAAATGCCCAGAAGTCCCAAGACTGAAATATTGAAAGCAGAGTTAGGAATGTGTAAGAAACAGAACAGTCTCATTAGCAGCAGTCTGAGTCTATGTTTAAGTCTCTGAAGTTCCCTTTTTTTTCGATTGAGGGAAAGGAGTAAGCCTGAGTCTGCCTAAGGCTAAGTACCAGGAAAAAGCATCCTGCTCCTTCTGGAACAGCCCCTGGCTCCCAGCTCCCAGCCCAGCACACACCTCCTGGGCTTTGTGCAGCTGCTGGCCACTCTCCTTACAAAGACATCCTCAGGGTCAGCAAGCTGATTTAATTCCAATAAGGCTAAGAAAGCCAAAACATTGTAACTCACTGAAAAATACGACAGAGAGGCAACGCCGTGGAGAGTTTAAAGAGATATTGGCTCATTATTCATTACTTAGCAGGTACATTTCTTAAGGAAGATGGGCATGGAGTTTGGCCAGGAGACATAAAAACTGACCATTCCCCTTGTTTCAAACCTCTGCCTGGGCTTTATTTTCTGGAGTCAGGCAGCTGTTGGTGGCTATGTTCTGACTGCAAGCTGGTCTCGATTACAAAGCAGGCAGCCACTTTCTAGAAGGAAGCAAAACTGAGTGAATCAAAGCACCAGGCAGAGGGAGAAGCCAGTGACAGTTTTAAGGCAGAAAAGGCTATGCATGACACAGACCTCCACGTCACACTCGGGGACTGTCTATCTTTAGAAACACAACAACCACACTGGAGCAAGCAGAGGGTGTAATAGAAACGTTTTTATCAAGTTCTCTCTCTCTGGGAGTTATCTGGGGGAACAATGCAAGGTTAACACATTATTTCCTTCTTAAACTGAGTTTGTACACTACCAGGAAACATCACACTGGCCACACAATCAGAAGCAACTTCTGCTTTCAATAAAGGGACCCCTGAGCTCCTTTTTTTGTTAGAATAGAATAGAAGCAATCAGGTTGGAAGAGACCTCCAAGATCATCCAGTCCAACCTAGCACCCAGCCCTATCCAGTCAACTAAACCATGGCACTAAGAGCCTCATCCTGTCTTTTCCTGAACACCCCCAGGGATGGTGACTCCACCACCTCCCTGGGCAGCCCATTCCAAGGGCAAACCACTCTCTCTGTGAAGAACTTCCTCCTAACATCCAGCCTATACTTCCCTCGGCACAACTTGAGGCTGTGTCCCCTTGTCCTGTTGCTGGTTGCCTGGGAGAAGAGACCAACCCCCAATTGTTGTTCTGCAAGCACAACACAAAGGAAACAGAAGGACGTGGCAGGGTCCAGAGTGCTTGCATGCAATAAATCCTGTGGGTAACATCTTCTGTTAATTGACATTCAAGGGCAGCCTGCATTTTTATCTGTGATGCTGTGGCCTATCTGATATTGCCGTGTGAGTGCCTGAGGTCGCCCATCAGCTCCATTCTCTTCCTAAGTTTTATCACAGAATCGTAGAATAAACCAGGTTGGAAGAGAGCTCCAAGCTCATCCAGTCCAACCTAGCACCCAGCCCTGCCCAACCAACCAGACCATGGCACTAAGTGCCCCAGCCAGGATTGGCTTCAACACCTCCCAGCCAGGTGACTCCACCACCTCCCTGGGCAGCCCATTCCAATGCCAATCACTCTCTCTGCCAACAACTTCCTCCTAACATCCAGACTAGACCTCCCCTGGCACAACTTGAGGCTGTGTCCCCTTGTTCTGTTGCTCATTGCCTGGCAGCAGACCCCAACCCCACCTGGCTACAGCCTCCCTTCACATTTAAACTATCAGGCACTACTGAAACGTGACTGATACAAAACAAAGAGGCAAATTTTAACCAGGAATCATTTTCTTCAAAGACCTTTTCTTAAAGTTCTCTTTCTAGGTTTAGTTTATGTAGAGGTTTTCCTTTTAAGAATACCTAGCAGGACATTCATTACCCTCTTTGCTCTTCCCCACACTTTAGGTTTGAGAGTCAAGGAAAGAAGAAACTTAAGCAGCGGGAAAGAAGTGACTTGGGTCACAAGATGGCAAACCTTCTCTCTGCCCATCTCAGTCGCATTTAACCTGGCAGTGAATATCAGAGGGGATGCTTGGCTTCCTCTCACACATCCTAGGGTGTAAGCAAGGCATCCCCTCCGGCAGGGAACCCGCAGCCCACTGAGGGAACAGAACTTTGGACCATGGGCACGTCTACCTACACACAGACAGACATGAGCTCACTGCCCATGCAGGAGCCAGCTCCGCTCCAAGAGCCACACAGAGCAAACCCTTGCCCAACCCGATGAGGCTGTGGGCAGCAGAAGAAACCAAGATTAAACAGCAGGCATCCACATGGACATGCCCTGGACACCGGACAGAAACCCCGGCGGGTGCTAAGACGGAGCACATGGACCAAGCAACCCAGCGATGGGATCCTTGTGTGGGTGATGAAGGGAGAAGGCACCGGCCACGCCGGTGACCTGCCAGCCTTCACCAAGGGCAAGCGTAAACAAGAAGGAAACTACAAGGAGAGTGGGCAAACATTCGCTGGCTGAAGCAGACAAACGGGGAGACACGGCCTGGCTGGGCTCCAGGCCCGGGCAAGGCCGGGGCCGAGAGCTCCTGCAGGGCAGGTGGCTGGGCGGTGATGGCAGGCAGCGGGCACTCGGCCCTGCCAGAAGAAGCTGCCTCAGCACCAGGAGGCTGGCAGCGAAGCCAAGCGGGGTGATGAGGCAAAAAACGCAGTCGAGCAAAGCAGACTAGCAGAGGTGGGGGGTCAGTGAGGGGCGAAGCCTGCCATGCCTGCCCCGGAGCAACGGGGCCCTTCTGCAGGCCCAGGAGCTGCACGCCAGCCACGAGTGCTCGGGCTCCAGACAACTGAGGCACGCATGGCCCGGGCTACGTCGCTGCAAATCACCTCAAGCAAAGTCCCAGGTCCCCTCCATCGTCCCGTGGACCCCCTTACCTTTCCGCTGCGGGCGGGGGACGCTTCTCTCCTGACCTCCCCACAGCTTCTACCTGCGAGGGCGCCAAGAGCCGAAGGGCCCTGCCCGGGGCCCTGCCCTGCTGCGCAGGTGCCGGCCGGACCCGCGCCTGACCCTGCCCGTCCGGCGAGGCGTTCCCGGCGGGCGCCAGCGGCGCGGCAGGGCTCGTAGCGGGGAAACCCCGGCTCCCCCGGCTGGCGCCTACCTGTTGCCAAGGAAACCCAGGTGTCTCCTCGGCAGCGGCCTTCCCCGGGGGGCCGTGGGCGGCAGCTGCAGCAGGACCGCGGGGGCGGCAGCGAGCAGCGGCGGGAGCGGAGATTGAACGAGCAGCACCTGCTGCTGTAGGGGGGTGATGGGGGAGTGGGTGTCTCTGGGCAGGTCTCTCCCACTTCTGAACACGGTAAATGGCGCTCGTTTATCAATGTGGGAACCGCTGCGAGAAGCGTAAATGTGACCCGGGTAGGAACTGCCAGCCCCTGTGCCCCGCGCTAGACGGGGAGCAGAAAGACAGCGCTGTGCCGGGGGGTTTGCTGTGCAGGACTCTGCCAGGCAGGTGCAAAAATCATGAGCAGGTTTTACCAGTTAAGTGGGTAACACAGCTTGGCCTTCTGCAGGGCTTGTCTTTGCCTTCCGCCGAGGGCCAGGCAGCGGCAGGTGGTGACTAACGCAGCTGCACTGCGCCTCTCCGCCAGGGCGCACCGGGAAGGTGGAGGAGAAGCTGTGGTGCTACTCAAAAATTGCCTCCGTTCTCTTTAGCTACGAAACTATTTCCCTCGAAGTTAACGCCGAGGGGACCTCCGCGATTGATCTTAATGAATCCCGAGCTTAATGACTCCACTGAGGTTTTAGGTCCTGAAGCTGCATCGCCACTGACCAGCTGAGAACTGTGCCCGGTGCACTAGATGCTGGTGGTGAGGTGTAAGGCATCTGTGTCCCCACCAGGATGGAGATCGCAGAATCACAGAATATCAGGGGCTGGAAGGGACTTCCAAAGCTCTTCCAGTCCAACCCCCCTGCCAGAGCAGCAGCATCTAGAGCAGGTCACACTGGAACACATCCAGGCCAGTTTTGAGTATCTTCAATGAGGGAGACTCCACAACCCCCTTGGGCTCTGTCACCCTCGCAGGGAAAAAAGCGCTCCTCATGTTTCCATGACACTTCCTATGCCTCAGCTTCCACTCATTGCCCCTTGTGCTGGCATCGGGCATCACCCAGCAGAGCCTGGCTCCAGCCTCCTGGCACTCACCTGCACATCTTCATAAGTATTAATGAGGTCACCCTTCAGGCTCCTCTGCTCCCAGCAGCACAGCCCCAGCTCCCTCAGCCTCTGCTCATAACAGAGCTGTTCCATTCCTTTCAGCATCTCTGTGGCTCTGTGCTGGACTCTTTCAAGCAGTTCTGTGTCCCTCTTGAACTGGGGGGCCCAGAACTGGACACAGTACTCCAGATATAGCCTGACCAGTGCAAAGTAGAGGGGCAGGAGACCCATTCACCACAGCCCTTCTAATGCACCCCAGAATGACATTCACCCTCCTGGCCACCAGAGCACATTGCCGGCTCATGGGCACCTCCCATCCACTAGAACCCTCAGATCCTTTTCCCCTTTGCTGTCTTCCAAGAGATCAGTCCCCAACCCCATACCTGGGGTTGTTCTTTCCCAGGTGCAAGACTTTACACTTGCTGTTGATGAATTTCATTCAATTTCTCCCTGCCCAGCTCTCAGCCTGGCCAAGAGTGGCTGAATGGCAGCACAGCATTCTGGTGTTGCAGCCACTGCACCCAGCTTGGTGTCTTCAGCAAACTTGCTGCCAGTGCCCCTTGTACCCTCATCCACATCACTGATTAATATATTGAACAGAACTGGTCCCAGTCCTGACCCCTGTGGGACTCCACTAGTTAGAAGCCTCCAACTGGACTCCATCCCATTGGCCACAACTCCCTGGCTTCTTTCCTTCAACCAGTTCCAAATCCATCTCACTACCTGATCATACAGACCACACTGCCTCAGTTCAGCCAGAAGGATGCTGTGGGAGAATCAAATTTGTGTCAGTTTCCTATCCTGTGAGAGCTGTGAGTAGGTGTGTGTGAGGGAGCTGTGCTCCTGTGGAGAAAAGTCTGCGCTGGGGTTGATTCGCTTCATTTGGCAGCTAAAATCATAGAATCACAGAACACCCAGGATGGAAGAGAGCTCCAAGCTCA
>WAAF01005396.1:19482-37848 GCA_013400475.1 Tricholaema leucomelas | reverse complement strand
TTTCTAAAGTGTGGGGGGCAGGGGACACCCCAAACCATCACATCTTTTATTTTGGCACCCAACGTGGGGCTCGAACCCACGACCCTGAGATTCCAATAGCTGGTCTAAATCTCACTTCCTTGAGCTTCAATCCATTCCCTCTCATCCTATCACTACAAGCCTTTGTAAAAAGTCCCTCCCCAGCTTTCTTGCAACCTCTCTTCAGGTATTGGAAGGCTGCTATAAGGTCTCCCTAGAGCCTTCTCCAGAGTGAGCAGCCCCAACTCTCACAACCTGTCCCTACAGGGGAGGTGTTCCAGCCCTCTAATCATCTTCATGGCCCTCCTCTGGACCCCCTCCAACATTTCAACATCCTTCTTGTGCTGGGGCTCTGAAACTGGACACAGTACTCCAGATGGGGTCTCATGAGAGCAAAGAGGGAGAATCACTTCCCTCATCTTGCTTTGAATTAGCTTTGCATAGACACCTAACTCTGAGCTGGTGTGCTAGTTTGAGCTTAGCTGGGGTATTTTAGTGAGAGGAATTAGATGCTAGGCTGTGAAAAGGATGACTACTTCACTCACAGGCTTGCTGAGATGTATAAAAACAAGAACACAAACATAGATAACAGAGTTCCTCTCTGGCTTTGGCTGCCTCCCTTCTCTTTCTCTAACCTGCTGTCTGTGTGACTAATCTGTCTGCTTCTTAACCCCCCTGGCTGATTATCCAAACTCACCTTGAGCGTAAGGCAAAATATGGGATAAGGTAGAGGGGTGGGAGGAGGTGGAAGGGTGGTTGGGAGCCCCTCCTGGTGACTCTGGTTTCTGGGAGGGCTGTTGAGTCTCTGTATTACCTTTTCAACTTGTCTATTTCTGTCTATAGCTGTCTAGATTGTAAATAGCTTCTTGTATATTGTGCTAAGCTGTAAATATATCTTCATTCTTTAATGTCCAGCTACTGAGTCTAGTCTGGGTGATTTCTTAAGAGTAGGGGTGTGGGTAACACCCAAACCATCCCAGATGGATAGAGATAGGTGAGAATCCACTTCAGTGTCAGTGTAATTTCTTCATAGGCTCGATGATGATGTGCACTCATTAAGAAGACAAAGTACATCTGTTGAAAAAGATGTCTCCTTTAGCTAAGTGAGAGCCCAAACACAGTTTTCTCTGGAGCCACTGAGAGATGCTGACCTCAGAGCAATAAAACTGCATGTTCACAGCACAGTAGTTTTTTAGATTAGATCTGTAATTAAATTAAAGTTTATTTCCAGGAACCCTGATAAGGTCCTCCTTGTTCTGCCAAGTCAAATTCAAAAGTTATGTTCTTCAACTGGCTCTTTGGTGTCACTCAGATTAAACTTCCAATGTTCTAAGCAGTCAGGTATCCCCAAATGCTCTGGGTGCTCCAGACATGCACAGCTATTTATGTAACTGTGTCCTAGTTCCATTGTAGGCATGCTAAAGGGAAAGTGATGCTGAAAATTTGCCTTATAGAATCAACCAGGTTGGAAGAGACCTCCAAGATCACCCAGTCCAACCTCTGCAAAGCAACAGTTGAGTCAGATGTGGAAGAGCAGGGGATTCTCCCACCCTACAAGCACACAAGAGAGGTACTACATTGGCATCTACTTCAAATTTCCAAATACTGAGGATAGAATAGAATAGAATCAACCAGGTTGGAAGAGACCTCCAAGCTCATCCAGTCCAACCTAACACCCAGCCCTATCCAGTCAACCAGACCATGGCACTAAGTGCCTCATCCAGGCTTTGCTTGAACACCTCCAGGGACGGCGACTCCACCACCTCCCTGGGCAGCCCATTCCAATGCCAATCACTCTCTCTGGCAACAACTTCCTCTTAACATCCAGCCTAGACCTCCCTTGCCACAACTTAAAACTGTGTCTCCATCTTCTGTTGCTGCTTGCCTGGGAGAAGAGATCAACCCCCTCCTGGCTACAGCCTTCCTTCGAGCCAAACAACCCCAGCTCCCTCAGCCTCTCCTCATAGGCCTTCTTACTTCCACTCTCTCAATGTCATTGATATGAACCTCTCAGCATCAAAGAAACTTTCAACGTGGTGGTGCTTTCTTGAATAGATATATGAAGTTGATCAGAGCTCAGTGAGAATAAACTACTGGAGTTCAGTCTTTCAGAGGCCAATATAAGCACTTTTTTGCTAAGTAACCCATGAAGGGAACAGCTTCAGATACTTGTAAAATAATGAATCAAAATATTCTTCTCCGAGACACATCCTTTATTAGCTCCTCAGCAATGGAGCAGGGAGAAGAGGTCTCGAGTTGTGCCTGGAGAGGTGTGGGCTGGATTCTGGGAGGAGGTTCTTCTCAGAGAGAATGATTTGCCATTGGAATGGGCTGCCAGGGCAGGTGCTGGAGTCACTGTCCCTGGAGGTGTTCAGGGGATGACTGGATGAGGCACTTAGTGCCATGGTCTGGTTGATTGGACAGGGCTGGGTGATAGGCTGGACTGGATGAGCTTGGAGTTCTCTTCCAACCTGCTTGATTCTATGATTCTATGATTCTCTGCTCCAAATATACCCTCCTTTGATCACCTGAGGCATTGCAGGAGAAAGTAGAGTGATTATGAACCTTCTGCTTGTCCTGTGGAAAGATTATCTGAGCACATTGATTGTGGTCTTTGACCTTCTTTGGAAACGATCCTTCATTCCATCTCCCCACCAGTCTGCCTGGCCTACAGGACAGTTTAACACTGAGTGACTTCCCAGCTGTGGAGACCTCAGCACTGATGTGTCCAGGCAGTAGTAGGGAACTTGAAGGGAAAAAATAAAGTAGCACAGACATAGGCACTGGAAAAAGCAACACCTCCTGAATTACCACCATCACTTCCCGTAGCGGTAGCGGTTGGGTCTACTAGGGAAAAGGTCTATGTCTCAGCCAACTACTGACTCAGCCTGTCCCCATTTTCATGTCCAAGACCTAATAAGATCAAACTGAAATTGCTCAAACTGGGGGAGCATGTAGAGTTTACAGGCAGGGTCGTCAGTTCCTCAGGATCAATGCACTCTTGATACTCCCAGCACACCCCATTATTAGAAGAGTGCAGTCAAGGTGTGCTGAGACCTAGCAATGGGTACAGAGTTGGCACTATTGGCTGCACTTATGCAGAAAGCCACAACTGGGGAGTGAAATCAAAGTTGTTAGAAGCTGAGTTTCTATTTTCACATCTAGATTAGAATCTTCAGACTGTCAGTCTGAAAGTCCCCTCAAAAACACAACCTTGGGGTTAGTTTTAGACATGCTCATAAGATGTTTTCCCTTTAATAGAAAGCTTTTAGTTCCCTATATGGATCAGCAGTTATACATCAGAAGCATTAATGAACCAGGGCTGGAGGTACCTTAATTACAGGTAAGCCAATATTCAGACTCTCACTAACCAATATTCACAGATCCACGTTCAGTTCTAGAGGTGCTTTGTCTGACCTTGTGCAAAGCAGCTTTGGACCTTGTTTCCCTATAATAACAAAAGAGTCTCTTTTCCTCACTCTTTGCTGTCTCTGCAGCAGCAGCATGTCTTTTAAGAAGGTTTTTTTTTTGTGCTTCCAAAGTGTGAAAGCAACATTAAGATCTTGTTTGAGAACTCCCTGCTGCTCCTGCTGCTGCTGCTACGCTGGCAGTAAGGCGTCAATTTTTACCAGGCTTATTCTGCTCGAGGCAGTTCGATTTGTCTTGTCCCATTCAGTCAGAAAAATCAGGGGAAGCCTGAGCAGATGCATAGCAGAACCTTCCTAGTTTGTGGTTTAAGAAGGTAGTAACAGAAAGGTTTGGGTGGGTTTTTTTTTTGCTAGTGGAATTGTAATCTGAAAAGAAAATCGACGTGTGGAAATCATATTACCTCTGCCTGTCACACAGACGTTCTTAATACTCTCTTATTTAAGGGTTTTTAACTCTTGACCTCATCACAAATGTATGCCTCAGTTAATACTTAAGATGTTTAGACCATTAGGTGAAAAACCCACCCCCCACACCCACCCAAAAGAACCAACACACGCCAGTATTGTCATTTAGGGTTACGTGTCCAAAGTCCTCGCGCCTGGAAAGAATTCTGCTCTGTGGTTTCCAGGCTGACTCCAGAAAATTAGAATTGCAGTGAGGTTATCCCCGCAGTTACAGTTGAAAATGAAATATCTCAGCCCCAAAGCCAGACTGAAGCAAATCTGAGTGGCATGGAGAATCACTGCGAAGGTTTCAGAGCTGTCACTTCGCTTCAGCAGTAGGTGCCAGCTACCGAAGGAATCCAGACGGGATAACTGTGGGCAAAGTGTCTGTGTGTACACATCCATGGATCTATCCATGTGTGCACATCCACGTGTGCAAGAATGTATCTATATTATTCCCCCCCCCCCCTTTTCCTTCTTCATATCAGACTTCACCATATGGCACTAAACCCATCATTTAATGTGGAATTATGAAGCTAATGGAATGTGGAGAATGAGGTCTTGCTTTCCTATGGGTCACCAGGCTCCTCTTTAACTGCTGGGGGAAGACCAAACAGAGGTCTGTGACCATAGAAACATCCAAATTAACTTTTAAATTTTATCACATTAGAATATTTTTCCTTCCCCCCCCCTCCCCCCTTTCTTTTTTCTATACATTGCACAGGAAAAATACCTGGTATGTCAGTCTCTTCTCCCTAGTAACATGTGTGTGATGGTTTGGGAGTTAACTGCCCCCCTACTCATGAAATCACCCAGACTAGACTCAGCCAGCTGGAAGTTAAGGAATGAAGCTTTATATTCACAGCTTAGCACAAGATACAAGCAGATAGCTACAATATTTACAGCTATAGACAGAAATAGACAAGTTAAAAAGGTGATACAGAAACACAGCAGCCCTCCCAGAATTCAGAGTCCTTAGCAGGGGCTCTCAACCACCCTTTCACCTTCTTTCCACCCCTCTAACTTATCCCAGACTTTGCCTTACGTGCAAGGTGAGCTTGGGGGGTCAGCAAGGGGGGGTTAGGAAGCGGAAGGGTTAGTTACACAGAAGGAGCCCAGGGAGACAGAGGCACACACAAACTGACTCTCTCGCTCTTTCATATCTATGTTTGTGTCCTTGTTTTTCTACATCTCAGCAAGCCTATGAGTGAAGTAGACATCACCATTGTTTCCTTTTCACAGCCTGTCATCTAATCTTTCTCACTAAAATGTTCCAATTAGCCTCAAACTAGCACACATGTGATAGGACAAGATGAAGTAGAGAAAATTAGAAACAATTTATTTGCTGGGAAGAAATTTTTCCACTAAATATTATTTCTAGCTCTGTCATAGTCTTTAAAATATTTTTACTAAGATATTCTAGGGTTGCTTAGTGTGGGGAGATGGAGGCTGAGGATACCTTCTTGCTCTCTACACCTCCTTGAAAGATTTGAGTCAGGTGAGTGTTGGTCTCTTCTCCTAAGAAAAAAGGGATAGGAATATAGAATCAAGCAGGTTGGAAGAGACCTCCAAGATCATCCAGTCCAACCTAGCACCCAGCCCTAGACAATCAACCAGACCATGGCACTAAGTGCCTCATCCAGGCTCTACTTGAACACCTCCAGGGATGGCAACTCTACCACCTCCCTGGGCAGCCCCTTCCAATGCCAATCACTCTCTCTGCCAACAACTTCCTCCTAACATCCAGCCTAGACCTCCCCTGGTACAACTGAGACTGTGTCCCCTTCTTCTGTTGCGAGCTGCCTGGGAGAAGGATGAGAGGAAATGGCCTCAAGTTGCACCAAGGGAGGTTTAGGTTGAATATGAGAAGAAATTTCTTTACTGAAAGGGTTCTCTGGCACTCCAGGGAGGTGGCTGAGTCCCCATTCCTGGAGGTGTTTCAAAGAGGCTGACATGTGGTGCTAGTTTAATACCAGGTTTGGTAAAATTAGATAATGCTTGGACTAAACAACCTTAAAAGTCTTATTCAACCAAAATGATTGAATGATCCTATGCCTCTACATGTGTGTGTCCAAATATATATATTGTGGTTCACAAGTCAGATAATTCCTCCTTCTGCTCTACATCTCTGAGTAGTTACCTCTTCTCCACCAGTGCTATTTACACAGTGGGCATCTGCAACTTGTTCTCTCTTTTTTTCTGTGGCCAAATACTACTCAAAGTGCTCACTGACAGGGAGAGTAAAATGTGCTGATGTCTGTTCACTTACCTTGAACTCCAGAACCATCACATCTTCCAATTTTCTTATCCCATTCCATTCCATTGTTCTTTCCCAAACCTTATCCTTAAACAAACCCCAAACTGGTAACCCCAAACTATTTGATTTATCTCTATTTTATAGAAAACATTTTCTTCTCCATACTTCTGGCATAGCCACCACAGATTTTCTATACACTTTGACAGTTTTGCTTTCAAATGACTCATCTCTTTTGATACAGTATCACAGTATCACAGTATCACCAAGGTTGGAAGAGACCTCACAGATCATCAAGTCCAACCCTGACATGACAAGAAGTGCATCAAGAAAAAAACTGAGTGCTGCCCACTCTTTTTTTCACCAGAAATCTCAAATTTATACCTAGAACTAATCCTTTCTACCAGATTTTCTTAGGTCCCTACATCTCATCCAGCTTCTTAACACTCATCCACTCCTCCACCTTCCCCAAATGCAGTTACTTAATGTTCCAGCTTCAATGCTTTGATCCAAGGGAATCTTCCTGCTTAGGCAGCAACCTACCTGCCTGTGTTCTGCAGCTTCTCCAAACGCAGTTACTTAATGCCCCAGCTTCAATGCTTTGATCCAAGGGAATATTCCTACTCAGAACGCAACCTCCCTGCCTGTGTTCTGCAGCTTCTCCAAACGCAGTTACTTAATGCCCCAGCTTCAATGCTTTGATCCAAGGGAATATTCCTACTCAGAACGCAACCTCCCTGCCTGTGTTCTGCAGCTTCTCCAAACGCAGTTACTTAATGCCCCAGCTTCAATGCTTTGATCCAAGGGAATCTTCCTACTCAGACAGCAACCTACCTGCCTGTATTCTGCAGCTTCACCTCCAAGCTACGTAAAGCTCTTCATAACTGCCTATTTGTCTCATTTTTGTGCTTGTCTCCTGTCTTCTATATTTGAACATTGTCTCATCTTAGATGTCCTTTTCTGAAACCAGTCTCACATTTGATGCCCGAAAAAAGATGAAGGTGTTAGTGTTGGTCATGGAAGGAAAGTGAAAGCCACTCTAAATACCATGAAATGCTTCATGACATTTCTATTGACTTCTGCAGCCTCTGAGTTAAAGTTCACATGTAGAACTATTATCATAATGTATTAACCAATATTCCCTTAACCTCACTATCATCACTGCCCAGATCAGTTATTCATTATTGTGATTAATGTCTGCTACGTGACCACAGCCAAGACTCAGGTCCTAAAGTGACCTATAGAAATGCATAGTAAGAAACAGACTTTGTCCTGGAGAAATTATGAGCTAAGTAGGGAACTCAGAAAATGAAACGGAGAGGCTTTGCAAAGTTGGCAATGTCAACATTAGAACCAAGTACTTGTCTGTGCACCTTAATTATCACAGAATCCCAGCATGCTGTGTGTTGGAAGTGACCTCTGGAAATCATCTAGTCCAACTCCGCTGCTACAGAAGCTTCACCTAAAGCAGCTTGCCCAAGGTCACAATATCCAGATGGGTTTAGAACCTCTCCAAAGAAAGAGATGACACAAATTCTTTGGCTGGCCTGCTCTAGTGCTCCAGCAGCCTCACAGGAAGTAAGTTAGAAATATAGAATCAGTCAGGGTTGGAAGGGACCACAAGGAGCAGCCAGTTCCAACCCCCCTGCCATGCCCAGGGACACCCTACCCTACATCAGGCTGCCCACAGCCTCAGCCAGCCTGGCCTTAAACACCTCCAGGGATGGGGACTCACCCACCTCCCTGGGCAACCCATTCCAGCCTCTCACCACTCTCATGCTCAACAACTTCCTCCTCATGGCCACTCCAAATCTCCCCACCTCCAGCTTGGCTCCATTCCCTCCAGTCCTGTCACTTCCTGACAGCCTCAAAAGTCCCTCCCCAGCTTTCTTGTAGGCTGCTTTCAGATCCTGAAAGGCCACAAGAAGGTCACCTCACAGCCTCCTCTTCTCCAGACTCAACAGCCCCAACTCTTTCAGTCTGTCCTCACAGCAGAGCTGCTGCAGCCCTCTGAGCATCCTCCTGGCCCTTCTCTGGACACACTCCAGCATCTCCACATCCCTCTTGTCATAGTGGTTCCAGAACTGGATGCAGTACTCCAGGTGGGGTCTCAGCAGAGCGCAGCAGAGGGGGAGAGTCACCTCCCTCCACCTGCTGGCCACACTTTTGCTGCAGCCCAGGCTCTGGTTGGCTTTCTGGGCTGCAAGAGCACACTGCTGGCTCACGCTGAGCTTCTCATCCAGCAGCATCCCCAAGTCCCTCTCCTCAGGGCTGCTCTGCAGCCACTCACTTCCCAGTTTGGATATGTGCTTGGCACTGCCTAAACGCAGATGCAGGACCTTGCACCTGATCCTGTTGAACCTCATGAGGTTGGCTTGTGCCTACCTGTCCAGCCTGTCAACATCCCTTCCCTCCAGCCTGTCTGCTGCACCATACAGCTTGGTGTCAGCAGCAAACTTGCTGAGGCTGCACTCAATGCCACTGTCCACATCACTGCTGAAGAAGACTGGTCTCAGGACTGATCCCTGAGGGACTCCACTTTACCATTATGTTCAGATGGAACCTTCTGGGTTCCAAGGGGTCAAAGAAACTGTTAGAAAACTTGATGATGCCAATAGAAATTCCATGTTCCTTCCAAGCTTGTGCATATCAATGATGTGTTGACATCGGCTAAGGAGCTAGGAGTTGGGTCTTTTACAGCCAGTGAAAACTACACTTAAGTGTGATGCAACTGGAGAACATCAACAAACTTGTCTAGTTTCCTTCTTCTGAATGGGATCATTTACACCCAATTCCTCATCAGTATTTTGGACTAGAACTCCATTTGACTATGAAGTGAGCCCAGAATGATGAATTCCACACACAGAGAATTGCTATGGTTGGAAAAGACCTTCAAGATCATCAAGTCCAAGCATTCTCTAACTCTACCAGGGCCACTACTACACCATATCCTTGAGCACCATACCCAGACAGGTTTTAAATACATCCTGGGGTGGTGATTCAACCACTTCTCTGGGCAAAATTTGAATGGAGCTGCCCAAATTAAAGCTCAGCACTGTTTGATGAAGTCTCCTTACCACTCTTAAGAGTCTACATTTTTCCAGCTGTGGTGACTTGCCACTGAATGTGCAAAGTGACCTAGAAACTCTGCATCAGTGTGGCCTTCTCAGAGATGAGCCTTTGCTCAGTAGACAAAATTTCCTCCCTGGTGATCACGTTTCAAACAAGTTCTGCCTCAGAGAGCCTGGGCACAAAGAACAAAAAGAGATCTGAGCAGCTGGGGTGGTGGGAGAAGAGAAGTGAGAGGAAGGAGGAGGCTGGAATGGGAAAGAGCAGAAACAGTTTGAAACATTTGCAATCTGCAGTTGCATTTCCTTCCCCAAACTTCATTTTCGGTGTCCAGGCGTGCCTGGAGCCGCCAGCCATTGCCCAGCCGGCACCTGCATGTAACGGGGGTTTGAGAGTGACAAGGGGGTGTGGGGGCTGTGGAAAGGTCTTTTGGGGGCATCAAAACGGGGTTTGTGGGTGTCTGAGGGGGTCGTGAGGCCCCTCACTGTTCCCCTGGGGGCTCCTGGGGGCTGTCTGGAGGATGCCAAAGGAGCTGGAGGTGGTCTCAGTGAGGTTTAGCAGAGTGGGTTCTCTGTGGAGCCCTCAGAGTACCTGGGCTCGTCTGTGGAGCTGTGGGATGTGGTGTTTGGGANGGACACAGCCTTAAGTTGTGCCAAGGG
Organism: Tricholaema leucomelas; assembly: GCA_013400475.1. Classification (NCBI taxonomy): domain Eukaryota; kingdom Metazoa; phylum Chordata; class Aves; order Piciformes; family Lybiidae; genus Tricholaema lacrymosa; species Tricholaema leucomelas. The sequence continues at coordinate 27,976 of WAAF01005396.1, read as the reverse complement.
AGGTACAGGCTGGATGTTAGGAGGAAGTTCTTCCCAGAGAGAGTGATTGGCATTGGAATGGGCTACCCAGGGAGGTGGTGGAGTCGCCATCCCTGGGGGTGTTCAGGAAGAGCCTGGATGAGGCACTTAGTGCCATGGTCTGGTTGACTGGCTGGGGCTGGGTGCTAGGTTGGACTGGATGAGCTTGGAGGTCTCTTCCAACCTGATTGATTCTATTCTATTCTATTCTATTCTATTCTATTCTATTCTATTCTATTTCTTTTGATTTTATTTATTTATTTTGTATCCCAGGTTAAGTATTCCCCTGACATTAACTATTCCCCCTACAATGCTTTTTTCATAAAGGGATCAAGTCCATTGTGGAGAGAATTTGCTAATAACAGTCTCGGTCGCGCTGTGGCGGCACAGTGATTTGATTACAAGACTGGACAATAAAAGCTCAATAAAGAAACTCAAATCCTTATTAAATCCCTTTTTTTTTTTTTTAATATTTTATAAAAAAAAAACAAAACAAAACAAAAAAAAAATTCAGACACCTAAGCAGGCTAAGATTGCCAGATTGGGAATTGAGGCTGAAGAGAAGAATGATATGATCTCTCTGAGTAGCACGATGCAAATTAAAAGAGGTTTAGCGTTAAGTGTTCGTGGCACAAAAGCAATTTTAAGTACCTGCAATCAGCTTAGGTTGGCTAAGCCTAACTATGTACAAATCGTGTAATGGGCAATATCCCTGGCAGTACCACGCAGAGCTTTGACAGATGTGTTCTGCAAGGTTTATGGTGGGTCCTAGAGCAGCTCCTGGTGAGCGTCAGTGTGTTGCATGCACACTGGGATGTGTGTGTGTGAAAAGCCTCTGAAGACATAACTCAGCTGTATTCAACAGACATAACTTTCCTGCTCTGCACAAGAAAAGCCTGGATGAGGCACTTAGTGCCATGGTCTGGTTGATTGGCTAGGGCTGGGTGCTAGGTTGGACTGCCTGAGCTTGGAGGTCTCTTCCAACCTGGTTGTTTCTATGATTCTATTCTATGATTCTCTATGTGTGTATGTGTGTGCATGTGCAGGTGCATGTGCAGGTGTGTGTGTGGTTTGTGGGCCATCTAGTGTCCTGCTACTGACTAGATAAAAGAGTTGGCTTCATATTTCAGGAGTGACCTCATTGCCGTCTACAACTACTTGAAGGGAGGTTGCAGCCAGGTGGGGTTGGTCTCTCCTCCCAGACAACCAGCAACAGAAGAAGGGGACACAGTCTCAAGTTGTGCCAGGGGAGGTCTAGGCTGGATGTTAGGAGGAAGTTGTTGGCAGAGAGAGTGATTGGCATTGGAATGGGCTGCCCAGGGAGGTGGTGGAGTCACCGTCCCTGGAGGTGTTGAAGCAAAGCCTGGCTGAGGCACTTAGTGCCATGGTCTGGTTGATTGGCCAGGGCTGGGTGCTAGGTTGGACTGGATGATCTTGGAGGTCTCTTCCAACCTGCTTGATTCTGTTCTATTCTATTTCCAGGTTTAAGATCATGGGAGCATAGTTGTGAATCATAGGATCACCAGCTGCTTTGGTTGGAGGAGCCTTTAAGGTCATTAAGCTCAACTATTAAGCCAACGCTACCAAGTCCATAGAATCATAGAATGGTTTAGGTTGGAAGGGACCTCAAGGTTGATCCAGTTCCAACCCCCTGCCATAGGCAGGGACACCTCCCACTAGAACAGGTTGCTCAAGGCCTCATCCATATCTAAAACATGTCCCTCAACAACACATCTACATGACTTGGATGGAGATTCCACCACTGTCCTGGGCAGCCTGTTCCTGGACTTGATAACATGAGAGTGGTGAGAGCCTGGCATGTGTTGCCCAGGGAGGTGGTTGAGGCCCCGTCCCTGGAGGTGTTTAAGGCCAGGCAGGATGAGGCTGTGGGCAGCCTGCTGTCGGGTAAGGTGTCCCTGGCCATGGCAGGGGGGTTGGAACTGGCTGATCCTTGTGGTCCCTTCCAACCCTGACCGATTCTACGATTCTGTAACTCTTGGGAGAAAGACATTTTCCTAAAGTGCAATCTAAGCCTCCCCTGGTGCAGCTTCAGGCCATTTCCTCTTGTCCTAGCACTTGTTCCTTGGGAGAAAAGGCTGAGATTCCAGGAAGAACTTACTGTGGCCTTTCCAAAGGTGATTATAAGAAAAAACTACACTAAAGCATGTAGTGACAGGACAAGGATCAACTCCTCTAAATTGAGATAGGGTAGGTTCAGATTTGACATAAAGAAGAGTTATTTGATGATGAAGGTGAGCAGACATGAGAACAACTTAGAAGGTGTGGATATCCCATCAATGGAAGTGTTCAAGGTCAAGGTTGGACAGGGCTTTGAGCATCCTGATTTAGTTCAGAAAGTCCCTGTCCCTATGGATTGTACAAACTCAGTGATGTGGAGACTTCCAAACCAACACAATGAGAGGTATGAAAGTTTCAGTTGAGATCTGACCTGTATCCATGCAGCCACTGGGAACTGTGCTGAGTGCAGCTGGGTCACTGCTGGACTCACTGTTAGATTGAGTTCAAAAAGTCTCTGTCCCTGTGGATTGTACAAACTCAATGATGTGAAGACTTCCAAACCGACACAATGTGAGGTGTGAAAGTTTCAGTTGAGATCTGGCCTGTAGCCACAGAGCCACTGGGAATTGTGCTGCGTGCAGCTGGGTCACTGCTGGACCCACTGTTGGATGAGAAAACTTGTTGCAGTGCCAAGTAGAGCACAACAAAACTGGAAAGCCCTCCAAAGAGGCTAACTGCTGTAGGAGCAGAGCTGTGACAGAGGATGGGAAGGTATTAAGGGAGGTGGGAAGTTAGGAGAAATGTACTGTGTGTAGTTCTGGAGCCCCCAACACAAGAACATGGAACTGTTGGAGCCAGTCCAGAGGAGGGCAATGGAGATGCTCAGAGGGCTGCAGCAGCTCTGCTCTGAGGACAGGCTGAGAGAGTTGGGGCTCTGCAGCCTGGACAAGAGAAGGCTTTGAGGAGACCTTACAGTGGCCTTCCAGTATCTGAAGAGGGCCCATAGAAAGGATGAGGAGAGACTATTGACAAGGGCTTGTAATGACAGGATGAGGAGTAATGGGTTTAAACTGGCAGAGGGGAGATTCAAACTAGATGTTAGGAAAGGGTTCTTTGCAGTGAGGGTGGTGAGACACTGGCACAGGTTGCCCAAGTAGGTTGTGGCTGTTCCCTCCCTGGAGGTGTTCAAGGCCAGGTTGCATGAGGCCTTGAGTGACCTGTTCTAGTGGGAGGTGTCCCTGCCTATGGTGAAGGGTTGGAATTGGTGATTTTTGAGGTCCCTTCCAACCTAAACCATTCTATGATTCTAAATGAACAAAACTCCTGGTGCTGGAGTGGAAGGAGGTTGCTACAGCTATCGTGGATGAATGTTCCCTGGATGGAGATCGTGCTGTATCCTGGAAACAGGAGTTTTGTCCTTCAGTGGACAATGCTAATAATATAAGGAGAAGAAAATGATACCAGTGCCAGCCTTTGGTAGGGACATCATCACCCAAAATTTCCTCTGTTGTCACATACCCCTCTGTTGGATTCATCTGTCCTTAGATAATGGTCTAAAATAGATGGCATGAGGTGGCCTCCCAAGTGACCTTTGACTGATAAAAGAAGGAAGCCTGGCTTAAAGCAGGGGCTTACATTTTAAATGGCTATGGGTAAGGAAGATTAGTTCTACCCTCAGCACTCAATCTAGGTTAATCAGCCACTTTGTGAAGACACGTGGAGCACTCATCCCATCTCTGGGTAGTGGTTTATGACTGCTGGGATAAATCATCCTCCAAAGTGGCCATTTCTCTGCACTGATTTTAGAGCATGGAACAAAAACATTCCTCTTCAGAGACATCCCTAAAAATTCAGGCAGGGTGAATGTGGGCTTTAAAATCTTTGCAGCAGGGAGCTAGAGATCTCAAAGAGCTGCAGTTGAGTCCTGTCTTTATTACATGACTGTGAAATCATGGAGTTTTTTTTTTTTTTAGGGATACATTGGAATATTCATTCCTGATGGTAGAAACTGCATTTCATTCCCTAATATTCCCTATCTAGAACTTAAATCTTTAGTCTTATTCTTGCTTGGATGTCTAACACAGAAAGTAGAATAAGGCATCCTTCAAAGCACCCATTTCTGCTCGTGGTTTGTTTCCCTCTGCTTGAATCAAACATTCAGTTTTTAAGTAGCCATCTGTAAGAGAAATGAAGTCTCTGCCTTCCAGCATATAGATGAGCACGACTAATGTGTGCCAGATGGAATTAGAGCTCTCAAAGGTGTTGTCATATCCCTTAGGTATACAGTGGAAGGTTTCTTTTGATGTAAGTAGGGAAGGCTGGTGCATTGGAATACCTCTTCTGTGAGGAAGGGCTGGGAGAGTTGGGGTTGTACAACCTGGCCAAGAGAAGGCTCCAAGGAAACCTTATTAGGAGCTTTGAGTACTTAAAGAGAAATAGAAGAAAAGAGGGGACAGAGTTTTTAGCACAGTGTGTTGTGGCAGGATGAGGGCTGATGGTTTAAACTAAGAGAGGGACATTCACAGGCTCACAGGATATGAGGGGTTGGAAGGGATCCAAGGAGATCATTGAGCCCAACCTGCCTGCCAGAGCAGGACCACACAATCTAGCACATATTACAGAGGAACATGTCCAGACAGGCCTTGAATGTCTCCAGGGAGGGAGTGTCCCATATCTGGGACTCTCTCTTTTGCTGTAACCACGGCAGAGGCAGTCAAGTTCAATTTCTCATATGTAACATTTGGTAAACAAGCTTGCTCCAAAATGGAGGTTTCTTCAATCCTAGACAGAATAGAATAGAATAGAATCAAGCAGGTTGGAAGAGACCTCCAAGCTCAGCCAGTCCAACCTAGCACCCAGCCCTGGCCAATCAACCAGACCATGGCACTAAGTGCCTCATCCAGGCTTTGCTTCAACACCTCCAGGGACGGTGACTCCACCACCTCCTTGGGCAGCCCATTCCAATGCCAATCACTCTCTCTGACAACAACTTCCTCCTAACATCCAGCCTATACTTCCCCCAGCACAACTTGAGACTGTGTCCCCTTGTCCTGTTGCTGGTTATCTGGGAGAAGCGACCAACCCCACCTGGTTACAACCTTCCTTCAGGTAGTTGTAGACAGCAACTACAGGTTGCAAACAACAGGTTACAGAGAATGTGATTTGCTATTAAGACCTGCATGTTAAAGTGCTTCAAGTCTTTATCTTAGATATTAAATTGTGCTAGTTTGAAGCTAGCTGGAATGTTTTGGTGAGAAGAATTAGATGACAGGCTGTGAAAAGGAAACGGTGGTGATGTCTACTTCACTCATAGGCTTGCTGAGACATATAAGAACAAGAACATGAATATAGATAACAAAGTCACTCTCTGAGCTTTGTGGGCTGCATTTCTCTCTCTAACCTAACCTGCTGTCTATGTGACTAATCCATCTGCTTCTTAACCCCCCTGGTCTTCCTTGGGCATAAGGCAACATCTTGGGTAAGGCAGAGGAGTGGGAAGAAGGTGGAAGGGTGGTTGAGAGCCCCTCCTGGGGACTCTGGTTTCTGGGAGGGCTGTTGTGTTTCTGTAGTACCTTTTAACCTGTATATTTCTGTATGGAACTGTATATGTTGTAAATGCCTGCTTGCATATTGTGCTAGGCTGTAAATATAAAGCTTCATTCAATTTCCAGAGCCACTGAGTCTAGTCTGGGGGATTTTCCAAAGTGTGTGGGGGCAGGGAACACCCAAACCATCACATAAATATATTTTAATTAGTTTTTAATACGTTAATGAACCTTCCTTTTAATATCCATGCACTGTGGAGGAGACTCACTGTCCAGATTGCTTGGTTCCCTGCCTTGAAAACTAGTATCATTGCAGGCTTACTGCCCCTCCAAAACAGAGAGGACAACGGCAGCACTGCTCCCAAGATGCAGTTTCAGCTCTCAACCCCAAGGGGGCTTTGTAATGCCTCCTCCCAGGTTAGGAGGTAGGAGTAGACATCCAGGATGGGAAGACTAAGCTAGCATCCTAGCTGTCCTAGGTTTAGAATAGAGAGAAGACATTTTTCACCCTGAGGGTGGGAGACCCTGGCCCAAGTTGGCCAGAAAGGTGCTAGATGACCCATCCCTGCAATCATTTCAGGTCAGGTTGTTTGGGGCCCTGAGTGACCTGCTCTAGCTGCAGATGAACCTGCGGACTGCAAAGGGCTTGGACTAGAAGACCTTCAGGGATTCTTTCCAACCCAATCCATGTTGTGATTCTCTGATTCTATTAAGCAAGAACGATTGGAATCTCTCCTCCTTCCTGAATTAGGTAACACTCAGAAAGCACAGTAACAGTGGGGCAAAGGGGGCTTCTATTCCCATGCTAAAATAATGCAAATGCCACAGGCTGATCAAATGTGAATGTTGCAGGCTGCTCAAATGCAGCCATGCAAATGCTACAAGCTGATCAAATGCAGCCATGCAAATGTTGCAAGCTGGTCAAATGCAGCCATGTAAATGTTGTAGGCTGATCAAATGCAGCCATGCAAATGTTGCAGGCTGGTCAAATGCAGCCATGCAAATGCTACAAGCTGATAAAATGCAGCCATGTAAATGTTGTAGGCTGATCAAATGCAGCCATGCAAATGCTACAAGCTGATCAAATGCAGCCATGCAAATGTTGCAGGCTGATCAAATGCAGCCATGCAAATGCTGCAGGCTGGTCAAATGCAGCCATGCAAATGCTACAAGCTGATCAAATGCAGCCATGCAAACGCTACAAGTTGGTCAAATGCAGCCATGCAAATGCTACAAGCTGGTCAAATGCAGCCATTTCTGTTGGAGACTGATTTTTGCCATGTAAAATTCCCTGAACTTCTAGGTTAGCAGTCCTGTATTTTGTTTGTTTAATTAGGAGAAAAGCATGTGTTAAAACAGATGAGAGGGCTAAATCTGCCCAATGCACCTTTGAAGCTCCCAGCCCCCTGCTTTCCTCCCTGAAATGTGGCATGCCTTTATATTTCACAGCATCCATAACACAGATTTATCAAAGGTCACTATGGCAACATCCAGGCAGTTGGAGACAAACAGGCGTATGAGCATGGAAACAGGACAAAACAAACTACTGAAATCCTCCTGTTCCCACCCAGCCTGCTCCACTGTCCCTTCACCTCCAAATTTAGATGAATGCTATTATTAATACTCCAGTCAATATTACCTCAGCAGAGGTTGAAAAGCAGGCTGGGCTTCACACACCACACGCAGGGAGAGGAATACCAACGTCGTGTAGGCTCGTTGCATGCATAGGATCACTGGAGCTCTGGGTAGCCCTGCAGAATAATTGTATTGGCATGTGTGAATTCTGGGAATCAGAACCTCCCAGTATTTGTTTTGGCAGGGTTTCCATGGCAATAAGTGCACTTGCTATTAATTCTCCAGTTTATTGCTAGTCTTTATTCCTGGTATTTAGAGGAGGGGGTTAGCCACATTCGCTTTGGAATTCCAGGCCTTCTTTATATGAACTGTTCAGAAAAAGACTGGATGAGGCACCTAGTGCCATGGTCTAGTTGCCTGGATAGGGCTGGGTGCTAGGTTTGACTGGATGAGCTTAGAGGTCTCTTCCAACCTGGTTGATTCTATGATTCTGTCACCCAGCCCTGTCCAATCATCTAGACCATGGCACTAGGAGCCTCATCCAGTCTTTTTCTGAACACCCCCAGGGACAGTGACTCCACCACCTCCCTGGGCAGCCCATTCCAATGCCAATCACTCTCTCTGACAACAACTTCCTCCTAACAACCAGCCTATACTTCCCTCAGCACAACTTGAGACTGTGTCCCCTTGTTCTGTTGCTGGTTGTCTGGCAGAAGAGACCAACCCCCACTTGTCTACAATCTCCCTTCAGGTAGTTGTAGACAGCAATGAGGTCCCCCCTGAGCCTCCTCTTCTGCAGGCTGTACACCCCCAGCTCCCTCAGCCTCTGCTCATAGGGTTTGTGTTCCAGGCCTTTCACCAGCCTTGTTGCCCTTCGTTGCACACACACAGAGGCCAACATGTCCACACAAATCCATCTAAAAAAGTATCCACAGGACAGCAGCTGCAAAGGGATTTTCTCAGCAATTAAGATAAGCCAGAAAAAAAGTTGCTTGTGAAATCTTTACCTTTCTCCCTTTTATTACACATTATCTTACAGCTTATGTGATATGGTAGCCCTACTGTATTTAAACGAGAACCTCCCATGGTAAGAACAGTGCTCAGATAGCAGCAATAACTTTGTTATACAGTACTTGCTTCCAGGATGGATTTCCCCCCACCCTGTAGTTCAAAGGCTGCTCTAAAGGCAGAACTATTATTTTCCTCTTGAGCTTTGCTTTCTCTTCCCTTCCCCTTCCCTTCCCCTTTCCTTCCCCTTCCCCTTCCCCTTCCCCTTCCCCTTCCCCTTCCCCTTCCCTTCCCCTCCCCCTTCCCCTTCCCCTTCCCCTTCCCTTCCC
>WAAF01005396.1:0-19146 GCA_013400475.1 Tricholaema leucomelas | reverse complement strand
TTCTTTTCTTTTCTTTTCTTTTCTTTTCTTTTCTTTTCTTTTCTTTTCTTTTCTTTTCTTTTCTTTTCTTTTCTTTTCTTTTCTTTTCTTTTCTTTTCTTTTCTTTTCTTTTCTTTTCTTTTCTTTTCTTTTCTTTTCTTTTCTTTTCTTTTCTTCCTGAGTGGTTTTCAAGTGTTAATCATCTTCAGAATATCCCTCTGAGAGGGGGAACATTATCCTCATTTTACTAATTGGAACGTGATAAATAGATTAAGATTATCATGAAAACTATCCAGTTATTTTGGTGTCTAGGCTGAGATCTGAGTGCCTGCTGCTTTGGCAGGGATTTGAGCATTTATATGTTATTAATCTCATCCAACTTTATCTGTCTGAAAGCAATTTCTTTCTCTGAGCTGCTTGTTTTCTCACAGTCAGTGAGGAGAAACAGGCACATTCAGAGGTGCTTCAGGCAAAACCTCTTGGATGACTGTCTTGGGATGTGATGGTTTGGGTGTTACCTGCCCCCCCCCCCCCCCCCCCCTGGTCAATCACCCAGACTAGGCTCAGTCAATCTGGAAATTGAATGAAGCTTTGTCTTTACAGCTTAGCAGGAGATACAAGCAGATATTTACAATATATCACAAATACACAAGTTAAAAAGTAATACAGAAACACAGCAGCCCTCCCAGAAACCAGAGTCCCCAGGAGGGGCTCCCAACCACCCTTCCACCTTCTGCCCACCCCTCTGCCTTACCCCAGACTTTGCCTTATGTTCAAGGAGAGTTTGGAGGGTTGGCCAGGGGGGTTAGGAAGCAGATGGATTAGTCACACAGATAGCAGGTTAGGTTAGAGAGAAGTTCATGCAGCCCCAAAGACAGAGAGCAAGCAACTCCCTCATCTATATTTGTGTTCATGTTCTTATCCATCTCAGCAAGCCTATGAGTGAAGCAGACATCAGCATTGTTTCCTTTCCACAGCCTAACATCTAATTCTTCTCACCAAAACATTCTAGCTAGCTTCAAACTAGCACATGGGATAAAATGAATTACCCTCCAAAGGGACTAAAGCAGATAAAGCCTATATTATTTATTAATTGGAGGAGTTCCTCTTGATTTCAGTTGCAGCTGGGAGTGCTCAGTACTTCATTAAGACTCTGAAAAGTGGAAGTGTCAAAAGCTAATGCACAGTACAAGGTGAGAGCAATGGATCTTGTCTACCTGGACTTCCATAAAGCTTTTGACTCAGTTTCCCTCAGCATCCTTCTCTCTCAAATAGAAAGAGATGGATTTTACATCTGTAGAAAAGGCTCCAGGGAGATACTCTTGTGGCCTTTCACAGTATCACAGTCTCACAGTATCACCAAGGTTGGAAGAGACCTCATAGATCATCAAGTCCAACCCTTCACCACAGAGCTCAAGGCTAGACCATGGCACCAAGTGCCACGTCCAGTCCTGCCTTGAACAGCTCCAGGGACGGCGACTCCACCACCTCCCTGGGCAGCCCATTCCAGTGGCCAATGACTCTCTCAGGGAAGAACTTTCTCCTCACCTCGAGCCTAAATTTCCCCTGGCGCAGCTTGAGGCTGTGTCCTCTCGTTCTGGTGCTGGCTGCCTGAGAGAAGAGAGCAACCTCCTCCTGGCTACAACCACCCCTCAGGTAGTTGTAGACAGCAATAAGGTCTGCCCTGAGCCTCCTCTTCTCCAGGCGAAACAATCCCAGCTCCCTCAGCCTCTCCTTGTAGGGCTGTGCTCGAGGCCTCGGGCTGATAAGAAAGCTGGGGACAGAACTTTAGCGGGACCTGCTGTGACAGGATAAGGGGTGGTGATTTGAACTAAAAGAGGGACATTAATCCAGAGAGAAGGAAGAAATTTGTTCCAATGAGAGTGGTGAGATCCTGTCCCAGGTTTCCCAGAGAAGTGGTAGATGCCCTATCCATGGAATCACTCCAGGTCAGGTTGTTTGGGGCTCTGAGCAACCTGCTCTAGTTGCTGATGGCCCTGCTGACTACAGCCTAGTGGGGGATGGAAAGGACCTTTGGGGATCATCTAGTTTGTGCCTGTTACTACTTGCCCTGACTCTCAGAATATATCAAAGGTCTGTCCCCATCCTTCCCCCCTACCATTTAGCCATGCTGAGCACTGAGAAGATTCCTCTCAGTCTGCTCATCTCCAGGTTAAACAGCTCCAGATCTCTCAGCCTTTCTCCCTCAAACAGATGCTTTAGAGCAAATACAAAGGTATTTGAGGGTCCACAAAAGACAATGGGAGATGAAGTTACTTGTAAAAATGTAGAGGACAATTTCTCACTGTAAGAAAAAGCCTCAAATTCTCACCCTCCTTTTCTGGAAGTTGATTTTATTTGATTGTATTATTTATGAGAGCACCATCAACATCTCATTGTTAACACTGTATCAAAAGTTAAACACAACAATAAAGTGGTGCAAAAGGAATCCAGAGGTAAGTTCTACCTCAATGGAAAAGAGAGGGGAAAGGATATTAGCAGTTAATGAAATGGAGGTGACAAGTGAAAAGAGTACTCATTTATTTCCCCCCTCTCCTTGGTACTCTGCACAGGGGTATGCACCTCCTCACTCACACATACTCATTGGTGCCTACATGAGCTACGGATGGAAAGTTCCTGGAGAGCAGCCACACAGAAAGGGACCTGGGGGTGCTGGTAGATAGCAGCTGAACATGAGCCAGCAGTGTGCCCAGGTGGGCAGCAGAGCCAATGGCATCCTGGCCTGGCTTAGGAACAGTGTGGCCAGCAGGACAAGGGAGGCTATTCTGCCCCTGGACTCAGCACTGGTTAGGCCACACCTTGAGTGCTGTGTCCAGTTCTGGGCTCCTCAATTCAAGAGAGATGTTGAGGTACTGGAATGGGTCTAGAGAAGGGCAAGGAAGCTGTTGAGGGGCCTGGAGCACAGCCCTGTGAGGAGAGGCTGAGGGAGCTGGGGGTGTGCAGCCTGCAGAAGAGGAGGCTCAAGAGTGACTTCACTGCTGTCTACAACTCCCTGAAGGGAGGCTGTAGCCAGGTGGGGTTGGGCTCTTCTGCCAGGCAAGAAGCAACAGAAGAAGGGGACACAGTCTCAAGTTGTGCCAAGGGAGGTCTAGGCTGGATGTTAGGAGGAAGTTGTTGGCAGAGAGAGTGATTGGCATTGGAATGGGCTGCCCAGGGAGGTGGTGGAGTCACCATCTCTGGAGGTGTTGAAGCAAAGCCTGGATGAGGCACTTAGTGCCATGGTCTGGTTGATTGTCTAGGGCTGGGTGCTAGGTTGGACTGGATGCTCTTGGAGGTCTCTTCCAACCTGGCTGATTCTATAATTCTATGGAAAGCTTTTTCTCTTGCAGGTTCACAGCTGAGCTAAAGACCTCATTTAGCAAGCACATAAACACATGGTTGCCCTGATGCAGGCACTTAAATCCCAGATTTCTGTGAGATTTACACATGGGTAATTACACAGTTCTGCAGTTATTTGATTTGGTTTCTTGGGCTGGTGTCTCACAAGGTTCTAAGTGATCAATCTGCTTGAAAATGAGATGAGTTTTGAGGATGTAAATGGTTCAGCCAGAGCTAGTCACAACAGCACAGGTGATTTTCACTGAGAATCTAGGCAGTGTGACCAATAAAGTATGAGAAGTAACTATTCTCCTTTTAAAGTCTGTGCTCAACGTGGGGTAGATGAATCAGTCATTTGAACAATCACCCCTCTGTACTGCATGAAATGAGAACCTGAGTTATGAACTGAAATGGAGACATCTAAGGTCTAAAGAGGAACCACATTCCCATGAAGCTCATCCTTCGAGTCAAGCTATGAAGCCAGAAGTCTTTCCTACTACCTTTTCACCAGCTCCCTGTCTGTCTCTCCTGCTTGGTGCAGTGATGCACCCAGCCCAGCAGTCATCCATTTCTCCTGTGGAGAGCTCTGTGCTTTCATAGAATCATAGAAACAAGCAGGTTGGAAGAGACCTCCAAGCTCATCTAGTCCAACCTAGCACCCAGCCCTGGCCAATCAACCAGATCATGGCACCAAGTGCCTCATCCAGGCTTGGCTTCAACACCTCCAGGGATGGCAACTCCACCACCTCCCTGGGCAGCCCATTCCAATGCCAATCACTCTCTATGGCAACAGCTTCCTCCTAACATCCAGCCTAGACCTTCCCTGACACAACTTGAGACTGTGTCCCCTTCTTCTGTTGCTGCTTGCCTGGCAGAAGAGACCAACCCCACCTGGCTACAGCCTCCCTTCAGGTAGTTGTAGACAGCAATTAGGACAAACCCTTCAATTAGGACAAATCTCATTAGTCTTCCTCCTTGCTATACAAGGAAAGGGAGCTACTCCTTAATTACTTTATCTGTATGATGATAGCACTTGTGTTTGATGTGAACAGTTTTGTAAGAAGGCTGTCTCTGCTCGAAAGAGCTCATGCACTGCTCTTATTCTTCACTGTGAAAGTAGTGAGATGCTGGAACAGGTTGCCCAGAGGAGTTATGGACCTAGAAGTATTTAAGGTCACACTGAATGGCACTTTGAGCAACCTGATCTAGTGGAAGTTGTTCCTGCCCATGGCAAGAGGGTTGGAATTAGATGGTTTTTAAGGTCCCTCCCGAACAAATCCATTCTGTGATGCTGTGGTGCACTGCCTGGATGTGGTAGCTAAGGTGTCAGGCATGTGTGGTCCAGTTTGTCATTTTCCATCAGCCCATCAGAGGATGCATCATTCTATATATTCCTTAACTGCTCTTTGTTGGTTTTCCCTTTCCTTCCCCCTTCCCTATGCTTCCTTTCCTGTCTTAATAAGATGATTTGGGAGTCTGCATAGAAGTCTAATCACAGAAGACACACTTTGAGAGAAAGACCATTGCAATTAGAGGTGAATATGTCTTTTAGAAGCCAGTTGCCACACACTGAACTGGGCCAGAGATAACAAACTGGGTTTTGTGAGCCATCACCAGGACGTGTGTGGTATCTTCTCTCTCGGGAGATCTCCCAGAGATGGTGATTCCTGCGCTCTCTTCATTTGGCTGAGCAGAGCGCCAGCGTTTCGGGTTGTCATTTTACAGCATGAAAGACAGGCATGAGATGCTCTGGCAAGAGGTTTCCAGGCAGTAGAGTAAATGAGCCAAAGAATTCAAAGCCACAGTCTCTCCCATTCCTACCCACCGGATTAGAACTGCAGCCAGAGGAGAGATGGAGATGAAATGAGAGAGCAAGAGAATGTGGTTACTGTGCTGAGAGGTATGGTCCAAAGGCACACAGTAATTTTGTTAGGGCTTGGGCCAGCAGAAGGGGCCCAGAGTGGCAGAGAGGGAAGGAGATGAAGGAAAAAGGGGGGATTATGAAGCCCATTGCCTAATGTACGTTGCCTGGTGGTGCTGGTTGCCTGCTTTAAGGCCACCCACATTGGGTAAGTGACACTCATGAATGACTTAGGAAAACTCACGGGGCCTGTCAAGGCAGCAAACAGGAGTTTCTCTCTTCATCAAAGAAGGAGTCATTTGAAAACAGAGCTGTGAAGGGGGAATGGGAGTGTAGCAGGGTGGTAATAGAAACATAACAGCAATGAGAAAACAAGAGGCTTCACAAGCAGGGCTGAAGTGATTGGTGCTACCTTGGTATCAGCACCCAGCACTGGCACTGGTTGTTTTTCCTTCCCAGACCTGGTAGTGGATGCCAGCTTGGAAGAGTGAGTCAGGCTCACCGTTTGAATTCTTTGGCCATAAAACTCAGCAGGAGGTGGGAGGGAGAAGTGCTGTCATGCTTGACAGAGGCCACCTAGACAAGCCAATGTTGTTCTTAGTGGGGAGAGTTACCTCATCTTGAGCTGATAGGTGGGGGAAATCCCAGCATCTCACCCTTCAGCAGTGCTCTGCATCTCCAACTGGTTGCTACAGTCCAGAAGAGCTATGAAAAACCACCTGAAAACTCTCCAAGCTGAAGGAGCCTCATGGGACTTTAAAAAAAAAAGTGATAAACTACTTCCCCATAATCCTTGATTTTAATTAACTTCATAATTTTCCTTGCTGGAAATGATAGGCAAAAGTCCAGGTTCAGATCACAGCCAGGGGTGTGTGTACCTACTTCTTAACTCCCTAAAGTAATGGGGAGTTCAGCATGACTGTTGATGCAGTTTTGATTTTCTCAGAAAGGATTTCCCTATTATTTTCCCCAAAGTCTTCTCCTTTTCAAGCAAGCCCAGGATTTAAAGTGGGAGCATTAAATTTGTGTCACTCTTCTGATGGGAAGAGGTGATCTGCAGAAAGCCACAGTCACCAAAGACAAGTCAAGCCTACTTTAGCAAAGAAAAGTCAGAAGATGGAGCAAAACTGTAGCAGTGTTTTATTTAACTGTACAATAAGAAATTCTCACTGCCATAGAATCACAGAATTATAGAATCAAGCAGGTTGGAAGAGACCTCCAAGCTCATCCAGTCCAACCTAGCACCCAGCCCTGGCCAATCAACTAGACCATGGCACTAAGTGCCTCATCCAGGCTTTTCTTGGCACCATGTCTCAGAAACATACATTTCTTGCAGCAATGCCCTCACTCAAAAGAAGCATCATCACAGTATCACAGTCTCACAGTATCATCAAGGTTGGAAGAGACCACACAGATCATCAAGTCCAACCTTTTACCACACAGCTCAAGGCCAGACCATGGCACCAAGTGCCACGTCCAATCCTGCCTTGAACAGCTCCAGGGACGGCGACTCCACCACCTCCCTGGGCAGCCCATTCCAGTGTCCAATGACTCTCTCAGTGAAGAACTTTCTCCTCACCTCAAGCCTAAACTTCCCCTGGTGCAGCTTGAGGCTGTGTCCTCTTGTTCTGGTGCTGGCTGCCTGAGAGAAGAGAGCAACCTCCCCCTGGCCACAACCACCCCTCAGGTAGCTGTAGACAGCAATGAGGTCTCCCCTGAGCCTCCTCTTCTCCAGGCTAAACAATCCCAGCTCCCTCAGCCTCTCCTCGTAGGGCTGTGCTCGAGGCCTCTCCCCAGCCTCGTTGCCCTTCTCTGGACACGCTCAAGCATCATACAATCATAGAATCCTTTTGGTTGGAAGAGACCTTTAAGATGATCAAGTGCAACAATCATGCAAAACCATGTCCCTCAACATCACATCTCCATGGCTTTTAAATCCCTTCACCTACACAAATCCAGCACTTCCCTGGGCAGCCTGTTCCAGGGCTTCACAGCTTTTCCAGAGAAGAAATTTACACTGATACCCAATCTAAGCCTTCCCTGGTGCAACTTCAGGCCATTCGCTCTTGTTTGTGACTTGGGAGAAGAGACCAACCCACACTTTGGTCCGACCTCCTTTCAGGGAGTTGTAGAGAGAGAGGAGGTCTCCCCTCTGTCTCCATTTTTCCAGACTAAACAACTTCAGTTCCCTCAGCTGCTTCTCACAAGATTTGTGCTCTAGACAGTGTGCCCAGGTGGCCAAGAGAGCCAATGGCATCCTGGCCTGCATCAGGAATGGTGTGGCCAGCAGGAGCAGAGAGGTCATTCTGCCCCTGTACTCTGCACTGGTTAGACCACACCTTGAGTGCTGTGTCCAGTTCTGGGCCCCCCAGTTTAAGAGGGACATTGAGATGCTTGAACGTGTCCAGAGAAGGGCAACGAGGCTGGTGAGAGGCCTCGAGCACAGCCCTACGAGGAGAGGCTGAGGGAGCTGGGATTGTTTAGCCTGGAGAAGAGGAGGCTCAGGGGAGACCTTATTGCTGTCTACAACTACCTGAGGGGTGGTTGTAGCCAGGAGGAGGTTGCTCTCTTCTCTCAGGTGGCCAGCACCAGAACAAGAGGACACAGCCTCAAGCTATGCCAGGGGAAGTTTAGGCTCGAGGTGAGGAGAAAGTTCTTCCCTGAGAGAGTCATTGGACACTGGAATGGGCTGCCCAGGGAGGTGGTGGAGTCGCCGTCCCTGGAGCTGTTCAAGGCAGGATTGGACGTGGCACTTGGTGCCATGGTCTAGCCTTGAGCTCTGTGGTAATGGCTTGGACTTGATGATCTGTGAGGTCTCTTCCAACCTTGGTAATACTGTGAGACTGTGATAGACCCTTCACCAGATTCATTGTCCTTCTCTGGACCTGCTCAAGAACCTCAATGTCCTTCCTATAGTGAAAGACTCAAAAGTAAACCCAATATTGAAGGAGCAATCTCACCAGGGACCAGTCCTAGTCCTGCTGATCACACTATTGCTGATCTAATGCTGTTGGACTTCCTGGCCATATGAGCATGCTGTCAATTATCAACCAAGACCCCCAGGTCCTTTTCCAATAGGGAGATTCCCCAATTACTCTTCTCCAAGCCTGTAGTGTTCATGTGGTTGTTGTGAGTCTAGTGCAAGACCCAGCTGAAGTTCCTGCCATTGGCTTCAGCCCATCAGCTCTGAGCTAGTGCTTAGAGCTTCAAGGGTTTATGAGAAAGAATAAATGTGCCTCACTTTGCAGAAGTAAGGCACAAACAGAAATTCATTCCTCAGGGATCATTGGCACCTCTGGAAATTTACTGACCTCTTTGTGCTGGATGGTGTCCAGAGAAGGGCAACGAAGCTGGTGAGGGGCCTGGAACACAAACCCTATGAGGAGAGGCTGAGGGAGCTGGGGGTGTGCAGCCTGCAGAAGAGGAGGCTCAGGGCAGACCTCATTGCTGTCTGCAACCACCTGAAGGGAGGTTGTAGCCAGGTGGGGTTGGCCTCTTCTGCCAGGCAACCAGCTACAGAAGAAGGGGACACAGCCTCAAGTTGTGCCAGGGGAGGTCTAGGCTGGATGTTAGGAGGAAGTTGTTGGCAGAGAGAGTGATTGGCATTGGAATGGGCTGCCCAGGGAGGTGGTGGAGTCACTGTCCCTGGGGGTGTTGAAGAAGAGCCTGGATGAGGCACTCAGTGCCATGGTCTGGTTGACTGGATAGAGCTGGGTACTAGGTTGGACTGGATGAGCTTGGAGGTCTCTTCCAACGTGGTTGATTCTATGATTCTACAGGTGCCAAGGAATAATCTGGCAATGAAATTTCCTTCCTCTGAAAACATACCTGCGAGTCGCAGAATACAACTCAAAGCCAACAGACCTCTGCTTGTGAATTCACCAAAGGCAGAATCCCTGAGAACGATCCAGAAATGTGAACTGAAGAATCAATTCTGGGGTTTTGATTTTCATTTTACTTCCCCCCCCTCCCCCTTGCACAACCTCTTAGATTTTCATCTGACAAGTTTCAGGCAGCTCGGGTGAATTCTTGCCCAAGGAGCAAGTCTTCTGACTCAGAGCCATATCCTAAAATTCTTCCTCATGAATGTTTCACACTACTTGGGTCCAGCAATGCATATCCATTCGCTGATGTGATTTGACTAATCCCCCTATAATGAGGAAGTGGAACAGCTGAGATGAAAGCCTGAGCCCTCGCTGTGCGAAGGTATGAACTAATAAGCAAAGATAAGCTTAATATGGAGATCTGGGCATTCTTGGAGGGGATTTGAACCAAACTGACTTTGGTGGTTTTGATCAAAATGGAGGCAAAAAAAAAACCCCAACACTTACTGAAGGGGCCAAAAAAGTCAACAACACTACCACCTGTCTGTTATTCGTGATACTATCACAGAATCAGTAGTGGGGTTTGGAAGGGACCTCTGACAATCACAGAATCATAGAATCAATCAGGTTGGAAGAGATCTCCAAGCTCAGCCAGTTCAACCTAGCACCCAGCCCTAGACAATCATAGAATCATAGAATGGTTTAGGTTGGAAGGGACCTCAAGGATCATCCAGCTCCAACCCCCTGCCACAGGCAGGGACAGACCATGGCACTAAGCTGCNCATTCTATGATTCTATGATTCTATGATTCTAACACCCAGCCTAGACCTCTTCTGACACAACTTGAGACTGTGTCCCCTTCTGTTGCTGCTTGCCATGGTCAGCAAACATCTGTGGATTCATGTCGCTGCAGAAACGCAGCCACCCATGTGCTGGCAGGGATATTTACATCCACATGGAGAGATGGGATCATGCAGGAGAGGAATGTAATAAGATTAATGTGGACTGCAGTTAGTCTGGGATAAACCTCACGAACAGTGAGATTTATTAGCCCATGGAACTGAAGTTCTAGAGAAACCTGACCCTCTAACTAGAGAAATGTAAAGCTGACCCCAAACCACACAGCTGAGAGCATGCTTGGTTAGCAAATATCACCCTTCTGAGTGGCATTTCCTCATCTCTGAAATACAACAGTAACATTTCTGCTGTCCATGTTGCTGTGAGGGTACAGACACAGAATGGTAGAGGTTGGAAGGAACCTCTGGAGATCACCAAGTATAACCCTCCTGACACGGCAGGTTCACCTAAAGAGGCTCACTCAGGCACACGTCCAGGGGAGGCTTGAATGTCTCCAGAGATGGAGACTTGACCATGTCTTTGAGCAGCTCTGTCACCCTTAAATTAAAGAAGTTCCTCCTAATGTTTAGATGGAGCTTCTTATGTTCAAGTTTGTGCCTATTGCCTCCTGTCCTGTCAACGGGCACCACTGAACAAAGTGATGCCATCCCTCTGACAACCACCCTTTAAATATTGACCAGCATTGATGAATTCTCCACTCAGACTGCTCCACTCCCTACTAGAAGGTCCCAATTCTCTCGGTCTTTCCTCAGAAGAGAGATGCTCCAATCTTCTCAGCACCATTGTGGCACTTTGCTGTATCCCCTGCAGCAAGTCCCTGTCCTTCTTGACCTGGGAAGCCCAAAACAGGACACAGTACTCCAGCTGTGGCCTCACCAGGGCAAAGGGGAAGAAAACAATGGTGTTGTCCTCACAGGATAAAAGACAGACTCAACCATAAGGAATTTCCTTTCACAGTCATCAGTTAAATACTATTTTTAAACATTCATTTCCCCCTATGTAATATGTCTAAATCTCTCCTTATTAAATGAAGTATGCAGACAGAATAATACATTTATGGGGATTTCATGATTGCTTCAGTGATTTGGTGGATCAGAGCTTAAAGAAGTAGGCTTACCCTTAAATGACTAAGGATAGGAGAGTGGGAACCCAAGGAATAGGGAGTTTGGAGTATTGCTGTCTGAGATGACACAAGGAGGAAGAAATGTTGTTTGCTGCCAAACCAACTCCACAATTAATCAACATGGGAAAAAAAAAAAACAACAGAGGATGTGCTTGAAAGATGCTTTTAGTAGATTACTGCCAACTTGATGGACAGTTTTGACATGCCATTTAGAGATTTGGGGGGTTTCTTTGTACAGGGAGATGGAGAGATGGCAAATTCCATTGCTTAAGATTCTCCTTGTCCTCTCAAAGGGCATTTCTGGCTGCAGATGACTAGGAAATGGTCATCAGTTTCTCTCAGGAACATAAATCTAAGTGTTTAGCAGAACTGTACTCAATTCACCCAAGATATCTAATGCCATTTAAGATGCTTCAGAGTATGCTCTCTGACTTCCATCCATTGTTCTAGGAGAATAGCAGGCTAGTGTCAAATCTTCCAGATGAAGGTAGAGTGCTCAAACACCTTGTGTCTCAAAGCACTCCAGACATCAATGCATGGATGACTGAATCAAGATCTCATAGAATCATAGAATGGTTTAGGTTGGAAGGGACCTCAAGGATCATCCAGCTCCAACCTCCTGCCATAGGCAGGGACACCTCCCACTAGAGCAGGTTGTCTCACATCATTCTCCCTGAGCAACTTGTCTGATGTAGAGTCTTGATAATAACCTTTTGGGGCAGGATGCTAAGATGGTGATGGTGGAGGGTGAGGAATATGGACAAGCTGGGAGGGCTGAGGGGGAATCTAGCAAACAAATTGCTGGAAAGAGATGTGGGAAGAGAAATGGGGAAAGCTGATTTTACATCACCTACATCACCTACATCACCTTAGGCTTGAGGTGAGGAGAAAGTTCTTCAGTGAGAGAGTCATTGGACACTGGAATGGGCTGCCCAGGGAGGTGGTGGAGTCGCCATCCCTGGAGCTGTTCAAGGCAGGATTGGACGTGGCACTTGGTGCCATGATCTAGCCTTGAGCTGTGTGGTAAAGGGTTGGACTTGATGATCTGTGAGGTCTCTTCCAACCTTGGTGATACTGTGAGACTCTGATACATCGTGCAGGGAGGACAATTGTTCATAATGATGGTGGGACACCAGCACTGCACAAGCTCATTTGGATCCTCCAAATTGATAGAGAGATTGATGTTACATCATAATCCTCTTCTGCTCCTCCAGGATTTCAAAGGGAACTACTCTGAGCTCATCCAGGCTGTTATACATCTTTGACATGTGTTCTAAGGCCATGATTCCACCACAGTCTGACACTTGAAGCCACCCACCAAGAAGGAAAGCAACATCACCAAGCACAGCCAGCTGGGTGCTGTCAAAGACAGCCAAAACCTTCATGCAGACTGCAGAAGAACAGCAGCCCCATCTCAAGCCAAGAAAAAAACCCCTTTTCTCTGAATTCATATCATAGAATCATAGAATCATAGAATCATAGAATGGTTTAGGTTGGAAGGGACCTCAAGGATCATCCAGCTCCAACCCCCTGCCATAGGCAGGCACACCTCCCACTAGAGCAGCTCGCCCAAGGCCTCATCCAGCCTGACCTTAAACACCTCCAGGGAGGAAGCATCCACAACCTCCCTGGGCAACCCATTCCAGTGCCTTACCACCCTCACTGTAAAGAACTTCCTCCTAACATCCAGTCTAAATTTCCCCTCTTCCAGCTTAAACCCATTCCCCCTCGTCCTAACATTACTAGACCTTGTCAATAGTCCCTCCCCAGCTTTCCTGTAGGCTCCCTTCAAATACTGGAAGGCCACTATAAGGTCTCCTCGAAGCCTTCTCCTCTCCAGGCTGAAGAGCCCCAACTCTCTCAGCCTGTCCTCATAGCAGAGGTGCTCCAGCCCTCTGATCATCTTCGTGGCTCTCCTTTGGACCCGCTCCAGCAGTTCCATGTCCTTCTTGTATTGGGGGCTCCAGAACTGCACACAGTACTCCAGGTGGGGTCTGACGAGAGCTGACATTGTTAATCAGGCTGACAGCAAGCTGTGCCCATAAGGAGAGGACAGAGAGCTGGCAGCTTTGATTGGAATGTTTAAAAAGGAAGAAAAAAGAACCCCTAAAAAAGTTCTCTGAGGTTATACCCACAGAATTTCCAAGTCTCCATAAGGTGTGTGAGCCTCATTCAAGTGGTTCCTCTTTCAATCCCCCCCTAGGTTACACCTGTATGCATTGCCTCAACACTTGCTAAGGTCTTTCAGGACTCTGTGCTGGTCACAGCTGGTCAGAATGCTCTGAGCTTTGCCAGCCATCTGTGCTGGGGTGTTTGGAGGCAGGCTCTGTGAAGAAAGCAGGCAGGGTTCTGGAGGGAAAGGTTTAGTTTGGAAAGGGCACTCCCCGGCTGCAATGCTTCGCTAAAGTCCTCTCCTCAAGACGTGCACACAGCCAGCCAGTCCCCACCAAGGGACCTAGACTGAGCCTATCTCCATCGTGAGGTGTGCTGCTGCTCTGAGATACATGGGCATTAAAAGTCAAATTTCTGTCCCCAGGGATAAGGTTTATTTTCCCAGGGAATTCATAGATGGGTTGGAAAGAATTGTGCAGGTGTAGCTTGAAGGTTCTGGCTGGTCTTGTGAAAAGGAACCCTAAGGCTTCCTGCCTGAACTGGGATTCAACCTGGAGACTGAGGCACAAGAAAGTGTAGAGAAGTCTTGAGTCCCTTTTGTAGAAGTTTGTAGAGGTTATATAGAGGTTCTCTCAGTTGTCCACTCCCAGATGTCTTCTCTGTGAGGTGGCCTGAAGAGTTTGGTATGAATTCTGGAAAGGCACAGGTGTTCTACAGATGTGCTGTATCTAGGAACTTGATTCAGATAGTCCAGCTACATTAGAGCACCTCTAATGCCCATAGATGCTTTTTATCATAGAGAAATAGACCCCACTTACTTGGCCCATCTTGGTCATAGAATCATAGAATCAAGCAGGTTAGAAGAGCCCTCCAAGTTCATCCAGGCCAACCTAGCACCCAGCCCTAGCCAGTCAACCAAACCATGGCACTAAGTGCCTCATCCAGGCTTTGCTTGTACAGAGCAGGAGAGTTATTGTTGAATACAGGTGAGTTATGTCTTCAGAGGCTTTTCACATACACACACACATAGAATCATAGAATGGTTTAGGTTGGAAGGGACCTCAAGGAACATCCCTGAGAAGAACTTGGTCTTCAGTCACAAGCTGACTCTGGCCAATCCACTGAATAAATCAGATGAAACCAAGTAGTTGCTATATAAAGTCAGAGTGGCTCATGGCCAACATGTTACTCTCAAGCAGTGAGACAGCAATTTAATTGGAATCTTGCACTGTTGTTGTTATTTTCAAAGGATTTGGCTTTTGGTTTTTTTTCCAGTGAGTCTTGGCATAGCTGTTCATAGAATCATAGAATCACCCAGTTTATAAGAGACCTCCAAGCTCATCCAGTCCAACCCTTCACCCAGCCCTGGCCAATCAACCAGACCCTGGCACTAAGTGCCTCATCCAGGCTTTGCTTCAACACCTCCTTAGATTCCAGCTCCAGCTGTACCTCAAATAATGTGTTCAGTTTTGAGGCCTGCTCTGCATGAAAGACATTGAGATGCTGGAAAAGACGAAGAAGAGCAATGAACCTGGTGAAAGCTCTGGTTGACATCTCATGAGGAACTTGGGTTGCTGAGCCTTGAGAGAAAGAGGCTGAGGGGAGATCTTCTGACTCTCTATGAAAACAAGGCAAGGCTTGGTCTCTTCTCCTGAAGAACAAGTGATAGCATAAGAAGAAATGACCTCAAGTCGCACCAGGGGAGGTTTAGGTTGGGCATGAGGAACAATATCTTCCCCCAAAGGGTAGTCAAGCCCTGCAACAGGCTGCCCAAGGCAGTGGTAGATTTCCCATCCCTGGAGGTATCTAAAAGCCATATAAATGTGATGCTAAGGGACACCATTTAGCGGTGACCTGGCAGTACCAGGTTAACAGTTAGACTTGATGACCTTAAAGTTCTTTTCCAGCATAAATGATTCTGTGATTCTGTATCTCCATTGGCTCTACTGTGAGCCTAGACATTTTTAATGAGTCTTATCTAAACAGAGGCCTTTGCCTCACTGACAGCATGGGCAAGATCCTCAGTGACCTTGATAGAAGTTTGAACAGCTGCTTCACATGTAGAGATCTACAGTAGGGTTCAGTGGCTTGGAGACAGGAATTGAGGCTCATTTCATCGGCAAAGCACAGATGTTTGCAGCCATTTGGGACTCAATGAATCTAAGAACACTGCGTGAAGTTGTCAGAGTGGGCATGGACCAGAGATGGATGGTTTCCAAATATAGTGAGTAATTCAATTAATTCCTTTAACTGTGCAACCCTTAAAAGCCATCTATAAAGGAGGACAAGCACTCAAAGTGTTCTTTGGAAATAATGCAGAAAGAGTTGCTTCTAGAAGGTATTTCAACTCACCAAGACCTCAGAAACTGCAGAGCCACTGAGCTCTCGATCCATGGCTCCCAGCGAAATGCTCAAGGTGGAAGGACTTAACATTGCCCTTGAACTCTCAAAGCCCTCTTATGAAAACTAATGAGGGTATATGTTTACCATGATATATCTGAGGTTACCTGTTTCCCAGGGCAACTCTGCTTTTGTTTCTGACCTCAGAATGGAGCAAGCCAAAAAGCGACTCAGATCTACCACTAATAATCATCACCAAGATCCAGAGTGGGGTTTTACAGTGGATACAAATGGAAATACTTACATTGAGTCCATGATGAAACAGCAAGATTGCCTGCAAACACAGGGTCCACAGGCTGGGGTACCTTCTGGAATGTCATCTGGTACAGGGTTGCCCAAACAAGCAGTATTTTGCATCACAGTTTTAGTGTGGTTTCCTCCATCTGCCTGCAGGAGAAAGGTGTTCTCTCAATCTCCAGAGCTAGCAGTGTCACTGCAATTTGTTGAGACACATGAAGCACCTCCAGCTTTCCATGAGGCAGCAGCCAACCGCCCCATCTTAATGCTGTTGCAGTACTGTGGATGTTGCTTTGTGTCCCTGGGGAGTGACCTTCCTTTGCCTTCACTCACCCACATGCGCAGTGCCATGACTGACCTCTGCTTCTGCCAGATTGCACCAATGACTTTGGGTCAGCTATCTGCCACGTGTGTTTATTGCTCTGCCAACAGACTAACGTTAGCACACTTCATGAGCTGCTCACCACCTCCTGCTGAGTCCCTCTGATGGTTTGGGAGTTACCCCCCCACCCCTACTCATATGAAATCACCCAGACCAGACTCAGATGGCTGGAAATTAAGGAATAGAGCTTGGTATTTACAGCTTAGCACAATGTACAAGTGGATATACTACAAATACATACAGCTATAGACAGAAAAAGACAAGTTAAAGATAATACAGAAACACAACAGCCCTCTCAAAAATCAGAGTCCTCAGGAGGGGCTCCCAACCACCCTTCCACCTTCTTTCCACCCCTCTACCTTACCCCAGAGTATACCTTACGTGCAAGGTGAGTTTGAAGGATCAGCAAGGGGCTTAGAAGCAGAAGGATAAGTACACAGATCCAAGCATAAACACACACTCCAACAGAGAGAGACACACACATTGTCTTATCTATGTTTATGTCCTTGCTTTTGTACATCTCGGCAAGCCTCTGAGTGAAATAGACATCATCACTGTTTTCTTTTCACAGCCTGTCATCTAATCTTTCTTATTAGAACAAGGGGACACAGTCTCAAGCTGTGGAAGAGGAGGTATAGGCTGGATGTTAGGAGGAAGTTGTTGGCAGAGAGATTGGCATTGGATTGGGCTGCCCAGGGAGATGGTGGAGTCACCGTCCCTGGAGGTGCTCAAGAAAAGACTGGCACTTAGTGCCATGGTCCAGATGATTGGCTAGGGCTGGGTGCTAGGTGGGACTGGATGATCTTAGAGGTCTCTTCCAACCTGGTTGATTCTATGAT
Organism: Tricholaema leucomelas; assembly: GCA_013400475.1. Taxonomy (NCBI): domain Eukaryota; kingdom Metazoa; phylum Chordata; class Aves; order Piciformes; family Lybiidae; genus Tricholaema lacrymosa; species Tricholaema leucomelas. The sequence continues at coordinate 2,192 of WAAF01005396.1, read as the reverse complement.
TCTATGATGAAAATATTCCACTTTGCCTCAAACTAGCACAGTCCCCTGGTCTCCACCTTTGCCTGACTAAATTGAACGAGCTGTTTTGGACATAGAGTAGGAAAGAAAGGACATGAATGTGAGCACATGGGTTACAGGACAGAGAGACAAGAGTATCATCTTCATGAAATCTCTTCCCCCTGACTTTTAAACCCACAAGACCAACAAGTGCTGCTATTCATATAGAAGCACATTATGCAAAGTTCAAAGTCCTGATACAATGAGTATGGGTGTGCTGGTTTGAGGTTAATTGGAATATTTTACTGAGAGAAATTAAATCCTGAGCTGTGAGAAGAAAGAAAAAACACCAACAGTACCCTGTTCTCTGCTGAGAAATCAACTAGTCAAAGTACAGCCCTGAGACTCACTTCTCACACACTTAGCTCTCAGCTCTGTTCCTTCTCTCTGGCTGCTCTCGGTGGTAGCCTCTGCTTTAACTCTTTAATCTGACCTAACTCTTTGTTTTCCCTCTAACCTCCTTGTCTCTTTGACATCTCACCTCAGATCTCTTCAGATTTATCATGTGAGATATACAGGGATTGACCTGGTTGGTTTTGAAGGGAGGGAAAGAGGGAAGGGGGAGGAAGTTTGGGTCAGGAGCCCTCCTGGCAATCTGTTCTGGGAGGGGTATTGTGTTTCTGTATTACTTTTCACTTGTATCTAACTGTAAATATTGTGTATGTATCTGCTTGTAAATTGTGCTGAGCTGTAAATACAGCTTCATTCCTTAACTTCCAGCTGGCTGAGTCTAGTCTGGGTGATTTTCTTAAGTTGGGGGGGTGGGTAACTCCCAAACCATCACAATGGGAATGGGAGAGTCTTGAGCTCCAGTTAGGAAGTAGGAAATGGAAGATAAATCCTAAAGGAATTGTACATATGGATGAAGTACTTTCAGTCTCAAAGTGAGAAGGAGACACTGTATACACCAGCTAAGTGAGTTACAGGCATCAGCCCCCTTCCCTTCCCTTCCCTTCCCTTCCCTTCCCTTCCCTTCCCTTCCCTTCCCTTCCCTTCCCTTCCCTTCCCTTCCCTTCCCTTCCCTTCCCTTCCCTTCCCTTCCCTTCCCTTCCCTTCCCTTCCCTTCCCTTCCCTTCCCTTGGCAGCCTGTTCCAGTGTTCTTTCACCCTCATAGGGGGAAAATTCCTCCTCATGTTTACATGAAACTTCCCCCCCTTGCTGCTTGTCCTGTCTTTGGGCATCACCCAGCAGAGCCTGGCTCCAGCCTCCTGGCACTCACCCTTTATATAGTTATGAACATTGATGAGGTCACCTCACAGTTTCCTCCTCTCCAAGCTAAAGAGCCCCAGCCCTCTCAGTCTCTCCTTGTAAGAGAGATGTTCCATTCCCTTAAACATCTTTATGTACTCCTACCCACATTTCCCAGAATCACAGAATTAGTCAGGGTTGGAAGGGACCACAAGGATCAGCCAGTTCCAACCCCCCTTCCACAGGCAGTGACAGCCTACCCTAGAGCAGGCTGCCCACAGCTTCATCCAGCCTGGCCTTAAACACCTCCAGAAATGAGGCCTCGACCACCTCCCTGGGCAACCCATTCCAGCCTCTCACCACTCTCATGCTCAACAACTTCCTCCTCACAGCCACTCTGACTCTCCCCACCTCCAGCTTTGCTCCATTCCCCCCAGTCTGTCAATCCTTGAGAGCCTAAAAAGTCCCTCCCCAGCTTCTTTGTAGTCCCCTTCAGATCCTGGAAGGCCACAAGAAGGTCACCTGGGAGCCTTCTCTTCTCCAGGCTGAACTATTTCTCAACAGAAGAGCAGAATGAGGACAACTGTTGAAGAAAAGGCAAAAAAATAGAACCAAACCCCAAACCAACCCACAAAATAATATATTTTGGCTTCAATCCCCTACCCTGCACCTTCATAGCCTGAGGGAAACAGATCCCTGAAAGGATCTGTTGGAAAGGGCTTATGGTTGGAAAATACCAGTTTACAGAAAACCAACTAAACATACAAAGTCCTTAATCTGCAAGAGTCCTCTAAGCTTTCACAGTTATTCCTTCTCTTGGTTACATCCTCTTTGTGCATGCATGTCTGAAAACTGGGGCTTTTTCTTGTCTTCCCAAAATGATCCATAAAAGGTCACAAGTCCCGTGGAATCACCAACGTGTAAGGCTTTAAAAACCAGATCACAGT
>WAAF01005395.1:176697-188505 GCA_013400475.1 Tricholaema leucomelas | reverse complement strand
ATCAAAGAAAGATAAACTGGACCCACAGAATTGTTTGAGTTGGAAAAGCCCTCCAAGGTCATTGGCTCTTAACCCAGCACCACCACAGCCACCAAACCATGGCCCCAGGTGCCATGGCCACAGATTTCTGGAACACCTTTAGGGATGAGGACTCCACCACCCCCCTGGGCAGCCTGTGCCAGGGGTATGAATGCAGCAGCATCCTAAAACCTTGAAGTTCAAGCTCACATTCACTCTTCTCTCTCCCACCATCTGCTGAGCTCTGCACAATTGCAGGTGCTCTCAGAGTCCCTCAGTCTATGCACAGAGAGGCTCAGCTGGAACTTCCCACCTGGCAGATCCTGCTGCTGGCACTTCTGCCCTGCAGCAACTTGCTTTTGGCAGCCCAAGGTCCTTGGGCTGCTTGTCCTTGCTTTCTGCTCCTCAACAGCAAACTTTGCACCTCTGCCTCCCTGCCCACTCTACTTCAGGCCCTGTTTAGTTGCTCTGTGACTGCATGGCTCAACTAATGTTGCTGCAACTAAAACCATTCAGGGTCCTGCCCATAAGGTGGACTGCTAAAGCTGCTTGAAAGATGTTCACTGAGCAACATGAGTGAAAAGGGTGAGACAAGGAAAGAAGCAGCAAGATGAAACTAAAGATGAGACAATGTCCTCTGCTCAGGCAAGGGAGCTCAGTGACCTTGGAAAGGAGTCTACTCCTCCCCTCCCTACATCTCACCTGCAAGAGAAGCTCCTTTACCTCTCCAAGATCCTGGCTGCAAGCAGATCACTCAATGCCAACCTGTGCTGGGTTACATAAAGAGAAGCATTGCCAGCAGGGCAAGGGAGGGGATTCTGCCCCTTGGTTCTGCTCTCCTCAGACCCCACCTGGAGCACTGTGTGCAGTTCTGCAGCCCCCAACACAAGCAGGACATGGAACTGTTGGAGCCAGTCCAGAGGAGAGCCACGAAGATGCTCAGAGGGCTGCAGCAGCTCTGCTATGAGGACAGGCTGAGAGAGTTGGGGCTCTTCAGCCTACAGAGGAGAAGGCTTCCAGGAGACCTTGGAGTGGCCTTGCAGGATCTGAAGGGCTCCAGGAGGGCTGGGGAGGGACTATTGACAAGGTCTTGTAATGAGAGGATGAGGAGGAGTGGGTTTGAAATGGCAGAGGGGGGATTGAAAGTGGATGTGAGGAAGCTGTTTGCAGTGAGGGTGGTGAGACACTGCCCAGAGAGAAGGGAGATGTCCATCCCTGGACCAGGTTGTTTGGGGCTCTGAGCCACCTGCTCTGGTTGAAGATGTTGAAGATGATGATCTTCTCTGGAGAGGTTCAAGGCCTGTCTGGATGTGCTCCTCTGTGATCTGTGTTAGATAGTAGTGTCCTGTTCTGGCAGGGGGGTTGGACTCGATGATCTCCTTGAGGTCCCTTCCAACCCCAAATATCCTGTGATCCAATATCCTATGATCAATGATCCTGTGATCCTGTGATCCTGTGAGCTGTGATCCTGTGATCTTCATCCAGATGAAGATGGGATTGGACTAGATGAATTTTAAATCTCCCTTCCCACCCAAGCCAATCTGTGGTTCTATGAAATGTGGCTCACAGAATCACAGAGTGGTAGGAGTTGGAAGAGACCCCCTGAGACCATTGAGTCCAACCCTCACCCCCCACTCAAGCAGGAGCACCTAGAGGCAAGCCACACAGGAACACATCCAGCTGGGCAGCCCCCTCTGATCCCTGTGATCAAGATAAGTGCACTAAGAGCCACAGAGATGCTGAAGGGAATGGAACAGCTCCCTGCAAGGAGAGACTGCAGGAGCTGGGCCTCTTTAGCTTGGAGAGGAGGAGGCTGAGAGGTGACCTCAGCAGTGGTTATAAAGATGTGCAGGTGAGTGCCAGGAGGCTGGAGCCAGCTCTGCCCAGTGATGCCCACTGACAGCACAGGGGCAATGGTGCAAGCTGAGGCAGAGGAAGCTCCATGGGATCATGAGGAGGATTTTCTTCCCTGTGAGGGTGGCAGAGCCCTGGAGCAGGCTGCCCAGTGGGGCTGTGGAGTCTTCCTCTCTGGAGATACTCAAAGCCTGCCTGAATGTGTTCCTGTGTGACCTGCTCTGGGTGCTGCTGCTCTGGCAGGGGTTGGAGTGGATGAGCTCTGACATTCTGTGATTCTGTGACCATCACCCAAAGGACTCTCCTCAGCTGCACCACACCTGATGGCACACACTGGTCTGGCAAGTGGCACCCCTATTTGGATCTCACCACAACAGCCTGCTCCTCTGTGCCACCTCGCAGCTCGCTGGAGGTGCTCCTGGCTGCGAGTGGCAGCCTATGGCAATGGGAGCTGCTGGGGAGCCTGCTCCGAGAGCTCTTTCTTATGCACACAGAGCTGGCGTTTTGCTGGGTTTAGGGAAGCAGGGAAGAGACATTTGTCTGTGGAGGCTTTGCACCTTCGGCAATTATGTCTGCAGTCTGCAAAACAACAGCAGCAGGGTTGCAGCAGGGAGGGGGAAAACTATCATGTCAGAATAATGAGATCTGTGATTTCAGCACTTACTGGGTCAGAGACACACAGAGTGCTACCTGCGCTGCCTTTGACACGCAGGGAAACTGCACTTGTGCAGAGCACAGGAGGCACTGGAGCACGAGAGCTTCACTGGCCTCTGGCAGGGGATCCTCTGCCTGGCCTTCACCTGCCCTGCTCCCCCGGGCTCCCATTGGGGCTCCCTTGTGCCCCATCTGTTCCAGACCCTCACTGAGACACAATCAACTCTTCTGGGGTGGTCTTCTCCTCTGGAGACTTTTGAGACCTGGCTGGATGCATTCCTATGTGACCTGCACTAGGTTATGGGCCTGCTCTGCCCGGGGGTTGGACTGGATGATCTCCAGGGGCCCCTTCCAACCCCTAGCATCCTCTGCTCCTGTGACCTGTGTGATCTCAGGAACCCAACCCCTAGCATCCTCTGATCCTGTGAATTGTGTGATCTCAGAGCTCAGGGTCAGGTTCTGCATTCTCCACAGGCTTTTGGGGCTCTAGGAGTGGGACTCCACAGCTCTGCAGCCCACACATGGTGGGGTCCATGGCACAATTTTCCTCATCCTATTAGGGTGTCTTAGATGAGCTTCGGGGGCAGCCTTGGGGGCAGCAGCCCTGCAGCAGCCCTGGGCAGTGATGGATTATCCCATTACAACCCATGCTTCTGGCCTTAGCCCCGCTGCAAGCACAGCAGGTCACAGGAGGTACAGGATTAGCAGGCACTGCTTGGCCATCAGGGACAATTTCTTCCCCTTAAGGGTTGTCAAGGCCTAGCCCAGGCTGCCCAGGGCAGTGGTGGAGTCTCCAGACCTGGAGGACTTGAAAATCCCTCTAGGGGTGGTGCTGACAGATGTGGTTCAGTGGTGACCTGGCAGTGCTGGGTTAAGGGCTGGACTTGATGATTTGAAGTCTTTTCCAGCTTAAGTAACTCCATGATTCCATGATTCTTTGATCTGGGATGGCATCACAGAATGACAGAACCATTTCAATGGAAAAGACCCCCAGGATCACCAAGTCCAACCCCTATCCCTGCGCTACAAAGCTCACCCTTAAACCACATCCCCAAGCATCACATCCAAATGACTTTTAGACAGATCCAGGGCTGGTGACTCCAGCACCTCCCTGGGCAGCTCATTCCAGTGCCTGACCACTCTTGCTGGGATGTTTCCTAATGCCCAAACCCAGCAGTGGCAGCTTGAGGCCATTCCCTCTTCTTCTGTCACTACTTACCTGTGAGAAGAGGCCAGTGGCAGCCTCTCCACAACCTCCTCTCACCACGGGCATGGACTCACTGTCAACCCCAGCTAAGCAGCACATGGCTGAGGAGAGAGGTAATGGTCCAAGGAGCTCCATGCTCCCCAGGGGGCTGGCTCTGGAGCTGCCTGGCTCAGAAGTGCTCTGGGCTGTCAGCAGCTCTGAGGAAGGAAATGTGCTGCAGCTGCCTCCATCAACACTACTGGCACTGAACCACCAGCTCTGGTGGAGAGAAGGGCACCAAGGTGCTGGTTCTCCCTGGAAGGTGAGAGGCTTTGTGAGTTTAACATGGCTGGAGGCACAAAATGGCACAGCAACAGAACCATAGAATTGGTTTGGGGCTCCCCAGTTGAAGAGAGACAGGGAATTGCTGGAGGGCTGCGAGGATGATGAGGGGACTGGAGCACTACCTGCTGAGGAGAGGATGAGGGACCTGAGGCTGCTTAGTCTGCAGAAGAAAAGACTGAGAGGGGATTTGATCAATGTTTCTAACTTTCTGAGGGCTGGGGGTCAGGAGGGGGGGACAGGATCTGCTCACTGCTCCCTGGGACAGGACAAGCAGCAATGGATGGAAGCTGCAGCACAGGAGGGTCCAGCTCAGCACAAGGGGAACTTCTTGCTTGGAAGGGTCCAGAGCACTGGCACAGGCTGCCCAGAGAGGTTGTGGAGTCTCCTTCTGTGGAGCCTTTCCAGGCCTGTCTGGATGTGTTGCTGTGTGCCCTGAGCTAGCTTGGATGGTCCTACTCTGGCAGGGGTTTGGACTGGATGAGCTCTTTGGGTCCCTTCCAGCCCCTGACACCCTGTGAGCCTGTACTTGTTTTGGTTGGAAAAGGTCTTCAAGCTCACCAAGTCCAACACCACCAGGGCAGTTAAACCATGTCCCAAAGTGCCACATCCACAGGTTTCTTGGACAAGTGGAGGAAGAGCCTTGAAACCAGTGAGGTTGGGGCAGGAGTGCCAGGCTGGCAGACAGTGGTTTCTCACCATGTCCAACCAAGAGCAGGTCCCTGCAGCTACTCTTAAAACAGGCTGGAGTCGATGGAGAGTGGGATAAAAAAGCTCTGCCTCATCCTGCTGCTGATCTGCTGGGCAATTATTTGGAAGTAATGAAAGTGAATGCCTGACATTTAAGAGAGAAGCTCTGCTGTCAGCAGGAAAGCTGCCACATTCCTCCCGCACCTCCGAGAATAAGCTTAGCTTGAAATAATGTTCATTTTAGCAGAGCTGTAAATTACAATGTGCTGGGGTCTTGTGGGATTTATTACCATTTGGAAGGAGGTTACAGGGCTGGTGCTGGTGCTGCTGCATCTGGTGCATGCTACAGAGCAGGCACAGAGCAGAACTTGGAGGCGAAAGAAAGCAGCTTTTATAGCTCCTCTCTGGTGGCTTGTAATGCTGACGTTACCCAGGCACACTCACACACACCAACCTCAGCAGGAAAAGAGGAAGGGCTTCAGAATCCATTCCCAGTTGCTCCCTGTCATTGATCCAGGGTTATTAATAAACAACAACAAAGGCTTGCTGGGCTCAGTGACACAGAGCGTGGCCATCGGCCCCTGACCCGTGGGCTGCTGGCTGTGGAGATCAGTGCCTGGGCACAGGGCTGGAGCCTCCTCGGGGGCAGCTCTTTCATTTTCTCAGGTTTATGTTCTTTTCTTTCTTCCTTTTTTTTCTTTTTTCATTGCAGGTGTTTCATAAAAATGCAGCCATGGAGCTGGCAGGAAGCAATAAGCTTCAGCTTCCTCTGCATGAACCAAAGGGAGTTCTTCCTCCCTTCTGGCAAGGATGGAGTTCTGCTAATGTAAGAGTAATGCTCTTCAATCCTGACCCTGTTGTCTTCAGTCTCTAAATGCTTGAAGGGTCACCCTCAGTCCCTGCTATTAGTGAATAATTGATCTCAGTGTTTATTTGATCCATCCCTTTCAGGGAGAATTTCTGTGCTAATGCTAGGTTGATCCCTCTTGCTCCCCACATTTCAGGTGATGCTCCCCATCCAAGCTGTTCACTGAGTCCCCAGCTGGACCAAGCCAGTATCAGGAACACAACCACAGCTCTGCAGGGACAGCCAGAAGAAAGAGGCTGGGAAGAGAGGAGGCTTATAAGCCCACATCAGAAAACAAGAGCCAAGGAAATGAATATCATCTGAGCTGGATGTGTGCATCCCTTGCAGGCTGCTGTGCCAGCTAGCAGAGAAATTGATTTTGCCACTTTCACCAGACTCTGGTTTTTGTCCTGAAGAGGTGAGTCGTTTGCTGAGGAGTGCTCAGCTGTAGTGCTTTGGGGGAAAAGTGACTTCAAGGTAGGTGGGAGCTGTGGGGAGGGGACAGCATGGACTCTGGGGGTCACAGAGGAGCACTGTGGTTAGGCAGCAGCCCAAGTGTCCTAAAGGGACAAAGCTGAGGGCTGGGGAGTCAGCATGGCAGCCAGGAAGGGCTCCAGTGCAGCGAGGGGCTGCAGGACAACTGCCCCAGCAAACCCTGCAGAGCAGGGCACTGAGGCCCCAGGGTGGCAGTGGGTGGTCAGGCCAAGGTGGGTGGCTTGGCACCCACAGAGCATTGATCTCCAGAAGAGCTTCAGCTCACCAGCAGCTTCCCAATCCAGGGATGGGATTTTCTTAGCTCATGAGCATCTCCTCCCCATCCTTAATCTCTGTGGATGCCATTAATCATGCTGTGTGCCTGGACAGTTTATAGCACCACATCCATCCTCTAAGAGCTGTTATCCTGCAGCCTGAAGATCTGTCAGATAAGCAGCCAGGTCAGCTGCAGCTGTTCCAATATCCTGAAGAAATCAGATTTATCATTTTAGTTTAAAAAAAAGCCCAACCCCAAAACCTGAGAGAAGCCAGGCCCCAGCCCTCCCCTGCCCTCCCAGCAGGCTGGCTGGGGAGCTGTGTTTCTTGGCCCTCCATGAGTCCTGCTGCTGCTGCCTTCCATCTGCAGCCCTGTGATAAATGGCTGCAGGGTGCCAGGTACAGTTCAATGTTGAAAAATCCCAATATGTGACTCAGGCATCTCATCACAAGTCATTAATCTGAGAGGAGAGCAGTGCCAGGACAAGGCTCTCACTCACTCCATCGTCATCTGGACCTGCTCGGCACAGTCGCTGCCAGAGGCAGGGAAGGAGGGAAGGGCTCTGCCATTTTCCACTCACATGGAAAACGCTCCCCAGGCCATTAACCCTTTCATCATGGAATCACAGAACTGTCTAGGTTGGATCACAGGATCACAGGATGTAGGGGTTGGAAGGAACCTCCATGGATTATAGAATCATAGAATGGTTTAGGTTGGAAGGGACCTCAAAGCTCAGTCAGTGCCAGCCCCCTGCATGCAGGGACACCTCCCACTGGCACAGGTCACTCCAGGCCTGATCCTGAAAATCTCCAGGGAGGTTGTGGAGCACGGAAGCACAGAATGTGATCGAAGATTGAAGATGACATTTGGTGCTTCTGTGCTCCACAACCTCCCCAGGCAACCTCTGCCAGTCTCTCACCACCCTCACTGCAAACAACTTCTTCCTAACATCCACTTTCAATGTCCCCTCTGCCACTTTAAACACATTCCTCCTCCTCCTGCCATTCCCAGACCTTCTCAATATTCCCTCCCCAGCCCTCCTGGAGCCTCCCTCAGATCCTGCAAGGCCACTCCAAGGTCTCCTGGAAGCCTTCTCCTCTCCAGACTGAAAAGCCCCAACTCCTGTAGCCAGATGCTAGCCCTGTTCAACCAGCTCTCAAGTCCAATCACTAACCCTACTCTAACCAGTCCACTACTAAGCCATATCCCCAAGACCCACACCTGCAGGGCTCCCTGCACCTTTGAGTATCTGCGGGGGACCTACAGGCAGGCTGGGCAGGGACTGCTTCCAAGGGCCTGTGGAGATAGGAAGAACCTTGCCTCAAAGCCCTGGTCAGGGCACACACACCAGTGGGTCAGGGCGCACAGCATCACAGCACCATGCAGGCTGGCAAAGACCCTCAGGATCACCAAGCCCTACCTAGAACCCTACTCTACAAGATTCACCTCAAACCATGGCCCCAAGCACCACATCCAAACCACCCTCAACACATCCAGGGTGGGTGACTCCAACACCTCCCTGGGCAGCTCATTCCAGTCCCTGACCACTCTTTCCAGGAAAAGCTTTTCCCTAATGTCCAATCTAAACCTCCCCAGCCTCAGCTTGAGGCCATTCCCCCTGTTCTGTCTGCAGTTCCCTGTGAGCAGAGCCCAGCAGCAGCCTCTGCACAATGTCCCTTCAGGCAGCTGTAGACAGCAATGAGGTCTGCCCTCAGCCTCCTAACGCAGCCCTCCACACATGGCACTGCTGCTGCTCAGGTCACACATGGCACTGCCACCCATGGTAGAGGTGGTGCTCTGGCTGCCTTGTAGCACCATGCCCCTCTCTACATGCCCAGAGGCAATGCTGCCTGGTGGCTCCAGGTCCCTCTCGAGGAGGCGATTCGCGCCCCTAGGGGCTGGCCAGGAGTGGCAGCAGGCTCTCTGCAGCAGCCGCGGGCACTGCACTGGGCTGGGGAGCTGAGCGTCCTGCCAAGGTGCTTCTGCTGCCCAGCACAGCAGCCACCTCCCGAGCCGCGTGGCTGGTGCCAAATTGAGTTGTAGCCGTGAATTATTTAGAGGCATCAGTGGAATATTGTTGTATCAGGAGCGCAGACTATCAGTTTGTGGCCTTGGGGCTGCCTGGGCTGCACACTCCATCACTATTTTCTCTCATGAATAATGCAGGAGCGGAATTACTCTGCATGTAGAGAATTCATACCCTGAGAAAACAAGGTTGCTCCAAAATTAATTTTCTGTACTAAAAGAGCGACAGAAAATCAATTAATGGCAGATTATTCTGTGCGGAGACAGAGGAAGGCAGGCGGCGAGAGGGGCTGTAGCTATACATCAGCAACCGCTCTATTGGCAGAGTGCTTTGCAGGGCCCTGACTTACAGCCAGACTCCAAGAAGGGGAACGGATTCTGCCCGAGAGAGCCCTCCGACGGCCAGCCCTGCAGCTCGCTGCTCCGACACAGCCCTGAAGCTCGCTGCTCTGACACACAGCCCTGCAGATCGCTGCTCTGACACAGCCCTGCAGCTCCCTGCTCCAACACACAGCCCCTGCAGCTCACCACTCTGACACACAGCCCTGCAGCTCCCTGCTCCAATTCACAGACCTGAAGCTCACTGCTCTGACACAGCCCTGCAGCTCTCTGCTCCAACACACAGCCCTGCAGCTCGCTGCTCTGACACACAGCCCTGCAGCTCGCCGCTCCAACGGCCAGCCCAGCAGCGGGCTCGGGGCTCTCACCCAGCAGCAGCCAGCTAGGATCATGGAGCAAGGGACGGGACTCAGGCACCCGAATACCAGCATCATAGCACCATGCAGGCTGGCAAAGCCCCTCGGGATCACCAAGTCCAACCTAGAACCCTGCGCTACAAGAATCAGCTCAAACCATAGCCCCAAGCACCACATCCAAACCACTCTAAACACAGAGAATCACAGAAACAGTCAGGGTTGGAAGGGATCACAAGGATCAGTCAGTTCCAACTCCCCTGCTGTGGGCAAGGACACCCTACCCTAGATCAGGCTGCCCAGAGCCTCATCCAGCCTGGCCTTAAACACCTTCAGGGATGGGGCCAGAGGTGTTTAAGGCCAGGCTGGATGAGGCTCTAGCCAGAGTCGCCGTACCTGGAGGTGTTCAAGAAAAGCCTGGATGAGGCACTTAGTGCCATGGTCTGGTTGACCGAATGGAGCTGTGTGCTAGGTTGGCCTGGATGAGCTTGGAGGTCTCTTCCAACCTGGTTGATTCTAGGATTCTATGATTCTAATACTGGAAGTTGGCTCACAGGATTGAGTGCTGCAAACCTGACACAGAATCAAGCAGAGTCAGCACAAGACCACCACAGGCAGCTGGCCAGGAGGCAGAGGAAAATCCTTTCACCTTTTCTCCTGGCACAGCCAGGGCTGGACACTGCACACACAACTCCTAGCAGCACCCCAGGGCCATCTCTAGCAGTTCACTCCCACCACAGCAGTGGAAGTTGCTCCATTGAGGTTGGCTTATTTCTTCTCCTAGAGACTTACGAAAGACACCACAAGACTCTGGCCACAGATGAGGCCACAGGAAGACTGGGACCACACTGGGACCTGTATCTACCCCAGGGGAGTCGTGGAAACACCTCCAGGAAGGCTGTGACCACACTGGGACCTGTATCTACCCCAGGGGATTCATGGAAACACCTCCAGGAAGGCTGTGACCACACTGGGACCTGTATCTACCTCAGGGGAGCCATGGAAACACCTCCAGGAAGGCTGTGACCACACTGGGACCTGTACCTGCTCCACTGCCTAGTTAGTTTTGATTAATAGCATCCATTGGTTTAACAAATGGTTTAATAATTAAGGGATGAGAAATTATGAGGCTGACCTCAAAAAAAGAGCTGGTTAAACATCAATAACATCTCCAGGAACAGAACTCAGAAATAAACTCCTCTCCAAGGAGGCCTGGCTGCTCTCATTGCAGCTAATTATTTTTCCCTGAGCACTCAATTCTTTTGTCTTCTCCAAGAACCACTGAGTTTTAAGGGTCATCACACACTGGAGATCAGTTTTCCAGCAGGGAAAGCAGGAGGCTTCCAAAGCCTTCACACCACCAACAACTGCAGCTGCAAAGGGCATCTCCAGGTTGCAGTCTTGGGCTCTGTCACAAGGTTATTAAGCAGGTCTCCAGGCTGACTTTTCAGGGGTTCTGGTTGGCAGAGTCTTTTGGGAGGCAGTTGGAGGGGAGAGCTCATTGCTGTCTACAACTGCCTGAGAGGAGGTTGGAGTGAGGTGGGGGTTGGTCTCTTCTGCCTAACATCAAGTGATAGAAGGGGAGGAAACGGCCTCAAGCTGTGCCATGGGAAGGTTAAGGTTGGAGAGGAGGAAAAATTTCTTTGCTGCAAGAGTGGTCAGGGATTGACACAGGCTGCCCAGGGAAGTGGTGGAGTGCCCATGCCTGGAGGTGTGCAAGAAACTTGTGGCCATGACACTTTGGGGCATGGTTTAATGGTCGTGGTTGGGTTTGGTCAGTGCTTGGCCTCAGTGATCTTCCTTTACAGCTGAAATGATTCTGTGATTCTCTGACTTCCACTTTCCTCAGTACTATTAGCAGCCAAACCAGAAGAGCCAATGCCTCCGCCCACACATCTGTCACCATAGCGAGATGTGGCTTAAAGTCTGCTCCATGAGCAAGGTGCTGGGTGGGACCTGGGAAATCTGACACAGGAGTCACTTCTGTCCCTGAAATGGAGGGCAGAGCTTCTCTCCATTTCTCCAAACCCAAAGCATTAAGAAGGATGAAATAACCCCAGGGTATTTCCTGGTCCAGCCCAACACCATGCCCGAGGCATCCTCTGCAGCCCACAGCTCTGCTCCTCTGAGCAGTGCATTCTTTCTCCTGCCCTGGGGGACATAAAAAAAGCCCAGAGCTGCCCCCATGCTGCAGACACAAATCACTCAGTGATGGCTGACACCCAGCACCTCTCCTAACCCTTCTTATACTTCCAAGCCCAACAGCCTTTGCTCCCTTCATGAACGATTTACCTTCTGCTCCAGAGAGGTGGAAAGAAGTAGAGAGCTTCTTGGTGGGTATGGAAGTGTTTAAGGAGTGTCTGCGAGTCCCCAGCCGGAGCAGACATGAAAGGGAAGATGCTGTGTGTGATTTATTGCGTGCTGAGCAGCCTGACAGTCATCCTGTTTGAAACCACTGTCCTCTGGCTTCAGCCCGGCCTGGGGATGGCTCAGATTAATGCTGGGCTGGGGGGAGGAGGAGATTTATGGTGCTACAAAGGCAGCCCTGGCCTCAACCACAGATGCTTGGTCCCCTCCCAGCCCCCTGCCAGATGTGGAGCAGAGGAAGATCTGCTCCAGAGGGTGCACTTGGATCCCAGGCCCTCTACGCCGCAGATGTTTATTGACTTATAAATTCAGTCTTTCAAGAAGTTCATCAGAGTGCAGATCTGCAGGGGATCCTCCTCTCCTCTCCTCTCCTCTCCTCTCC
>WAAF01005395.1:100148-176274 GCA_013400475.1 Tricholaema leucomelas | reverse complement strand
CTCCTCTCCTCTCCTCTCCTCCTCCTCCTCCTCCTCCTCCTCCTCCTCCTCCTCCACGTCTCCTTTCTCCTCTCTCTCCTTATCCTTTTCTTCTTACTCTCCTCCTTCTTTCTCCTCTCCATCTTTCTCCTCTTCTTTCTCCCCTCCTTCTTTCTCCTCTCCTTCTCCTCTCCCCTGGACAGGGAGAAGAGCTTCTGCCCCACAGTGGTGGTGGACACACAGGCTGCCAGGGCTTAGCATGCCCAGGAGCAACCCAGAAGGTTTCAATATTGCTCCCAACTTTGCTCACCTGCTTTTCCCCTGCCCTCCTTTACTGTGATCAAACTTGCCCTCGCTGTGAATGCCAGCAGCAGCCTTGCACTGGGGATGAGGACAAGGAGGCACAGCCAGCAAGGCTGACAGATCCAGCACATCAATCCCTCTTCCCCCAAACTGGGTAGTGGCTTAAAACCATGGGAAACAAAGGGAAGTGTCTCTCTGTTGTTGCTTTCTTTGGCTTTGGGGACTCATCATTTCCCTCCAAGCGTGAAGGATGGAAACTTCCTCACCGACAGAGCAAAGAGGTTGGATTTTTCTGCAAGAGAAGGCCTGCAGGAGCTGGGATTTCTAAATGAGGACAATTTTTGTCTGATTGATTGTCTGGGATCTGCTTTTGTGGCCAGTGCCACCGCCCACCTAACTGGAACTGCAGCTTGCTTAGTCCCTGCAGCTCTACCCAAAGCCTTCATCCAACAGTGGCCTTTGCTGGAGACCCAAAATACCACTTTGCCACTGCTCCTCAGGTATTGCTGGGGACACTTGAAAGACGTGGATTATTCTGTCCACCCCCTTCAGTCTAAATCTGCCCTGGAAAACAAATGACCCAAGCAGGCTGAAAACGCTCCCGCAGCTGACTCCGTAATGAGCTGTTTATTGTAGCTCCCATAAGTGAAATCCATTAAGGCTGACAGAAATGCAGCTCAGGTTTACACTCAGCATCCGTTTGAGGGGAGTCCTGGGTCTGAATTAAATTTGCCCCTCCTCTCCTCCCCCCACCCTCCCAGCAGAGCCATACACCACCCTGCATTGAATTTTCCATCGCCCCTTTCCAGATGAAGAAGGTAGAACTTCATCAGGCCCTGGACGATTTGGCAACTTGTCTGACTTGTCTGCTACCAGTCAACGTTTCCTTCTCTCCAGTGTCAGTTTTCAGTCTTGAAAACCTGAAAGGCAGAAAGGTGGTTTAGGGATGACATTAGTCTCTAAATCTTAGGTGTGAGTGATTGGAGGTTTGGTTCATTTTTCTCCTAGCCTCCTTTCAAGATTAATCTTGGTGTAGTGCTGCTGCTGCAACAGCTGGCTGAAAAAAAGAAGGAGTTTCCATGTTATGAGAAGCTGTGAGGTTTCAGACAGAGATAATTGTCCCAGATCTGGACAGTCAGCCAGTGTCTGCCACTGCATTAACCCCAGCACCTGGAGAATCCTTCCGACAGCCAAATCATAGAATCATAGAATCATAGAACCAAGCAGGTTGGAAGAGAGCTCCAAGCTCCTCCAGCCCAACCTAGCACCCATCCCTGTCCAATCAACCAGACCATGGCACTAAGAGCCCCAGCCAGGCTTGGCTTCAACACCTCCAGGGACGATGACTCCATCAAGGAAGGGCTGCAGGAAGGGATCCTGCAGGAAGGCTTCAGAGAGACTTTTGCTGTGGGTGTATAGACACAGGCCAAGGGGGAATGCTTTGAGGCTGAGGAAGAGCAGGGTTAGACTGGAGATGAGGAAGAAGTTCTTCAGTGTGAAGGTGGTGAGACTTCAGTGTGGGGTTGTGGCTGCCTTCTCCCTGGGGGTGTCCAAGGTCAGGTTGAATGAGGCCTTGAGCAGCTGAGTCTAGTTGAGAAGAGTCCCTGCCCATGGCAGAGGGACTGGGGCAAGTGAGCTCTGAGCTCCCTTCCAACTGGAGCCATTCCATGATTCTAGCTGGTCCAGCAGATTGAGGGAGGTTCTTCTTTGCCTCTACTCTGCCCTGGTCAGACCTCATCTTGAGCACTGCCTTCAGTTTGGGGCTCCTCAGTTGAAGAGGGACAGGAACTGCTGGAGAGAGTCTCTCTGATGGTGATGAGGGGACTGGAGCACTGCCTGCTGAGGAGAGGATGAGGGACCTGGGGCTGAGAGTCTGGAGAAGACTGAGAGGGGATTTAATCAATGTTTGTAACTATCTGAGGGCTGGGGGTCAGGAGGGGGGGACAGGCTCTGCTCACTGCTCCCTGGGACAGGACAAGCAGCAGTGGATGGAAGCTGCAGCACAGGAGGTTGCAGCTCAGCACAAGGGGAACTTCTTGCCTGGAAGGGTCCCAGAGCCCTGGCACAGGCTGCCCAGAGAGGTTGCCGAGTTTCCTTCTGTGGAGCCTTTCCAGGCCTGTCTGGATGTGTTGCTGTGTGCCCTGAGCTAGATTGGATGGTCCTGCTCTGGCAGGTCCCTTCTAACCCCCGACATACTGTGATCCTGTGTCCCTGCTCACTGCAGGGGCATTGGGTGAGATGACCTTTAAGGGTCCTTTCCAACCCAGTTCAGTCTGAGTGACTCTAATGTGCAGTGCTTGTGTCAAAATGAAATATTTGGGGATTTGAAAAAGCAAAATGTTTAAACAAAACCTACAGGTTGGTGTGGAACATTTCCATCCCATTGCATCATCACTTTTCCCACCGAAAAGCATTCCAGGTACATCCTTTTAATCAGGTTTCATTACTGCTTGTAAACACTGCCTAACACAGCCCAGGGCTGTGGGTGTTTAACAGAGCCCAGGGCTGTGGGTGTTTGCCAGCTGTCTTGAGGGGAAGGAGGAAACAGGAATTGTGTGGAGCAGAAGGTGGGCAGAGAAGAGCCAGGACAAAGTGGGCACAGAGAGGTGAGATAAAAATCCTGAACCCATGGCAAGGCTGCCCTGGCCTCAGGAGAAGCCAAGGAGAAGCATCCTGGCTATGAGCTGCCTGTGTCCATGGTACCCTGGGCTTTGGAAGGGCCCCAGAGTGCTCCTGAGCTCCCCAGCACCACAGAATCACACAATTAATCAGGCTGGAAAAGACCTCTGAGATCATCGAGTCCAAGCTAACACCTTCCAGTTAACTAACCCATGGCACTAAGTGCCTCATGCAGCCTCCTCTTAAACACCTCCAGGGATGGGGACTCCTCCCTGGGCAGCCCATTCCAATGCCAATCACTCTCTCTGGCAAGAACTTCCTCCTACACCCAGCCTGAACCTGCCCTGCCACAGCTTGCGGCTGTGTCCTCTTGTTCTGTCCCTGGGTGTCTGGCAGCAGAGCCCAGCCCCGCCTGGCCACAACCTCCCTTCAGAAGTGGCTGCTTCCCTTCCCCTCCGCAGGAAAGGTCTAGACAAGCTGAGAGCATCACCCTGCTCCCCCCAGGAAAAAGAGATGAGATTTTACACCCTGAGCAGCTCTGCAGCCTGGAAATGGCCATGATTACACAGAGCCTGCCAGGAGGGGCTGACTGACCTTGGGAACAGCTCTTCATACCTCTGCAGATTGTAATCAGGTAATATCTGTGAAGTGCTCTGAAGTCCTCAGCCTGAGAATGCTGTAAGATGATCCCAAAGGCAATAAAGGGAAAAAGAAGGGGGCAGTGCTGCCCACCCATAGCCAGAGCTCTATCCTTGAAATTACATTTCCTTTCTCCCCTCTCCACCACCTCCTCCTCCTCCTCCGAACGTGGCAGCCATTTGTCAAGTCTGGACAGACCATCCAGAGGGTGTGTGTGTGTGTCTGCTTTCTCACCAGGAATGTCTGCATCACACCAGCACTGGGCAGGAGAAAGGCTTTGAGGAAGGGAGCCCATTCCCAGGGTGGTTGTTGACTCTGCTGGGTAAATCCAGCAAGAGAAGAGCAATCTCTGCCCGGTTGTGTGCAGTGTGTGGCAAGCAAGTGAGGCTGTCTGCAGGACGATGTAAATGCATTTACAGGGAGACAAATATGGGTGGCTCTGGCACGCTGGGAACCTCTGGAACCAGCAATGTAAACTGTTTGGAAAAGGAAATGTTTCTGTTTAAATGTAAGGAAAAGGAGGCTGGGGAAGGTAAACATCCTCCTGCAGCAGGAGTCACTGTCAGGACTGCTCTCCTGTGCTGGGAAAGGTGGATGTGGGGGTTCAGGAGCTGTCACCACCAGAGCAAACCCTCTCCTGGTGAGGCTGTGCCATGCCTGGGAGGACACAGGTCAGGGAAGATGTGTGGAAAGGCACAGAGGCAGTTCACAGAGTCATGGAATGTGTCTGGTTGGAAGAGACCTTCAAGATCATCCAGCCCAACCTCAACCCAGCACTGAAGGGTCAGCACTAAACCATGTCCCTAAGCACCAGGTCTACAGGCTGCTTGAACACCTCTAGGGATGGTGACTCCAGCACTGCCCTGGGCAGACCATTCTGAAGTTTGAGAATCCTTTCAGTGAAGAAATATTTTCTAACATCCAGCTTAAACTTCCCCTGGCACAGCTTGAAACCATTTCCTCTCGTCCTCTCTCTTGTCATCAAGGGGAAGAGGTTGCCCTCTCTTAGAGAGTCAGGCCTCAGGAGCAGTCATCTCTGCAGAAGGTTGTGTGCAGAGCTGCTCCTC
Organism: Tricholaema leucomelas; assembly: GCA_013400475.1. Lineage (NCBI taxonomy): Eukaryota > Metazoa > Chordata > Aves > Piciformes > Lybiidae > Tricholaema lacrymosa > Tricholaema leucomelas. Next base: position 171,667 of record WAAF01005395.1, on the reverse strand, counting down.
TCTGGAAAGGGATTCAGCAGTGGGAACTCATTTCAGATGGAGGTGGATTAAGTGGGGTTGGCAGCACCTCAAGGGTTGGCCACTCCTTTGGTGAAGGGTCTGGAGAACAGGACTGGTGAGGAGCAGCTGAGGGAGCTGGGGGCATTTAGTCTGATGAAGAGGAGGCTGAAGAGAGACCTCATTGCTCTACAGCTCCCTGAAAGGAGGTTGCAGTGAGGTAGGGATTGGGCTCTTCTCTCTAGTATCAGGTAATAGAACAAGAAGAAATGGCCTGAAATTGTGCCAGGGGGCTTAGGTTGGAGATGAGGAAAAATGTCTTTGGTGCAATAGGGCACAGGCTGCCCAGGGAGGTGGTGGAGTCCCCATTCCTGGAGTTGTTCCAGAAACCTGTGGCCATGGCACCTGAGACCATGGTTTAGTGGCCATGGTGGTGTTGGGTTGAGGATTGGACTTGATGATCTTAAGAGGTCTTCTCCAACTGAAGCAGTTGAAGGACTCCATGGTTGTCTGTGCTCCTACAGCTCCTGCTGCCAAGGGTTGGGCAGCTCCAAGTACAGCCCAAAGAATGACAACAGCAATGAGGAAGCTTCAGAAGTCAACTGAGTAGCGACCCAAATTTCTCTCTCAGTCTGGAAAGGTTTAAGGTGGAATAAAACCCATTCAGTGAGACAAGGTACCTCTTTAAACCCATGCTCTGCTTGGCTTTGGAACACGTTTCTGTGGGGAGAAAAGAAAAAAGAGAAGGGATGATGGCAGAGAGAGAGGAGGCCCCAGGCCAGCACGAGAGCTCACTGCAGGCACACTGCGCTCTGCCAGCGCCAGCGGCAGCCCAGCAGACACCCACTGCCCGCTCGGGCACAGCCCTGGGGCAACATAACAGCAACAAGCACAAGGAGTTTGTCCAAATAGCCAAGATTTCGTCTGTTCATCACCCCGGGGTTTGTTTTGGAAACAGCTGTTAGCCTGTGTGGTAAAACACAAGATGGAAAGTGTCACAGGAATGTGGCTGTCATCCGAAACCTTCCCGAGGAGCGGCAGGAGATTGATGCTCTGCAGTTGCTTTTAATTTGATGCATATGGCTGGAGATGCCTGAGATTGGGGAATGGCACTGGCAGCCAGGACACATATTTCAAGGGATGGCTCCTGGCCCAGTGCAGAAGGAGAGCAGATTGCAATGGTGCCAGGCAAGGGCTGACCACCTCCTGTCACACAGGACTCCTATCAGCTGCCCATCAAGGACCCATCACCTCTCAGAGTCAGGTCCTGAGCTGTTCCTCCTCTGAGTCATTCCCTGGCACCCTGAGGCTCGCCCTGCAGAGATCTGGGTGCACAACACCCTTCAAGGGGTGCACAACACCCACCAAAGGGTGCCCACCCCTGCCGAGCTCCCAGAAGAGTGGTGATGTCTTTTGCTTCTCACATACTGCTCTGCTCACAGTTGCCCATGGCTTCCTCAGCAGCACTTTTAACCTATTTTCTAACAGTTCCATAGAATACTTTTGGTTGGAAAAGTCCTCTAAGATCATCCAGTCCAAACAGCAACCCAACCCCATCATGGCCACTAAACCATGGCCCCAAGTGCCATGGCCACAGGCTTCTCTAACACCTCCAGGGATGGGGACTCCACCATCTGCCTGGGCAGCCTGTGCCAGTCCCTGAGCACTCTTGCAGCCAAGGCAATTTTCCTAAAACAAAGTAGGATTTTTTCCTGCACATTTCATGCCCAGGTTGGGCCAGAGGTACCCAACAGAGCTATGTGCAGTTGTGTGTTTAGATGTTCTGTGCAGTTCTGTGTTCAGATGCTGTGTTCAGATGCTTTGTGTAGTTCTGTGTTCAGATGCTGTGTGCAGTTCTGTGTTCAGATGCTGTGTTCAGATGCTGTGTGCAGTTCTGTGTTCAGATGCTGTGTGCAGTTCTGTGTTCAGATGCTGTGTTCAGATGCTGTGTGCAGTTCTGTGTTCAGATGCTGTGTGCAGTTCTGTGTTCAGATGCTTTTCCCTCTTTCCCCTGCTTCACTTTTGGGTCAAGAACCCAAGCAAAACAAAGTGAAAGAAACTCAAAGCAGCTGTGGCCTGGGCAGTGGCAATGGAGACTGTGCCACTGCTTCGAGGGGACCTCACAAGTGGCTGTGGAGATAAACGAGGCTGGGCTTGGAAAATGGAGGCTGAAAGAGAGGAGAGGGCTAAGAAGAAGACCTCATTTTCCAAGAATTAGAAAAATGTGATGCAATCCTTTTAAAAGAAAGGGAGAGAGGAGGGAGAGCAATGCAGGGAATGCTGCAGGAGTCTGTAGGCAACAGCCTGCAGCTGCCTGAGTTTGGAAACAAACGATTTTAATCAGCTGCCATTCAGCTTCTGTCAGCTCTGATTTGCTGTCTTCAGCCAATTACAGGTTTTGGGGCTGTGGGTTCAAAGGTTAGGAGGTGAAAAACAGAAGAGTTGTTGGAGGAGAGGAATGCTGCAGCAGGAACAGGGATGGGGTTCTCCAAAGCCTTCCCTGAGCTGAAGCAGACTCACCACTCACACAGCCTGGCAAGGGCTGGCACCCAACCCCCGCAGGGGCTCATCCTAGCACAAGGGTCTGGCTGCAGGCCCAACAGGCTTCCGTGTCAGCCCAGACTGAGGCTGGGTGACCCCTAGAAGCACAGCCCTTACCCAGGTTTAATCTACACGGGCAGCTCCCAAGACTCTGGAGAAATTGGGTGGCTCTGGCTCAGCTCTGGGATGCCCCAGATCCTCTGCATCTGGGCAAAACAGAACCAAAGGCTTGGAAAAGGGAGCAGAGGAATTAAACATGTTCCTTAAATGGGACATGGTCTGCCAAGGTGGAAGAAACAGAGCCAGCTCATGGTGCTCCCCCACATCTCCTTTCACAACAAGCTTGCTGGAGTCCCAGCACTAGTGACCAGGTGGAGTCAGAATCATAGAACCAGAGAATTGTTTCGCTTGGGAGAGACCTCCAAGATCATCAAATCCAACCATCAACCCAACACCCCCATGGCCATTAAACCATGTCCCCAGGTGCCACATCCAGAAGTTTCTTGACCACCTTCCTGGACAACTCAAACCCCCTCTGGGCTCCCCTGACAGAGGTGAGTTTGATCTTTGTCCCTCTCACACAACCCCCAAATTACTTCCCTAATCTAAAAGTGCCAAAGTAACTGGAGAAGTCTTCCCCTTCTTAGGTCTTCACTGCTCTATTCCATGCAAGCACTCCCATGCTATCTGCTGGCCACAGTTAATCAGTCCTGCTAAGTACTAACCCAAGAAGAACAGAAAGAACAACTGCCTTGCCCAGCACAGAGCTGGCTGAGGACTTGCACAGCTCCCACCCTGGTGGCAGCTCACACCCTGTGGAGTCTTTGATCCTCCAATAGCTCTTAGAACTGTTAGTGTGGTAAGAGTGCTCCCAGGCTCTGGCTCAGGGCAGCGCCAGCCCCGAGGACATGGCGAGAGGAGCAGAAGTCCTTCCTGTGATTTACTGCTCCCTGGAAGCAACCACACAGAGGCACTCAAACATTCTGCTTGGAAAAGCCCCTCAGGATCACCGAGTCCAACCTATATCCCTGCTCTACCAGGTGCACCCTAAACCACCTCCCTGGGCAGCTCACTCCAGTGCCTGACCACTCTTGCTGGGAAAAACATTTTCCTAATGTCCAATCCAAACCTACCCACGAGGCCATTCCCTCTTGTTCTGTCACTAATTACCTTTGAGCAGAGACCAGCAGCAGCCTCTCCATGACCTCCTTTCAGGTAGCTGCAGCCAGCCATGAGGTCTGCCCTCACCCTCCTCTTCCACACTGCCCATCCCCAGCTCCTTCAGTAGCTCCTCATCAGATTTATTCCCCAGGTCCTAACACTGGAGCCAAGTGAGTCTCAATCTCTTCTCCCAAGGAACAAGAGAAAGAACAAAATGAAATGGCCTTGGGGTTTGGGCTGGATATGAGGAGCAATTTCTTCCCCAGAAGGGTTGCCAAGCCCTGGACCAGGCTGCTCAGGTCAGTGGTCAACAGCCAACTGAACGTGAGCCAGAAGGGTGCCCAGGTGGACAAGAAGGCAAATGGCATCCTGGCCTGGCTCAGGAGCAGTGTGGCCAGCAGGGCCAGGGCAGTCCTTCTGCCCCTGTGCTCTGCACTGCTCAGGCCACACTTGGAGTGGTGTGTCCAGTTCTGGGCTCCTCCATTGCAGAGAGATGTTGAGGTGCTGGAAGGTGTTTAAGAGGAGGCTGCATGAGGTACTCCGTGCCAGGGTTAGCTCATCAGAAGGGTTAGGTGAGAGGTTGGACTCAATGAGCTCAGAGCTCTTTTCCAACCTGCTTCATTCTGTGGTGGAATCCCAACCCTGGAGGGGTTTCAGAGCTCTGTAGATGTGGTGCCCAGGGCCATGGTTTGGCAATGCTGGGCTAATGGTTGAACCTGAGGATCTTACAGGTCCCTTCCAACCAAAGCAATTCTCTGATCTGTTCTGTGCCCCACAGCCCACTCCGGGCAGCTCCTGCCCACCCCGCGGTCCCCTCCCAGCAGAGCGGTGCCACTGCGCCGCCTTTGTTCCTCCCTGCTTAGCACTTTGATTTGTGCTGCTCTGCTCAGAGTCCCCCTTGCAGCTTGTTGACTTATCACTCATCCCTGTGAGCTCCTTTCTCTCTCCTCTGCTGACAGCTTTGCCTAATGTACTTATTCATTCCATTTAAATAAATCGAACGCGGGGCCTATGACAGCCGATAAGTGAGTCACACCAGAGCAAACAGAAGGGAAGCGACTGCAAATAGTCAGATGTCAAGGAGGAATGGAAAACTGTCCCTGCAGCTCCAGCCAACCTTAGATGTCTAATATTTATGGCCAATTGATGTCATTAGAAAGTAAATAAGCCCTCTTATGCTGCATTACAAAAGATTAACTGCGAGCAATGGAGTTTAAATAGCACAGATAAGTGCAGATGGAAATAAACCTGTTTAAAGCTGGAAATATTTGCTGAACCTCCTTGCTGCTTTTAAGATAATTGATCTCTGTATATCTGTATTGAATCTCACCATAAAAGCTTTGAGACCTCCCCTGGCAAAGCCCAGCTCACTTGTGACTCAACCTCTCCTTATCTCTGCAGATTGCAGAGGTGGTTTGGCTGTTTTCATTCCTCAGCAGGTTGTGTGGGAGCACAGAGGCAGTGTCAGCACAGCCTCCAGCCCCACAGCTCTGGGCTGGGGGGTGCTCAGCCACCCTCTGATGGAGGCCTGGCCCCAGCCCAGCCTGGGTGAGTGTGAATCTCTCCAACTCGCTGCCATTTGCCCAGCTTCAAAGAACGTCAGAAAAATAAATAGCCTTTTAGATTACTGAAATGTGCTCCAGCTGAGGAGCTCTGGAAACAGCCCTGTGTGATAGATATTAATGAGTTACATTGTGCTGATAAGGGAAGTTGGTGAGAGAGGAAGGGAAAAGAGATTTACTTCAGCATTTTGCTTTCTCATGCCTACACCGAGCCCTGGAGCGTGCTCCCATCCAGGCAGATGCTTGTCCTGCTGTCCAAATGCCTTGCCACCTGCCCCAGCCAGACTGGAGCAGGCCCACAGCCCAGAGAGCTTGCGGGGGCTTTGGGATCCCCATACTGAAATGCACCCACAGGCGTGGGGGACCTGGAAGGGACAGAGAGCCTGGGGGGTGGCTGGTGGGGGAGAGAAGGACAGAGAGGTCAGGGCATGCCTGGCAGCACCAAGAGGGGCAAAGGAGTTTAAGGGGTGAATGGAAGAGATGAAGGAGGCAGAGAGGTTGGGAAGAGCCTGGAAGGAGTGAGAGAGGGACAGAGGTTTTGGGGGGTACCCGGCAGGAGTGAGAGGGAGAGAAGGACTGAGGGGTACGTGGATGAGGTAAAAGGGGCAGAAGAATTGGGGGGTGCTGGCAGGGGTGGAGAAGGAGGGAGGGATTGAGGGTGACTGACAGGAGTGAGAGGCACAGAGTGCCAGGCAGAGGTGAGAGGGATGGGGGCTCAGGGGGTGCCTGGAGGAGGTGCAAGGGACAGAGGGGGTGAGGGGTGCCTGTCAGGGGTCTGCAGATGGGCGTGGGGGAGGCCAAGCAGCACTGAGCTCGGCTGTGCCCCACAGCCAGCAGGTACTTGCGTGGTGCCTGGGCACGTCTCTGAGCGGCTTGGAGGACTCGTGGCCAAGACAATAAGTCAAGCGTCGAAGACAACTGCAAGACCCCCCCCGAGGTGCCCGTGCCCTCCACGGCTGCCTGCCGGGGCACCATCTGCAGCTGGCCTGCGTGCCAAGCCCCTGCTGCACCACTCTCCCACTGCAGAAACATTTACTTGCTCCTACAGCATTGCTTTCAGGATGATTAATCTGCGCCGGGCGGTGTGTTTAGGCGCTCCATAAAGGCAGGTGCATGTGTTCATGTGCTGCTGCTGTCAGGGCTGTTAATGTAAGCGTCTGTTTTACAGCCCAATTGACAGCAGTATTGTTCTGGCAGGGTTACAGCTCTGACATGTGGAATCAATCTTTTTAACCTGTCAATTAATCAGTGGGCAGCTGTCAGCCCAGCTGAAAGGCCTGAAGGACAGTGCCCTTTCAGCGGATTATACTGGATGCTCGGCGGAGCAAAATTGAACGCTTCAGTCTGGAGAAACTCTGCCTGCATTCAGAGCTGTGCTCAAGCTCCCTTTTACTGCCAGCAGCAGACACCAGGCAGAGGAGCGTGCCAGCCAGGCACCTGGCTGGCTCAACACCCAGCAAAGAGGCAGCTCCGGAGCACAGCCATGGGGCAGAGGATCATGGAGTTGGTTGGGTTGGAAAAGGCCTCTGAGATCCTCCATTCCAACCAGCAACCCAACAACCCAACCCCACCATGGCCACAGGCTTCTTGAGCATCTCCAGGTGGGGGACTCCAGCACTTCCCTGGGCAGCCTGTGCCAATCCCTGACCACTCCTGCAGCAAAGATATTTATCCTCCTCTCCAATCTAACCCTCCTCTGGCACAACTTCAGGCTATTTCCTCTGTCACTAGGGAAAGAGACCAACCCCCACCTCACTGCAGCCTCCTTTCTGGCAGTAGCAGAGAGCAATGAGGTCTCTCCTCAGCCTTCTCTTCGTCAGACCAAACACCCTCAGCTCCCTCAGATGCTCCTCACAGGACTTGAAGGGCTCAGCAGGTCTCTCTCTCCCCACCACTTCAAAAAGCAGGGCCAGGCTTGGGGTGCTCACAAGAACAGAGCAGCTTAGGAGGGGTGTTGTAGTGAGCAGGCAGACCCCAGACCCTGTGCTGGGGATGCAGCAGCCTGGTTCTTGCCCATACTGCCCCTAGAGCCTCAGGCAGGTCTCCTGGAGCTCAGCCGTGTGGGTGTATGTCCTAGAGCCATAGTCTGGCTTGGAGGAGACCTCTCAGACCATCGAGTCTGGAGTCCACCACTGCTCTTCTGCAATGAGCTCCCCTTGCCATTCTTTTATCCCAGCCACTCCAGGTAATTTCATCACATAATGGCTTAGGTTGGAAGGGACCTCACAGATCACCTGCTCCAGCTCCCTTGCCCTGGGCAGGTTGGCCTCTTAACTAGACTCATCTGCTCAAGGCCTTAACCAGCCTTGCCCTGAAGACATCCACAACCTACCTGGGCAACCTATTCCAGTCTCACACCCTCATACTGGATTTGCTCCTGTGGTTCCTGTCTGTAATTTCAACCAAGCAGGTTGGAAGAGAGCCCCAAGCTCATCCAGCCCAACCTAGCCCACAGCCCTGGCCAATCAACCAGACCATGGCACTAAGTGCCCCAGCCAGGCTTGGCTTCAACGCCTCCAGGGATGGTGACTCCACCACCTCTCTGGGCAGCCCATTCCAATGCCAATCACTCTGCCTGGGCACAGCTTCCTCCTAACATCCAGCCTAGACCTGCCCTGGCACAGCCTGAGACTGTGTCCCCTTCTTCTGTCCCTGGCTGCCTGGCAGCAGAGCCCAACCCCACCTGACTGCAGCCTCTCTTCAGACATATGAGGGCAGTAAAGTTTAAGCCTCTTCCACCATTTCCTTGCTATTTCCAAGGGTCTTTCCCAAGCCAAAGATCAGAAGGTGCACCTAAAGGAGCTGACTCCAGGTCTGCAGTGCTGTCTGCCTTCCCTTACAGCAGGTTGAGAGTCTCTCTGTTGGAGCAGCCAACAGCCACTTTGGAGCAGCAGCCACTGAAAAGGGCAGAGGAAGATACTACCCTTGGCAGGGCCCAGAGTGGCCAAGGTCCCTCTGGCAGTGAGCAGCTCAGAGAGGAAGCAAAAGCATAACCTTGAGAAGAGCTGCATTCCCCCAGCCCCTCCAGCCTAATGTGCTGTGGTGCTAGTTGAGTGGTCACTAATTTGATTCCTATGAGAAGCCTGACCTTATTCCACCAAGTCTTTTCCAGCCTGGATTTCTCTAACTGCTTGTTTATAGAAAGTATATGAAGCGTTTTATGTTTTTTTTCAGCTGCTTAGGAACCTAGGGGGGGGTTATTCTCTTTTTTTCTTCTTCTTCTTTTAAGGAAGTCTCAAGGGAGCAGGGTACAAGTCACAGCCTCCTCCCTTCCCCTCCTAGCCATGTCCAAGCCACCTTCACTACTCTGGTGCTGGGCAGGGAGAAAGGATCATTTATTTGGTGGCTACCTCATTAAGTGGAGGTGACTCCAAAGGCTATTATCTTTGTTTAGCACAAGCAGGGAGCAGTTAGCACTTGCTGGGTAATCTATTTTAAACTCAAGTAAAAGCTATGGAGACACAGAAAAGCTCTTCTCAGGCCTTAACCTCTCAGGGCTACCATTTTCTCAGCTGAGGATGGGCGGGGGCCTGGGTGCCAGTGCCCTTCCTGAGGATTCCAGATGACTAATTCTTCTCAACTGCTTTCCTCTCCCTGCTCCCAGCCCTCCCTGCCACACAGACATGGATACATGAAGCATTTATGGATTACCCCTGGCTGAGATGGTGTTGGACAATTAGTCACGAGCTCAGGACCACACTTCTGGTTTTCAGTAAGGGGAAAACATGAAGGGAATCAGGATGGCAAATCATTAGGTGGGAGAAGGCTGCTGTGTAAAACACCACCTATGACCTCCTGCAGGGTCCTGGGGAACTCTGCATGAAAAGCAGGTAGAGGTTGTCTGGATGGAATGAGAGGAAATGGCCTGGGATTGTGCCAGGGGAGGGCTAGGTTGGACATTAGGAACAATTTCTTTCCTGCAAGAGTGTTCAGGCATTGGAACAGACTGCCCAGGGAGGTAGGTGGTAGAGTCACCATGTCTTGGGGTGTTTAACATCCTTGGGGCGTGGTTTAATGGCCATAGTGGTGCTGGGTTGATGTTGTTCACAGGATCACAGATCACAGATGTCAGGGGTTGGAAGGGACCTAAAGAGCTCATCCAGTCCAACCCCCTGCCAGAGCAGGACCATCCAAGCTAGCTCAGGGCACACAGCAACACATCCAGACAGGCCTGGAAAGGCTCCAGAGAAGGAGACTCCACAACCTCTCAGGGCAGCCTGTGCCAGGCTCTGGGACCCTCACAGGCAAGAAGTTCCCCTTGTGCTGAGCTGGACCCTCCTGTGCTGCAGCTTCCATCCACTGCTGCTTGTCCTGTCCCAGGGAGCAGTAAGCAGAGCAGTGTTGGGTTGATCTTAGAGGTCTTTTCCAACCCAAACAGTTCTACGGTTCTGAGACTGACAAAAGCACAGCAGCACCTCCAGAGGAAAGTTGGATGCACGAAAGCAGGCAGGAGATGTGCAATGAGAGCAGGTCTGGAGACAGAGCTCAGGAGGGCATTGGCTCCCTGAGCTCCCCGAGCAGCCTACACTTCTCACTTGATTTATTCTCACATTGCACTGCAGGAAATAGAGAAATATTATCTGCTGTTTACCACTGTGAGCAGAGATTAAGGACCCTGTCCAAGGTCACAGAGTGAGTCTGTAGCACAAAGTAATTGAGTGGAGCTGCCCGAGCCCCGTGCTGGCTGATGGTGCCTCCTGCACCCACAGCTGCCCTGTGCCAGCGTTCTCACCCAGCAGGGAGCTATGCTTGGAGCCTTCCTGACAGTGCCTTGATGAAAGGCACTAAAGAAGAGTAAATAGTAATTGAAATATTTTCATCTAGGGCCCTGTTAATAAAAATCAGCAAGACCAAGCACCAAATGCCTCCTAATTTGCACCTGACTCTCTTCTAATCAAATTGAGCTTTCAGCCCTAATCCTAAACCCTGCTCTTCAGAAGAGCCTGCAAAAAGATTATTCATCAGGAGGAGCAGAAGCTCAGAGAAGTCATTAACACCTCTTCCTTTGGGAGAGGGAAAAGAGGGGACCTGCTCGACAGCTCAGCTCATGCCTGCTTCCTTCCCAGCTGTCTTCCTCCCCAGCTCTGCCAAACCTTCCCCTGCTGCAGTGCTCTTCACCATGGGGGCTGGGCAGGCAGGAAGGCTCTGGGGGGGCTCAGAGCTTGCCTGGGTAGGCCTGGGTGTCTCTGGGAGAGCCTGAGCCCCCTTTGCTGGCCTGGCTCGTTTGGGTTAGGCACAGGAGGAAGCCAGATCCAATCTACCAGAGTCACAGATCCCTCAGGGCTCTGCAGGGCTCTCAGGCTGCCTTTACTCAGCTCTGTCCCCTGCATCCTTCTACCCTGAGACAGACCCCAAGGAACAATCCTAAGTGACAACTCCCTCCTACTATTACCCTGCTGACTTGAATGAAGTGGAACCCACACATAATTTAGATGCCAAACATCCTCTCCTCCAGCCATAGGAGCAGGAGGGTTTTTAAGGTGAAATTGTCAGATCAGAGAGAGTTTACAGTGCTCCTTTAAACAAATTTTTACACTAATAATTTCTCTGTGCAGTGTCTGCAATAAAAAGACAATAGATTAGATAGCCACGGAGCAAGCCCATGGCTGCAAATCACCGGCAGGGCCTGGGTGCTGCTTTGCAAGCATCCTGCACTCTGCCTGCCGTGCTTTATGGTGTCATCCAAGCCCCAGCAGCCCCGGAGTGAATTACAGCCCCGCAGGCAGCGGGTGCCCATCTATTATCCTACATGTAAACAGGTATTCAAATAGCAGCCTCAGAGCCTTCTCCTTGGCATTTAATCATGCCTGTAATCTAACCCCAGTCCTTGCCAAGGTCACAGCTCTGATTGCTCTTTCTCCAGCGCCGCAGGTTTCGGTTGGCGGCGGTGACAGCCCGAGACAAGCTGATTGTCCCCCAAATTAACTCTGATGCTCTGTGCGGAATAATTCAGTAGCAACATGGTCTAATCACCAACCTGGAACCTGTCTGCATGCCCACAGCAGAGGGAGAGCCTCGCAGGAAAACTGGATGCTCAGAGGTGATCAGCCGCCATGGCCAGGACAGGATCTTCTCCACCCTCCAGATCTGCTGCGGGCTTTGGTGGGGACCTTCGGACCTGCCTGACACAACATCCCAAACCCTGCCCCTGATCCTGTCAGTCAGGGACCCAACTGCAGCCCTCTGTTTCTTTCTCCCCCTCCAGCTAGAAGCAGCAGCTGTCTCGAATGCCTCACCTCAACCTCTTGAGATGAACTTTTCTCTCCCACCTGGCACTAAGTGTGAGCTCCTGGAGGTGCATAAAGCACTTGGCACAAGGCTCTTCATGCCCATCCTGACCTCCTGTGCTTCTGCAGCTGGTGGTGTATAACAGCTTCCCCTCTCCCTGGGTTTCTGCACCCACAGCTGGGCCCAGTGTTTGACAGCTTCCCTCCCAGCCTCCACAGGAAGCTGTGGAGCAGAGCAGTATCACCCCCACCAGTAACAGGGGCTGGGCCCTGGGCTCATCCTGCCTTTCCCCTCTGCCTCAGTGTCTCTCCCGGGACCCTGTCTCCCAGGGCAGAGTTGCAGCCTCTGCATGCTGTGGTCCACAGAGCACCACAGCAGACAGAACAGCCCAGACAAGCACATCCAGATCCTGTCCCACGCTGAGCTGAAGTCAATGAGATCTGAAGGTGCTCGGCAAAGCCTTTTAAAGGATCAGGTCCTTGAAGTGTAATCAATAATCAGTTCATCATCCTCCCTACTTCTCTGTTCCCCCATGATGCCTTTCTAAAGAGCAGCTGAGAAATTCCTCAGTCACCGGCCAGCGAGCAGGCAGTAAATCTGCAGAATATAAAGATGATTTTCATTTCCATTGGGCTGCTCTATTTCTCTCTCTAAATATTTCAGGGGAGCTCGATTCATGGCTTCTCCTTTGGCCTTCAAAGCAAAGAATCATAATTTTTTATTTAAAAGGTAGGGAGCAGAGCCCCCGAGCACCGGGGGCCTCCCTATTGTGTTTCAGATGGTTCCCGGCTTCATTACTAGCTCTAAGCAAGTTCTGTATACATCACCCAGTTTAATTCAGCAATATCATCAGTGTCAATGGGGATCCAGAGGCTGCTGGCTATTGGTCATCTGGACCTGACACAAACTCAATAAATACTCCATAACCCCTGACAGCCGCGCGCAGATTAGCCCACAATGAACGATTGCACAACCAACACCTGCTGAACCAAATCACCACCGTGACTGATGGGCCTCTACCCAGCTCTGACCACAAGTGAGAGCAGGGGAAGAATGATTTTATACTTGAAGAAAAGAATTAGAGGTGGTGGCTGGAGTGATTGGAAAACCTTCGCAGAGGCTGCTCGCTCCTTCCTGCCCTCCCCGAGCCAGCGGCTGAGCCCGCGGCTGGCTGTGAGCTGACCACACGACTGCACCACCAGCAGCAGGGCTTATTATCCTGTACATTATTTATGCTCCCAGCAGCAGCTTTATTTCATCTCCTAGCCCTATTATTGCTGTAAATTATTATTTTAAACTCTTTGGTGAGGTTTTTTTTAACCACTGCTTCAAAACAGGCACTTATTTAAAGGTAACATTTTGCAAATGGCTTCAGGAGCTCTCCGCCTGAGAGCCTCCACCACTGACTCCAGAGATGGGATGAAGCTCAAAAGCTCAAACCACAGCACTCAGAGCCTGCTCTCCTTCCAGACAACAATTTTTTGCTTGCTGACCACATTGCCCCAAGTCATGCTCATGAGCTAACCTAAAGGCTTTGCTGCCCTGGAGCTCCTTCGCCCTTCTGGAAGGCTCTCCCATGCGGAGAGCTTCTAGGGGAGGCAAAGATTTAGGTAAGGCACTAGAAAAGGTCTCAGGAATTTAGAGGAGCTTCAGCTCCTGCACCTATTGCAATGTTAAATCACTTCTTGCCCTGGGAAAGCACCTTGCAACTCGACTTCTAAAGCTTTCAGCTCCCAAGCCCATCACATGCATCATCTCTATGCAGAACAAACTGAGATGAATCAGAGTGGCCAAGTCCTGCTCAGATTTGAGCTTCCAACCTTCCAGTGCCTCCCAGATGCTGGCCAAGATACATTTATCCCTAGTTAGGGACTCTTGGATCTTTTTCTCTAAAACTAGATTATTTTGGGGGGCTTGACTACATTCCCCATGTCATCTCAGGAGTCGTTTTGCACCAGAAGAAACAATCTGCTGCAGAACTTGGACTGACTCAAAGCCTTCCAGCCAAGCAGTGGATGAATCTGCCTTTCCCCCAGCCCTTCCTCTCACTTTGTCCAGCAGGACACCGAGCTCCACGCCCCCTCCAGGACCAGCCCTGGGTCTGTGTTCCCCAGCCCCCGGCACAACTCACCCGAGATGGGGCCTGCAATGTGCTATGGCAATGCAAATGGCAGATAATAGCCCTGCTTGTTTTATCGTGTTCCTTTCTGTCTGCTCAGAACCTGTCATCGTTTTCACTACCCAGAATAGCTGTCACTCCAGTTTTGGCTCCAGGATCCTGTTTTGATTCCAGCCCTTATCGAGTTTATCTAGAATCCTTCTGCTCATTTAAAAGAAGAAGGGGGGGGAAAAATCCCAATGGAAAAAAATTCCTCTAATTGAAAATGCTTTCAGGAGTTTGTCTGAGCTGGATCCCAACAAGCCCTGCGTGGGTTTGCTGCACTCCAGCCCAGTCGATGTCCCCAGTTTTTGAAGGGCTGTCTAGATGAGGGCCCTGCCAAAGTCTCTCGGCGTAATGTGATTTGCTGGAGGGCTGCAGAAGCGCTGCTGCTCCTGCTGCCAGCTTGCATCAGACACCAGCCTGACCTCCCCAGCAGTGTCTTCTCCTATAAATTTTGGCATCAGGCTGAGTGACATCACTCGTGCTGCATTGTGGCTGTTACAGACGAGAAGTCGCCCAAGTTAATGTGGCATCTGCCTGGGATTTAAAGGAAGTGCCATGAGGCTGGAAAATCCAAGGGCTCCTTCACCCTCACACCTGTGGCTGCCCTGCTCCAATAGGTCGAGGTTGTGTTTCTGGGCAGCAGAACTCCCCAGATTTACTACTGAAAGGCTTCTCCTCCACTCCCCTCTCTGGTTTTGACAAGGAAGATGAGCAGTGATCAACGCTGGGAGGCAGAAGCTCGCTGACTGGAGCTCCATCTGGGGATGGCACTGAGCTGCAGCAAGCAGGAGCACACCTGGGGAAGGAGCTGGGTGGTGTGTGGGGGCCTCATTCCAGTCACCTGGCTGCTGAAGGAGCAGGACACGGCTCCATGAGACCTCTATTGCAGCAGGTCTGTGTGAGGACCCCAGCTCAAGCCCTCATAGAGTCAGGAGCTCTGTGCAGTTCCCTTCACACAAGGGCTCCCCAAGATTCTCACTGCACATGCACAAGGGAGGACACATGGGAGGACACACAATGGTCATGTATGTGGGCATAAGCTCTCATGCTTGTCCCTGCTGGGCTGCCCTTGCTGGACCCAAATGAGTCACAGAATGTCAGGGCCTGGAAGGGACCTCCAAAGCTCATCCAGTCCAACCCCTGCCAGAGCAGCATCATCCAGAGCAGATCACACAAGAACACATTCAGGCAGGATTTTGGATATCTCCAGAGAGGGAGACTCCACAGCCCCCTGGGCAGCCTGTGCCAGGGCTCTGCCACCCTCACAGAGAAAAAATTCCTCCTCATGTTTCCATGGAATTTCCTATGGCTCAGCTTGCACCATTGCCCCTGTGATGTCAGTGGGCATCACTGGGCAGCCCCCTGGCACTCACCTGCACATCTTTATAACCATTGCTGAGGTCATCTCTCAGGTTCCTTCTCTCCCAGCAGCACAGCCCCAGCTCCTTCAGGCTCTCCTCCTAACAGAGCTGTTCCATTGCCTTCAGCATCTTTGTGGCTCTGTGCTGGGCTCTCTCCAGCAGTTCTGTGTCCCTCTTGAACTAGGGGCCCAGAACTGGACACAGTACTCCAGATGTGGCCTCACCAGGGCAGAGCAGAGGGACAGGAGAACCTCTCTTGGCCTACTCATCACAGCCCTTCTAATCCACCTCAGAATGGCATTGTCCCTCCTGGCCACCAGAGCACACTGCCAGTCTCATACATCAGGACTCCCAATTCCTTTTCTCCTTTACTGCCATCTGACAGCTCAGTCCTCAGCCCATACTGGTCCCTGAGGTTGTTCTTTCCCAGGTGCCAGACTCTACACTTGCCCTCGTTTAATCTCTTTAAATTTCTTCCTGCCCAAGTCTCTCATTGCATCCTGCCACTGAAGCAAGGACACTTCCCAGCCTGCCAGCACCCACTGGCTGCCCACACATCTTGGGGGTTCATCACGGGTCAGGGCTTCCTTGGTCCTGGATGTGTGTGGAGGATAATGCCATGGACCCCTCAGTCCAGAGTGGAGGACAGTGCCATGGACCCACTGGGCACACAGGAGGAGCCCGCAGTGCAAGGCACAACCCTTCTCCCCCTCTTTGCTTTCCAGCCCATGGCATTACAGAGTGGCAGCCCTTGGAGAGAAGAATCACTGCTCACAAACCTGCACTTCTCTCCTTCCCTGCTTAATTTGCTCCTAGCTGCTTTACAGAACCCCTCACCAATTAACCAATTAGTAGCTAATTTAATTTGCTCTATCAGGGCTGCAGCCCACTGCGTGCTGTGGTGGATGGCCTTAGGAAGTGCAGGCTCCGCTTTGCCAACTGCCAGCACTGGATCCAGCTCGCTGCAGAGCCGGGCACGGAACGCAGGTCACGTCCAGAGTGACACAGCCCAAATTCCAGCCCCCTTCCACCTCCTGCCTCCAGAGGCTGAGTCAGATGCTTGCCTTTCAGCTCAGACAAGGCACTGAGTACCTCTCCCCCAGAACCAGCACTTCCAGCCTCTCCTGCCTTGTATCCCAGGGAGATGCTGCAAGCAGAGACTTCACCAATATCCATTAAGCAGCCCAAACCACTCCAGCCTCAGTGGAGCTGGAGGAGGGATTCATTAGGACCTTTTTTTTGTCTTTTTGGAAATGGCACCACCTGAGGCTTTCATTTCATCTGGCAGAGTGATCACATTTTTCATATGGGTATGATATAACTTTTTACTTTGGGTCATTTTCCTTCATTTGATGTCAAATTATAACCCACATTAAA
Source organism: Tricholaema leucomelas (assembly GCA_013400475.1). Classification (NCBI taxonomy): domain Eukaryota; kingdom Metazoa; phylum Chordata; class Aves; order Piciformes; family Lybiidae; genus Tricholaema lacrymosa; species Tricholaema leucomelas. The sequence continues at coordinate 155,276 of WAAF01005395.1, read as the reverse complement.
TTATTGATGGTATTTTATGCAGGTCCTACTTAGAATCATAGAACCAGTCAGGGTTGGAAGGGACCACAAGGATCAGCCAGTTCCAACCCCCCCTGCTGTGGGCAGGGACATCCTACCCTAGATTAGGCTGTGCAGAGCCTCATCCAGCCTGGCCTTAAACACCTCCAGGGATGAGGCTTCCACCACCTCCCTGGGAAACCTGTTCCAGGATCTCACCACTCTCATGCTGAAGAATTTCCTCCTGATGTCCAGCCTGACTCTCCCCTCCTCCAGCTTTGCTCCATTCCCCTCAGTCCTGTCACTCCCTGACAGCCTAAAAAGTCCCTCCCCAGCTTTTTTGTAGCCCCCCTTCAGACACTGGAAGGCCCAAGCTGCTGCCCATTTTAATGTGGGCAGGGGGGAAGAGAGAAGTCTGGGGTTTTCTTTCTGAGGAACAGAGAAAAGACAGAGCCAGCCAGGCAGCCACACACCTATGTGCAAACCCTTTTGTGAATCCTCCAGACAATAAAATCTGTTCTCTGCTCTGGTTTGAATCTAAGGGATGGTACAAACCAGCACTGGATTTCTGCAGCCCCTTTGTATCAGCACCAGAAACTAGACAAGGCTGGAGAACAAGCTGGGGCAGATGTAGAGGTGAGGACCTGCTAGCTTGGCTCTTTATGGAATCATAGAATCACCTGCGTTGGAAGGGACCACTAAAGGTCATCTAGGGACATCCTCACCTAGATCAGCATCCTCTTCTCTCTGCCCAGCAGGAGGACATCCTCACCTAGATAAGCATCCTCTTCTCTCTGCCCAGCAGGAAACACAAGTGTTGGAATTGAGCAACAAAGGCTGAGGTTGGGGAGGAAGTCCAGAGTGTTGGGAACTGGCTGAAGGAAAGGGGGTACGAGCCCCTAGAAGCTTGTACAATCAAGCCTCAGGTGTGAGGTCTGAGTATTGGAACTGCAGTAAGCCACAGTGCTGTGTGTGAAGAAGCTCAAAGCAATGTGGCCTTGAGCTTTCTGATAAACAGTTTCTGTGGGACTGTGTCCAGGACAGGAGGGAATCTCAGCTGTAGCAGTAACCACAAGTGGGGGCAATATGCAGATGAACAGCACCGCGTTGCATGCCAGACCTGTCACTTGTACTCACCTTAACCGGAAGTTATGAAAGACACCACAGGTGGGGGGAATATGCAAATTCCAGTCTTTGGATGTGCCACACTACATGTTGGATGTGTCACCTTTTCTGTCACCCTGACCAGAAAATTAGTCCTCTGTAACTTGAACCCTGATGCTCTCTCAATAAAGCTGAGTTGCCATGATGCTAGCTCATATTGAGTCATCCCATGGCTTTTCCCACCCCACACCAGAGAACCTGGGAAATCCTTAGCCCTACCTGTGGCTCTTGTGTCTGCCAATGGAGCTTGGAGTCTCCCAGCCCTGGCTCCTGCCCAGGGAGGTGAAGGTGTCGGTCAAAGCACCACATCAGAGACAGATCAGGAGCTTTCAGCCTCTTTCACTCCATCTGCCACCACAAAACATCTTGAAAACAGAGTGGGATGGGGGGAGAGACAATGGGTAAGGATGAAACAGACCATAATATTAACAAGCACCTGGTGAAAACTCTGAAGGGAGGGCTGCATTTTCTGTCCACCAGGCTCTGCCTTGAAAAGAGTTTTTCACTCTAATTGTAATTGATGTTTTCCTTCGTCCTTGTAAAATGGTTTAGTGGTTTGGAAATGATTTAAAGGAGGAATAAATATGCAAAAGCAGAGCAGGTTCCTGTCAGGCTGCAACTCCCTCCTCTGCAGATGGACTGCAAGGCACTTTGCACAGATCGATACCTCCAGGGAACAAATAATTCTGTCTAGCTCGGGTGACATGCTCAGAGGGGCTCTGGTCTAACACCAACCCAGCCAAAGTGTATTAAGTGCTAGGGGTGCTTCTTTAGATCAGTGTTAGGCCAGATGGAAACTCATCTGGGGGAGTGTTGGGTTCTGTCTGCTGGCCCTGAGGATAAAGCTGGCTCCTGCCTGGGGGTGTTCAAAGGCAAATTAGAAGAGGGCTTGAGCAGTCCAGCCTGGTTGAGAGGTGTCGCTGTCCATGACAGGAGGTTGGAGGACAGGCTGAGAGAGTTGAGGCTCTGCAGCCTGGTGAAGAGAAGGCTTCCAGGAGACCTTGGAGTGGCCTTGCACGATCTGAAGGGGGCTCCAAGACGGCTGGGGAGGGACTATTGAGAAGGTCTGGGAATGGCAGGAGGAAGAAGAGGAATGGGTTTGAAGTGGCAGAGGGGAGACTGAAAGTGGAGGTTAGGAAGAAGTTGTTTGCAGTGAGGGTGGTGAGAGACTGGCACAGGTTGCCCAGAGAGGTTGTGGAGCACAGAATGTGATCTTTGATCTTTGACCACATTTGGTGCTTCTGTGCTCCACAACCTCCCTGGAGGTGTTCAAGGCCAGGCTGGATGAGACCTTGAGCAACCTGTTCTAGTTGGAGGTGTCCCTGCCCATGGCAGGGGGTTGGCACTGGCTGAGCTTTGAGGTTCCTTCCAACTAAACCATTCTCTGCTTCTATATTCTATGTGTTCCTGTGTGATCTGCTCTGGGTGATGCTGCTCTGGCAGGGGTTGGACTGGATGAGCTTTGGAGGTCCCTTCCAGCCCTGACATTCTGTGATTCTCTGATTCTGTGCTGGTGCCAAAGATGGGCTCCAGAGGTCTTTGCATGTTCACTACCAGTCACCATGACATCTAGAAGATAGCTGTTTGTAAGTATACTCCACTGAGCTGTCTCTGGAGGCCTGCTTGCTGCTCTTCACAAGCCAGTCCCATGGCTTTGTTGGTACATTACTTCAGCCTTAGAATCACAGAACTGCTTGGGCTGGAAAAGCTCTCCAAGACCACTGAGTCCAACCAGGAACCTGGAATGGGCAAGAAGGCTTTTAAAACATGTGCATGCATGCATCAACTCACTGCTTAGCTGCTCTATTGACTCAGGGAGCAGCAAAACTTCATAGAATGGCTTAGGTTGGAGGAGACCTGAGAGATCATAGAGTCACAGAATGGTTTAGTTGGAAGGGAGCTCAAAGCTCAGCCAGTTCCAATCCCCTGCCACAGGCAGGGACACCTCTCACTACAACAGGTTGCTCAAGGCCTCATCCAACCTGGTCCTGAACACCTCCAGGGAGGTTGTGGAGCACAGAAGCACCAAATGTGAGCAAAGATCAACCTTCTTTGCTCCTGTGCTCCACAACCTCCCTGGGCAACCTGTGCCAGTGTCTCACCACCCTCAACCTGTGCCAGTGTCTCACCACCCTCACTGCAAAGAACTTCTTTCTAACCTCCGTTTTTAATCTCCCCTCTGCCACTTCAAGCCCATTCCTCCTCCTGCCATTACCAGACCTTGTGAATATCTCCAGAGAGGGAGACTCCACAGCCCCCCTGGGCAGCCTGTTCCAGGGCTCTGTTACCCTCACGGGGAACAAATTCCTCCTCCTGTTTCCATGGAACTTCCTCTGCCTCAGCTTCCACCCAGACACCCAACCTGGCGCTGAAATGCCTCCTGGAAGAAATCACAGAGAGGCCTGCGATGGTGGTGTCGTTGCTGTTGTTGTTATTATTGTTATTATTCTTTTCAGAAGTTCCTGCTGAAGACTGCTGTGCTGCTGACACTGCCTTCAAACCGCAGTAACTAACCTGTCACAGCCTCCCCGCGCTGACAATCCTGCGCCGTGTGGGGCTGACTTAATAAACCTCATTTACATTCATTCTGATTCGCTCAGGCATTGAAAAACATTTCACAGGGAGAAAGGGAAAAACAAAAAGAAAAACAAAACAAAAAACACAACAACAACCCCCCCCCAAAAAAGGGAAATAAGCAGGAAGCTCTCCAGGCTGACATGGTGCTGGCTGATGTGATACGAGCGGACTTCACAGCAGCACCTGTGAGAACAGGCACTCCTGGCACTGGTTGCAAATGGGCTTCTCCTCACTGACTTGTCTTGTTTTCCCCTCCCTTTGCCTTCTTTGCTTTTGTGTTGGTAACACTTTGTGCTGTGGCAGCACTGCCATGGCTTCATCTCCCTACCACCTATGCTCAGCTACTTGTGTCCTGTGCTGATGATGCCCATGGGGGCAGGATATGTGCTCACCACACAGCACTGGGGTTGGGTTTCATTCTTCCCCTCCCTTTTCCTTCTTACCTATTGTGTTGGTGCCACTTTGTGCTGTGGCAGCACTGCCATGGCCTCATCTCCCTGTCAGTGGTGCTCAGCTACTTGTGTCCTGTGCTGAGGAGGCCCATGGGGGCAGGATGGGTGCTCATCCCCAGCACTGGGGTTTGTGTTTTTGCTGTAGCTTTGGTTTTTGCTGCAGCTTTGAAATTTGCTGCTCCATAATCATAAAATGCCAGGTTGAAAGGGACCTCAAGGACAACCTGGTCCAGCTTTTATAATCTGAGGCTCTACTCCCCAGTCTCCCTCTGTAGAATGAGCAGCTCACAGGCTGACTCTAGACTAGGGCAGCCCAACAGTTCCAGCGCTGAAGGCTTGTCTGGGTCCTGTCTTTGGGAATCAGTTTCTTACCTCATTGTGCTGTGTAGCTGGGTTCAGCTCTAGGTGAGGGTGGCAGACCCCCAGCTGTGGCTGCCAGTCTGCCCCCATGGCAAAGGTGCAGGCAAGTGGCCCCTCAGGCTGCCTTGGGTGGAATTTATTCACTGAGCTCTGAGCCATGGATTGAAATCTCCCCAAAGTTGCACTTTGAGTGTTTTGTGTATCCCTTCCTCTCTCCAGCACGAGAGGGACATGGACCTGCTGAATTGGGTCCAGAGAAGGGCCATGAGGATGATGGGAGGGCTGGAGCACCTCTCCTGTGAGGCTGTTCAGCCTGGAGAGAAGAAGGCTCCAAGAAGACCTTAGAGTTGCATTTCAATGTCTGAAGGGGACCTACCGGCAAGCTGGGGAGGGACTGTTCAGAAGGGCCTCTGGGGATAGGATGAGGGCGATGGTTTGAAACTGGAGCAGGGGAGGTTTAGGAGGAAGCTTTGCACAGTGAGGGTGGTGAGACACTGGAGCACTCTCCCAGAGATGTGATGGGGACCCCATCCCTGGAGACATTCAAGGTCAAGCTTGGTGAGGCCCTGAGCAACCTGCTCCAGATGGAGATCTCTCTGCATTTGTGCATATGAAGAGGAGCAGTGGTACAGTCACAGGAAGTTGAAGCTGATGCTGATGCAGCTGAAATGTCTCTGGTAACCTTTAACTGGTTTAGCAGGGCAGATCCATGGCTGTGGTGGTGCTCCTGATCTCTTCAGTCAGTTTACAATAGTCTGAAACCGAAGCTCATGTTCACACAACCCTTTATGGACTTAAGAGTGCTTTCAAGGCTGCTACTGTTAGACAACACTGCTGGGCTCAGGCAAGGCCCCAGAATCACAGAATCACAGAATTGTCAGGGCTGGAAGGGACCTCAAGGATCAACCAGCTCCAGCCCCCCTGCCATGGGCAGGGACACCTCACACTAGAGCAGGTTGCTCAGAGCCACATCCAGCCTGGCCTTAAATATCTCTGGGAATGAGGCTTCCACCACCCCCCAGATTACTTTGAGGCCCCCTTCTAACCAAGCACTCTGTGACTCTGTGGGATTTCCACATACTTTGGGTCCCTTTCCTCCCAGCCTGCAGAACAGCCAGCAGCACACTCCAGTGAGTTCCTGGGAGCTGCACTACAGCCTGCACAAGGTTGGAGAAGTCATAGCAAGGCTAAAAGTTTAGCACTCAATGAGTGCTAAACACACAAAGCCATGGTGGGTTTGGTATTTCTGCTGAGCTTTTACAGGCTGGGTGGGGAATGGCTGAGAGCAGCCCTGACTAACAGGACCTGGGGTCTGGGCTGATGAAAAGCTCAACAGGAGCCTGCAGTGTGAGTGCAGCCCAGACAGCAACCCTGTGCTGGGCTGCAGCAAGAGCAGTGTGGTCACAGGGCAAGGAAGGGGATTCTGCCCCTTGGCTCTGCTCTCCTCAGACCCCACCTGGAACCCCCAGCACAAGCAGAACTGTTTGACCCAGTCCAGAGGAGGCCACCAAGATGCTGAGAGGGCTGCAGCAGCTCTGCTCTGAGTACACGCTGAGAGAGTTGGGGCTCTGCAGCCTGCAGAGGAGAAGGCTTCCAGGAGAGCTTGGAGTGGCCTTGCAGGATCTGAAGGAGGCTCCAGGAGGGCTGGGGAGGGACTATTGAGAAGGTTTGCTAATGGCAGGAGGAGGAGAATGGGTTTGAAGTGGCAGAGGGGAGATTGAAAGTGGATGTGAGGAAGACGTTGTTGGCAATGAGGGTGGTGAGACACTGGCACAGGTTGCCCAGGGAGGTTGTGGAGCACAGAAGCACTGAATGTGATCTTTGATCTTTAACCACATTTGGTGCTTCTGTGCTCCACAACCTCCCTGGAGGTGTTCAGGACCAGGTTGGATGAGGCCTTGAGTGGTCTGTTCTAGTGGGAGGTGCCCCTGCCCATGGCATAGGGTTGGCACTGGCAGAGCTTTGAGCTCCCTTCCAACCTAACCCATTCTATAAAGTACGTTCCTCTTGATTTACCTCTGCCTATGAAGCCAAAGGGTTGGAGCAGAATAGGATTCTGCAGATGAACACATGGGGCTCATTTGCTTCCTCTTCTCTGATTTGCATCACTTGCAGAGTTTGATGTCAAACACAGGCCCTGAGCAATTGAGAACGGGGTGGGGGGAAAGATGTAAACCCTCCAAACCCTGAAAAAAAGGATCAGGAACAAGGATGCTGGAGAGATCTGTGGGGCTGAGAACCTATCTGGAAAGGGGAAAATGAAGACACAGGCTGAAAAGTGACCTCAGGGGGCAGGGTGAAAGAAAAGAGGCTTTTGCAGGGCAGTGGCACTCAAGGGCCAGCTCGGAGCTCTGGAATGCTGGGAGTGACCAGAATCACAGAATTCCAGACCATCCAGGGACCTCAAGGATCATCCAGCTCCAACCCCCTGCCATGGGCAGGGACACCTTCCACCAGACCAGGTTGCTCAAGGCCTCATCCAGCCTGGCCTTGAACATCTCCAGGGAGGAGGCAACCACAATCTCCCTGGGCAGCCTGTGCCGGTGTCCTCCCCTCCTCACTGCCAAAAACTTCTCCCTCAGCTCCAGACTCTATCTCCGCTCTCCCAGCTTGAAGCCACTGTCCCTCATCCTGTCACTACAAGCTCTTCTACAAATTCCTTGCCCAGCCCTCCTGTAGGTATTGGGAGGCTGCTCTAAGATTCCCCCAGAGGCTCCTGGGGATGAGCCCCTGCCTGACTTGCTCACGGCCTGACCAAACTGCACCGAATCCAATGGATAAAAAGCCCTCTGAAGAGCAGCAAACACCGAATACAGCAGGACCTTCCACCCTGGCTGAGCTCTACCACTGCCAGGATGGAAGCAGGCCTGGCCTTGTCCTCTACTTCAAAATAAATCTTTGCAAGCAGTCGTGAACAAAATCAGAATGGAAGACATCAGAGCACAGAAAGACTCTTACAAGCTTCTGCCCCGCACTGCTCCCAGCTCTGCCAGGCTCCTGCTGGCAGCAGCTGTCCAACTGCAGCCCCAGAACGAGCAGCAGCAGCGACCATTTATATCTGCAGAGTGGAGGTGAGGGAGGTTCAGCTGCTCCCGTGTGCGCCAGGCTCAGCGGCGGCTGGTGGCTCCTGTACAGAGAGAGAGAGCAGGAGAAAGAGGAGGAAGGGTGCTGGGGGGGGCAGCAAAGAGATGCTAACTGCTGAAGGGCTCAGGGCAGCCCTGGGCTTCTCAGTGCCCTGCCCCTCAACTCTCTGCTTTCAGTGAGCGCAGGCTGTGTGCTTGTGCTGCTTGTGCTGCTTGTGCTGCTTGTGCTGCTTGTGCTCTGTGCTTGTGTTGCTTGTGCTGCGTGCTTGTGCTGTGTGCTTGTGCTGCGTGCTTGTGCTGCGTGCTTGGGCTGTCTGCTTGTGCTGCTTGTGCTGCGTGCTTGTGCTGCGTGCTTGGGCTGTGTGCTTGTGCTGCTTGTGTTGCTTGTGCTGCTTGGGCTGCTTGTGCTGCTTGTGCTGCTTGTGCTGCTTGTGCTGTGTGCTTGTGCTGCTTGTGCTGCTTGTGCTGCTTGTGCTGCGTGCTTGTGCTGTGTGCTTGTGCTGCTTGTGTTGCTTGTGCTGCGTGCTTGTGCCGTGTGCTTGTGCTGTGTGCTTGTGCTGTGTGCTGTACTCTTGTGCTGTGTGCTTGTGCTGTGTGCTTGTGCTGCTGCTTGCACTGTGTGATGCTTGCGTGCAGCACAAGGGCCCCCTTACAGCCCACTCAGCCGTGCTGCGCCAGCACAGGCTGCACAGGAGCTGCATCCTGCAGGGATCCAGCCCTGCATCTCCAGGTGTGCCAGCTGCGCACCCAGGCACTGTCACTTGCCCTGAACCTGCCCATCTCCTGCCTTCCCCCACACCCAGCCCAGCGCTGGCCTGTGGTTGGCTTGTGGCTGGCTGGATTTCAGCCTCTGAGATGTTTTCAGTCAAACACTTGGATGTGTTTTTCCCTCTCCTCCCCCTCTTTCCTTGCTTCAGCAGCCACCACCTTCTCCAGACTTGGGCAAATTGACAAAGCAACAGGAGAGGGAAAATTGAGTTGTAGCATTCCCCCTTGGGGAGTCTCACTTTCCTGCCTGTATTTGAAAGCGCTCATTTCCTACATCTCCTGATGAGAGTTCCTATCGACCAGTGACCCCTAAATGCCTATGCTGATCAATAGTCCCCAGTACCTTATTGACAGGCCTATTGACAGCTCTCCCTGGGCAGCAGAGCTGGGCCAGCAGCCGGCCACGAGCTAGCGAGGGCTGCGCCGGCAGCAGGGATGACTCTGAGCCAGTATTGACACCATGACTGCAGGTAGTTTGCTCAGCACGCGGGGCAGAGGCATCTGTGAGGCAGCCAGCAGAGCTCCCTGGGCTCTCACAGCAGCTGCCTTAGTGAGGAAGAGGAGTTCCCTTTGTGTGACAGCAGCTTTATCCCCAGAACAAACAAAGAGATGCTCCCCAGGGTCTGGGCTCTGTGCTTTGCAGAGCAGGAGCTCCATGGCTTGGGTGAGAGGAGGTGAATGCTCCCCTCCTGGCTGTGCCCATGAGGCTCTGCAGCATGCTCATGAAAGTACCAAATGTTTCTCTTAAGATCTTGTCAAGAACCCACTGAGAACATCTCCTTCTCTGTCCCTGACTCACAGAATCAAAGAACCTTGCAGGTTGGAAGGAACCTCCAGAGATCATCCAGTCCAACCCCCTGCCAAGGCAGCATCACTCAAGGGAGGCCACACAGGAAGGCATCCAGACAGCTTTTGAAAGCTTCCAGAGAAGGACACTCCACAACCTCTCTGAGCAGCCTGCTCCAGGGCTCTGTTGCCCTCACTGCAAAGAAGTTTCTTCTGCTGAGCTGAAACCTTCTCTGTTCCCGTTTGGAGCTGTTGCACCTTGTTTTACTGCTGCTGACCACTGAAAAGAGCTTGGCCCCAGCCACTGCCTCCCACCCCTCAGCTATTTGCACACATTGCTCAGATCTCCTCTCAGCCTTCTCTTCTCCAGACTGATCAGCCCCAGGGCTCTCAGTCTCTCTCCTCGGGGGAGATGCTGAAGTCCCCCAATCATCCTCATAGCTTTGCCCTGGACTCTCTCCAGCAGGTTTCTGTCTGTCCTGAGCTGAGGAGCCCAAAACTGGACGCAGTGTTCCAGGAGTGGTCTCAGTAGGGCAGAGCAGAAGGGAAGAAGAACCTCCCTAGCCTTGCTGCTCACAATTTTCTTGCTGCACCTCAGGGTGCCACTGATCTCTGCTCTGGCCAAACCATCTTCCTTTCATTCCCAAGTTACTCCACTGCTACTCATGCAGCAAGAGGAGACTCTGCTCACAAAGTAGGATGAAAGCTTAAGAGCACAGACCCACAGCATCTCCCACAGATAACCATGGAGCTCATCTTAAAAGCATCATCATCTTGGGGGCCTTCTCCAGCCAGCAGAGAGAGGCTGGCACCCTGGGACATGCAAGGCTACCTCCCTGGGCTCTCAGCACCACTCCTCACCCTTTGCTTTATGGATTCCTAGAAGGGTTTGGGTTGGAAGGGACCTTTATGATCATCCAGTTCCAACCTCCTTGCCATGGGCAGGGACACCTCCCACCAGACCAGGCTGCTCAAGGCCTCATCCAACCTGGCCTTGAACACCTCCAGGAAGGAAGCATCCACAACCTCCCTGAGTAACCTGTGCCAGTGTCTCCCCACCCTCACTGTCAAGATTTCTTCCTTATTTCCCCTCTTCACTCTTGCACATCCCATCTGCTGATGCAGAAACCCCACGTGGAGCTGCTCATGGTGTGCTTGCAGTAAATCATCTGGGCACATCCTGCCTTCACAACCCACCACTCATCCAGGCAAGGAGCTGGGTGGGGTGGGAGGGCAGGGGGGAAGAAAAAAACATGGGAAAAAAAAGGCAGAGTATTGAACTTCTAATGCAGTGTAATTACCAAATGATCCTATCTCAGAAGCAAGGGAGCCCCGTGGGATTTATTGCTGTATTACCAGTGGTTTTTCCATTGCATTACTTACTGAATGATGTCTGGGTAATGGCACACACCAAAAAAAAAAAAGGGGGGGGGGGGAAAAAGAGGAAGAAAGAAAGAAAAGAGAGAAAAAAAACCCAGAAAGAGAGGACACAGCACCACTGTCATTATTATTTCTTCTAACGCAGCCACTTCTGGCTTCATTCCCCATCCCTCTTTATCGGCTGCTGGTTGAAAGATGCTGCCTGTTCAATTGCAAGGCATAAGTCAGCAGCAGCATTTTCACTTCTGCCACACCAAGATCTTTCCTCCCACTCTCCCCCGTACCCAGCTGCCCCCCTGGCCCCACCCTGCACCACCCTCTGGCCCTCGCTACCTGGGCCGCGGGCGCCCGCGCCGCACTCAGCTGTGCAAACAGCCCAACCTCTGTTTATTTTGGGAGCCTCACAAAATATTTATGAAGAGTTATTCGAGCAGAAAGGCTGAATGGAGATCATTGCAATGTGTCAAATTAAAGAGTGCTTAATGCTGCCTAATCTCCTGGTAATTACTGTTGTGGCAGCGGATGGCATTAGAGCTGGGTAAGAAAGCTAATGACAGATCGGAGCCTGGCTGGGTGTCACTGCCAGGCAGGGTGGGAACAGCTTCTCTTCCCAGGCTCCAAAAACGAGGCTTCCTCTCTCTAGGTACTTGTCAAAGGAGCTCCTCAGCTCGCTCAGGAACGGGGGAAGCCCCTAACAGAGAGCTCAGTGCTGAGCAGCCCACGGATCATGGAATGGTAGGGGTTGGAATAATAGAATGGTTGGGGTTGGAAGGGAGCTCAAAGCTCAGCCAATGACAACCCCTGCCATAGGCAGGGACACCTCCCAGTAGAACAGGTTGCTCAAGGCCTCATCCAACCTGGCCCTGAACACATCTCCAGGGAGGCTGTGGAGCACAGAAGCACTGAATGTGATCTTTGCTCCACAACCTCCCTAGGCAACCTTTGCCAGTGTCTCACCATCCTCAACCTGTGCCAGTGTCTCACTATCCTCACTGCAAACAACTTCTTCCTAACTTCCAGTTTCAATCTCCCCTCTGCCACTTCAAACCCATTCCTCCTCCTCCTGTCATCACCAGATCTCATCCCTCCCCAGCCCTCCTGGGGCCCCCTTCAGATCCTGGAAGGCCACTCCAAAGTCTCCTGGAAGCCTTCTCTGCAGGCTGCAGAGCCCCAACTCTGCCTGTCCTCAGAGCAGAGCTGCTGCAGCCTTCTGAGCATCCAGTCCAATGCCCCTGCTAAATCAGGGACTCCCAGAGCAGGCTGCCCAGGACTGCAATTTCCAGGCAGCTTTGGAATGTCTCCAGAGATGGAGACTCCACAACCTTTCCTGGCAACCTGTACCAGGGCTCCACCTTCCTTAAATTTAGATGGAACTTCTGATGTCCCAGTTTGTGCCAGTTAGCTCTCATCCTGTCACTGGGCACACCGAAAAAAAGCCTGGTCCCATCCCCCCGACACCTACCCTTGAAGTATTTTTAAGCATTGAGATCCTCCTCCAGTCTTCTCTCTAGCAGCAGAGCCCCAAGCCCCTGAGCCTTTTTTCACAGCAGATGTTCCAGTCCCCTAATCATCCTCACAGCCCTTTGCTGTACCCTCTCAAGCCCACAGCCCGTGGAGCTCAGCATCAGCTAAAGCAAAGCAGGCAAGAAAGCTTTGTTATCTGCCTTGTAGCACTGGGGAATTAAAGCACCCAGAGACCAAGAGACCCAGCGAAGAACAATAAATGCTGCTTGGAACTGCTGATGCTTATCTGAACTTCACAGGCCTGTGCCACACTAATTACCGGGGCTGTGTCTGATTAGCTCTGCACTCACTGGAGGATTGCTGTGCCTATCTCAGCAGCCCACACTTGGACCACTGCTGTGCTCCGAGTGTCAGAACCCCACCACCTGTGGGCCCAGTGAGACTCTGCTCCTCACAGCTCCTCTGGCTTGTGTCCTTGGTGAGGTCAGCAGCAAGTGGAAAAGACAAATGGGGACAAGTGGCCTGATGAGTTTGAGAGGTGAGGCTGGAGCAGTCTGTTTGGAGGCACCAAGTGGTTGCTGGACACATTTCCAGGCACACACTGACTTGGTTCCTTGAGGACTCTTCTTTCTCTCTTTAATCACGACTCTGGTTTTGCAACAGCAAACCCATTGCCCTGGCAACAGGCTGTGATGTCAGAAGGTGCTTCTGACATCTTCAGGGGAATAAGCAAGAGCAGCTGATGAGCCCTGGAGCAAGGAAAAGTCATATTTTGATGCCAACTACTCATCACCAGCACTGAAAAAAGAGCGCTCTGAGCTCTCCCAGATGAGCAGCCCCAGACAGGGCACAGATTCTGGGCAGAAGAATGTGGTGCAGTGTGCCCAGAAGGATGTGGTTCTGGTGAGGGTGGGGAGTCAGTGGCACAGGTTGCCCAGGGAAGCTGTGCATGCCACCTCCCTGGAGGTGTTTAAGGTCCGCTTGGATGAAGCTTTGAGCATCCTGGGCTAGAGGAAATCGTCTCTGCCCATGGCAGGGGAGCTGGAGATGGATGATCTTGAAGATCCCTTCCGACCCACACTAGTTTGGGATTTTCCTCACCACCAGCAGCTCCACAGAGCCAGCAGCACTATGGGAAGCCAGCCCCTTGCAGGCTCAGTCCTCTCCTAGGACTCACTGGAGCCACAGCCCAAGGTTGTGGCAGACGTCACCTACCCCAGAAACCCTCCAAGAGCCTTGGGACTCCTTCAGGAGTGAACCTGGGGAGAATCCATGGCCTTTAGGGAGTGCAGGAGTGATATGGGAAAGGGCTGGCCAAGGGGAAGAAGGGATGAACTGGTCTGTTCCAGTCCCAGAGCTCAGCGAGTGAGAAAGGTTCATCATTAACTGTCAAGGAGCGGTTTTAATCAGCCCTGCTCCTCGGTGCAAGATAGATTTAATATCAAGGCACATTTTCAGAGCCATTAGTTTAATTATGACAGGTGTCTGCAAACTGGATGGCTCCGCTTTCCAGCCCTGAGTGACAGCGTTTAATTCTCCAGGCCCACAGGGGCCACCAGGGTACTTTACAGAAATGAGCTTCCATTAAAGCCTAAGTGTTCCTTTTACCTTCCTTCCTTTCTTCCTCTCCTCCTTTTCCTTCCCCCCCACATATATATACATAAATATCTGCTCCTCTCCCCTTGCTCTCTCTTCTCTGCAGGCTTCAAAAGGAGAGCTGATTAGAAAATTGCCCTTTAGTGGAAGGCAAAATAATTTGCCTTGCCCATTAGGACTTCTGTCACGGGCTGGGAAGGCTGTGCCCCACCTTCTCCTACCAGCAGAGGCACAGCAATTTGCTGTTTAACCTTTTCATTATCCCTCTGACTTGGGTCTTTTCCCAGTCACCAGATAAATAGGCTGCCCAGGGAGGTGCTGGAGTCATCACCCTTGTAGCTGCTCAGGACACTTGTGGCCATGGCACTTGGGGCCGTGCTTTAGTGGCCATGGTGGTGTGGAGCTGCTGTTTGGACTGGATGATCTTAGAGGCCTCTTCCAACCCAAATGGTTCTAAGCTGGTTTTCCAGAGGTGCCCAGGCCTGCCTGCCCGGTGGGAGCTGTGGGATCAGCCTCTGCACACCAGCACCAGGAGTAAGAAACATTAGAAGCCTTGGGTGCCTGTAGGATGCTGCTTGCCCCAGGCAGAGACTGAAGCCAGGTTGCTCTGAGCCTCCCCAGCTCTGCTGTTGCAACCAGCTCTGGAATCAGCAATATGTCAGGTAAGGGAGGTCCAGGCAGTGTTCAGCTGACACAGGCTTGCCAGGACAGGCCACTCCACATCCCACTATTTTAGGGACCAAAGAGCCTTCAGCAGTTCATCATCACACAGCTGATGGTGCTTCCCCTGGCAGAGCTGATTCTTGTGCTCACGTTGCCCTAGGGTGTGGAGGGATGGAGGGGATGGATGCTGCCTCCCCAGCTGGCTCCCTCTGTCCCGCCACACCCTGCTGGGGATACGTCCCGGGACAGCACACGGTTGATGGGAGGAAGAAGAGGAGCCTGTGCATTGCCCAGGGAAGGTCGGGCTGAAGTAGAAGCATCTCTCTGCACTCCTGGCTGTACAGTGACCTCTGCTGCAGAGCTCAGCAGCTGCCAGCCACGCTCACAGGAGCCTGCTGCTGCCAGGATCTGTGGAGAGGAGCAGCTCACACCCTGGGCACCGCCTCAGCCTCCTGCAGACTTGCTGGCCTTTTGTCCAACACCCTCAGCTCCTGCCTGTAACCTCCTTGCCTTGTCCTTCGGTCCTGCAAGGGCAGATCCATTGCAGCACAGCTCCCCAGTTCCTGCTGGGACCCCAGACAGCAGGAAAGAAAATGAAGTGCAACAGTGACAACTGTGCTCAGACTGCCTGGGACAGGCTGGGAAGAGCCTCTCCTCCAGAAAAATCGTTTCTCCAGCCCTCCCAAGACAAAATTCCTCTAGACCAGGTTGCCTCAGAGCTTTGCCCCAGCATCCCTGCCATGCTCTGCAGCTCTGTCAGCCGTTAGTGTTCCAGCCTGGGCAGCTCAGCAATGAAACAAGCTTGGGATGTTCCCAGGGAACATTCCTCTGGAGGAAAATGCCAGCCTGGCACAGAGCAGTGCTCCTGGGCTGGGCTCAGAATGGTGCTGACACAGCAGTGGCCAAGGACTGAGTGGAGCATGCCAGTTCTCCAGCCAGGCCTGGCTGCCCCGGGGCTGCCTGTCTCCAAGGTCTCTCAGCAGCAAGAGGACAGCTCTAGACCAGGGTTTGTCAGCACAAGGAGCCCCCCAGGCCCTCACTTCCAGCCTCTGTGCAGTCTGGAGTCTTTCAGAGTGTTTCTAAAAGGTCAAAAGGAAATATCACTTCTACTTTTCCCCAGGTCTGATTTTGAGGCATTTAACTCTCCAGCCAGCCCTAAACGCTGTTATTTCTTCCTCCTAATTCACAGGGTCCCTTGTTATCTCCACATGCCCATGACCTTTCTGTCATGTGTTTAGGAGCTGATGAATGGTCGTTAAGACATGCCAAACTCATTCCACTTGTGAGACAAACCACAGCAGTCTCAAAGGGCATCAGGGAAATCACTTCTCCTCCACCTCCCTAGCCCCTGCTCCAGGCACAAGAAACATCATTTTAGGTCTCCCCTGGCACCAAGCAGCAGAGCTCCAGGTGAACACTGCTGAACTGTGCTGATTTATGCCAGCTCAGTGTCTAGCAGAGACTCCTGGAGACCTGCCTTGAGCACTGATAGAATGTCCATGTCTTTGGGGACTGGTGGGTTGGGTTTTATCCTCCATCCATTTATACAATGAACTTGTTTAAAGTGGCATTGCCAAACTCATGCATGCAAAACCAGTCCAGCTAGATGCTGGTGCTCAATGCTCAAAGAGGCTCATAGACTTGTAGAGGGGTTTAAACAAGCATCTGGGTGATGGAGGCACCCAGCAGGAGCTGCTTGTAGATGGAAATCAGATGCAGAATGTGTTTTGGAGCTGCTGCACAGCCCTCTAGCACCCAGCCACCTCTTAGGTCCACAGCTGCTCCGTAAACATGGGGCTGTGGGTGCTGAGCTCCAGAAATCCACTGGGATTTCATACAATGTCAGGGGCTAGAAGGGATCATCTGGTCCAGCCCCTCTGCCAGAGCAGGATCACCCAGAGCAGATCATACAGGAACATACCCAGATGGTTCTTGAATATCTCCAGAGAGGGAGACTCCACATCCCCCCTGGGCAGCCTGTGCCAGGGCTCTGCCACCCTCACAGGAAAAAGAATTGTCTTCAGGTTCCCATGGAACCTCCTCTGCCTCAGCTTGCACCATTGCCCCTTGTGCTGTCAGTGGGCACCACTGGGCAGAGCTGGCTCCAGCCTCCTGGCACTCACCTCTACATCTTTATAAACATGAATGAGCTCAGCCCTTAGTCTCCTCTCCAAGCTCCCAGTCCCAGCTCCCTCAGGCTCTCTCCTCATAAGGAAGATGCTCAACTTCCTTAACCGTTCTTTTGGCTCTGCACTGGACTCTTCCTGCCCTTCTTGAGCTGGGGGCCTAGAACTGGACACATTCCTCCAGATGAGGCCTCACCAGAGCAGAGAGGCAGAAGAATGTCCCTCAGCCTATTAACCACAGCCCTTCTAATCCACCCCAGAATGGCACTGGTCCTGCTAGCCACCAGAGCACACTGCTGGCTCCTGGGCATCCTCCCATCCACCACGACTCTCAAGTCCTTCTCCCTCTTGCTGCTCTCCAGCAGGTCAGTGCCCTACCTATACAGATCCATGGGACTGATTTAATGGGAAAAAAACATTTTCAAGATCCATGACCAAAGTTAACACAAAGTTGATTCTATTTCTCCATAACTTTCCAGTTCCTTAATGAAATGACACAATGTGCCTCTCAAGAACTCACACCCCACACCCCCTCGCCTCCCTCTTTCCTTTTCATCCTGTTTGGAAGTGTCTCTGCCTTTGCTCCTTGCCAGGAGGGCTCTGGCAGGAGGAACAGGGGAGAAACAGCAGAAGTTATTGAAGTCCAAAGACATAAAATGACACATCCTGAAGTTGGCAGAAGGAGAGAGTGTCCAAGCTACCAAAGCAGTCAACTCAAGATCTGACAAATGATGTGGGTTTGAAATGAGCATTTATTGCTCATTGAAATGAGCCAGGGTGTGGAGACTGCTGCCCTGCTCCACCACACTGCCTGCAGTGCCCCAAGGGCTGCAAGGACCCCACCCTGTTGCCACTGCTAAGCTGAAGTAAAACGAAGCAAAACCTGATTGCCACTTTGCAGAGTGGCAGTGGCCACCCAGGGCAGAAGCCACCAACTGCTCAGAGCCTCTGAGAGAGCACAGCAGGGGCGGTGTCATTTCCTCACGTTCATAGACTCAGGGTTGGAAGGGACTTGAAGGATCATCCAATTCCAACCCTCCCCTGCCATGGGCAGGGACACCTCACACTAGAGCAGGTTGCCCAGAGCCACATCCAGCTTGGCCTTAAAAACTTCCAGGGATGAGGCTGCCAGCACCTCCCTGGGCAACCTGTGCCAGTGTCTCAGCACCCTCTTGGTGAAGAACTTCTTCCTAATATCTGATCTAAATCTCCCTTCATAGAATCATAGAATGGTTTAGGTTGGAAGAGACCTCAAATATCATCTACTTCCCTTCTCTAGCTTGGATCCATTTCCCCAGTCCTATCACTACCTGACACCCTTAGAAGTCCCTCCCCAGCTTCTTGTAGCCCCTTGCAGATGCTGGAAGGCCACAAGGACTCCTTGGAGCCCTCTCCTCTCCAGACCAAACAACCCCAACTCTCTCAGCCTGTGTTCATAGCAGAGCTGCTCCAACCCTCTGATCATCCTCCTAGCCCTTCTCTGGACACCTTCAACACTGGGAAGAGGCAAGTGATGAGCAGTGTTTGGGGTCTCCAGCCTTCACTGCCAAAAGAGAAATGCAGCATTAATAGCCACACTCTTTCATGACAGAGAACTAAAACCTTGCTGCTTCCAGGACCTGGGAAATGCTCTGAGCCCTTATTGTGTTTGGGTTCTTTTGCTGGGAAAGCAGCTTGAGCACACAATAGGTCTACAACTCAACATTCAGCCTGCAACGAGGGATACAGCAGAGCACCTGTGAAGCAGCTTTTCTGAGGCAGCAGCTCCTCTTCCCTTTCCCCTTCTCCACAGAGGAAACACACAACAGACCCACAGCAATTATCAGCTGACTCGGGCAAAAGCAGCTTCCCAAGGACTGCAGAGAGCACTGGGAAACAAAACTGTGCTGGAGAAACACAGCTGCATCGAGGTCATCCACTTCCCCTAGGAGCATCCACTTGTCCCCAGAAGTCCAGTTCAGCACCCTGGGAAGGACCTAAGCAGAAGGCTTGGTACTGGATTTATGCAGTTTGAGGTTCCTCTGCGCTGGACACATTCTGCTCTAGGGGATGCTCACCACTGGTTCGCAGATCACCTTGGGTTGGAAGGGACCCGCCAAGGACATCTTGTCCAACTACTCTTGTCCCCTCTACTCCGCCCTAGTGAGGCCACATCTGGACTACTGCATCCAGTTCTGGGCCCCCAGTTCAAGAGGGACACAGAACTGCTGGAGAGAGTCCAGTAGAGAGGCACAAAGATGCTGAAGGCAATGTAACAGCTCTGTTAGGAGGAGAGCCTGACGGAGCTGGGGCTGTGCTGCTGGGAGAGGAGGAGACTGAGAGGTGACCTCAGCAATGGTTATAAAGATGTGCAGGTGAGTGCCAGGAGGCTGGAGCCAGCTCTGCTGGGTGATGCTGCCCCGTGCCAGGCCAAGGGGCACTGGGTGGAAGCTGAGCCATAGGAAGTTCCATGGAAGCATGAGGAGAATTTTTTTTCCCTGTGAGGGTGCCAGAGCCCTGGCACAGGCTGCCCAGGGGGGCTGTGGAGTCTCTCTCTCTGGAGATAGGAGATATCCAAAACCCTGCCTGAATGTGTTCCTGTGTGATTTGCTCTGAGTGATGCTGCTCTGGCAGGCGTTGGACTGGATGAGCTTTGGAGGTCCCTTCCAGCCCCTGACATTCTGTGATGATGTGAACTCCCCTGCAGTCAGCAGAGATATCTCCAACTAGAGCAGGCTGCCCACAGCCACTTCCATTCTGATCTTGATGGTCTCCAGGGATGGGTCCTCCACCACATCCCTGGGCAGCCTGTGTCTATGTCTCACCACCCTCACTCTGCAGAGCTTCCTCCTCATGTCCGACCTAACTCTGTTCTGCTCCAGTTCCAAACCATTGCCCTTGTCCTATCCCCACAGGCCCTTCTGAGCAGTCCCTCCCCAGCCTGCGTGGAGGTGAAATGTAGTTATAAAGTCACCCCAGAGCCTTCTCTTCTCCAGGCTGCACAGCCCAAATTCTTACAGCCTGTCTCTGCAGAGGAGCTGCAGATCTTCAACTCAGACACTGAAGTTCGGGCATTTGCTTCTCAGGTACATGCTGCTCCCGGTGGGAGAAGGATGCATGGGAGCCCCAGCAGCACGTGGAGGACTCTGTCCCTACTTTGGCTGCAGGGAGAGCCTGGGGAGCTCTAAACACACCTAAGGGTCTCTGCAGCCTCTCATCTGGGGCAGACACCTGGGCCACAAACACCTTCCATGCACTCAGGTAGGCAACCAGGGCTAGCAAAGAGAAACAAGTGGCAGAACAAAGCTGTAAAATTCCCTCCAGGCTCCAAGCAAACACAGCCCCACAGCCCCTCGGTGCTGTTGCTGGAGGATCTCATTATTTAAGCCAAAACACAGGAGTTTGGGAAAGCTGACTCAGGGCTTTTAGCGCTGGGGGTTGCCAGGGCTGTACACACACACAAAAGCTTTCAGAGGTTCTGATCACCTGCAATTCACACCAGATTCTGGGGAGCCAGCACTTAAACCAGCAAGCCTGTAATTTTAGTGCGGTTGATGTTTTATTTCCTGCTTTCTCTTCTGACCTTGGTAGTTTTTGTGGTCCCAGATAGATGCAGCAAATGGAAGGAAAAAACCTCCTCCCGTTCTGCTCCCTCTTTCATCTCAGAAGAGGTGATGAATTTTTATGCCTGGTGGCCACACACAACTCATAATCCCAAGTTAAAAGCATTACCTGTGGCAAACAGGCTTCTGCAGCAGCAAAGGGACCTGTTCCCTTGGAGCAGCTGGCAGGAATCTTCTTAAAGTCAAGCTCTGACTTCAGGAGGGGACAAGAGCAGATCTCACAGGCTGGCAAGCAGTCACCTTGGTGTCACTCAGGGCAGTGTGAGCTCTGTCACTTGTCTTCCACTGGAGTTGGAAAGAAAGAAAATAATAAAGAACAGAAGTGGGAGGGGGGAGAAAGGAGCAAAGAAGGAGAAAAGAAGAAAAGAGCAAAGAGGGGGGAAAGAAAAGAGCAAAGTAAAGAGGAAGAATAATAAAGAACACAGGGAAAAAAATGAAGAGGGGGAAAGGAAATCAACAACAAAAAGAGGAGAAAAAGACAATAATAAAGAAAAGAGGAAAACCAAAGAAAACAATAAAGAAAAGAGAAAAATAAAATAACAAAGAAAAGAGGAAAATAAGAAAATAGTAAAGAAGGGAGTGGGGAAAGACAGTAATAAAGAGGGGAAACAAAATAATAAAGAGGAAAAAAGAAAATAATGAAGAAAAGAGGGAAATAAGAAAATAAAGACAAGAGGGGAAAAGAAAAAAACTAAGAAAAAAGAAAAAAAGAAGGAAAAATGAAACAAAAAGGGGGGAGGAACTAAAAAAGAAAAAAAGGAGGGAAAGAAAAAAAGGAGGGAAAGAAAAAAAGGAGGGAAAGAAAAAAAGGAGGGAAAGAAAAAAAGGAGGGAAAGAAAAAAAGGAGGGAAAGAAAAAAAGGAGGGAAAGAAAAAAAAGGAGGGAAAGAAAAAAGGAGGGAAAGAAAAAAAGGAGGGAAAGAAAAAAGGAGGGAAAAAAGGAAGGAAAGAAAAAAAAAAGAATAAAGAAAAGAGGACTATAACAAGGAAAAGAGGGGGAAAAGAAACTAATAGAGAGGAAGAAACATCAAATGACAATGCCAAGCGCTAAAACCAGCCCAACGACACAACTCCAAGGAGCAGCTCGGCTATGTGGATTGCAGCTCCCTGCTCAAACCAAGCCCCTCGCAGCAGGAGTCCACAGGCCACGCTGATTACCTCGGGGCAAGCACAATAAAAGGCAGGTGATTTGCCCTCAGCCTTCTCTCCTTATCTTCGCCCAGCTCCGATCGTTTACCCTCTCGGCGAGCAATTACCATCGGCCCCGCAGCTCGGAGCAGGCAGCTTTTGTGGCAGCGCACAAAGGTTAATCTGCTGCTGCTCCACCGCACCCTGGGCATTGTCTGGGCTGTTGTAAGACCTGCTGGGGACACGCCGAGCGCAGCTGATGTACAAGATCAGCAAAACAGCAGCGGTGCCCACTGGGAGGCTTCCCTCTCTCCCCCTCCCCTATTTTCTCATGGGGATCACAGAATCACAGAGTGTCAGGGGCTGGAAGGGGCCTCCAAAGCTCATCCAGGCCAAACCCCGGCCAGACTTGATGATCTTAGAGGTCTCTTTCAACCTTAATGCCTCTTGGGGGTTCTAAAGTGCCTCCTTAAAGGGCAGCAGCTGCAATTCCATCCTCAGTTCACAGAATCACAGAATTAACCAGGTTGGAAAAGACCTTTGAGATCATCGAGTCCAACCTAACACCCCACACCTTCTAATTAACTAACCTGGGGCACTAAGCTCACCAGACCCTCTCCAGCTCTACAGATGCATTGGTAGGAACTGAACCTGAACAGGTTATCACAGAGTGCCAGGGGCTGGAAGGAACCTCCAAAGCTCATCCAGTCCAACCCCTGCCAGGGCCTGTATCAGATCACACAGAACACACCCAGGCAAGGTTTGGGTATCTCCAGAGAGGGAGACTCCACAGCCCCCCCTGGGCAGCCTGTGCCAGGGCTCTGGCACCCTCACAGGGCACAAATTCCTCCTCCTGTTTCCATGGAACTTCCTCTGCCTCAGCTTGCACCATTGCCCCTTGAGCTGTTGTTGAGCACCAGAACACAGCTCAGGAGCACACACAGAGGGCCTCTGCCAGCAGCAGCATTCGAGGACAGAATCAGAGAGTGTTAGGGGTTGAAGAGACCTCCACAGCTCATCCAGTCCAACTTCCCTGCCAAAACAGGACTGCCCTGGGCAGGTCACACAGGAACACATCCAGGCAGGCTTTCAATATCTCCAGAGAGAGAGGCTCCACATCCCCCTGGGCAACCTGCTCCAGTGCTCAGTCACCCTCACAGGGAAGAAATTCCTCCTCATGTTTACATGACACTTCCTATGCCTTCCTATGCTGGAATGCAGCAGGCTGGGGCAAAGCAGCATTCCCATCCAGGTCTCCATCCCTTTCCTTGTCCTCTCCTTGCTCTGCTCCTTGCTGGCCTGAGCAGCAGTGGTGGTAACACAGTAAACCAGGATGTCCCCAACAGCATCACCCTGCACTTGGAATCATGGAATTGTTTGGGTTGGAAAAGGCCTCTAAGATCACAGAGTGCAACCATCAACGGTGGCGGCCCCACCAGGGCCACCAAATCATGGTCCCAAGTGCCGTGGCCACACAGCTGCTGAACATCTCCAGGGATGGGGACTCCACCACCTCCCTGGGCAGCCTGTGCCAATCCTTGATCACTCTTGCAGCAAAGGAATTTTTCCTTATCTCCAGCCCTCCCTTGGCACAATTTCAGGACATTTCATCTTGTCCTATCACCTGAGCTGAGGGAGAAGAGCCCAAACCTCAACTCACTGCAATCTCCCATATGAGAGCTGTAGAGAGCAATGAGGTCTCCCCTCAGCCCCCTCTTCAGCCTCACCACCTCCAGCTCCCTCAGCTGCCCCCCACCAGCTTTGTTGCTCTTCCAGTCTTTCAGGTCTTGGCAGATTCTCCAGGGCCTGCCCTAACTCTTTCTTGCTGAGTATGTCCTGCCAGCAAGAGACATTGCCTGTGGCCTCCAGAGGTGAGAAGACTGATCCTGACATCCCTTCATGTTGAGGAGGCTTCTCCACTGATCCCTGGGTTGGATACCAGTGGATGTGGACAAGGATACATTAGAAAACCATGGCTCTTCAGGTCATGGTTTAACAGCCATGGTGGCGTGGGGCTGATGTTGGATTTAATGACCTCAGAGGGCTTTTCCAACCCAAACAATTCCATGATTCTATGACTCCATACATAGCCCCAGGAGGAGGTTGCTCTCTTCTCTCAGGCAGCCAGCATCAGAACAAGAGGACACAGCCTCAGGATGCGCCAGGGGAAATTTAGGCTTGAGGTGAGGAGAAAGTTCTGCACTGAGAGAGTCATTGGCTACTGGAATGGGCTGCCCAGGGAGGTGGTGGAGTCGCTGTCCCTGGAGCTGTTCAAGGCAGGATTGGACGTGGCACTTGGTGCCATGGTCTGGCCTTGAGCTCTGTGGTAACGGCTTGGACTTGGTGATCTGTGAGGTCTCTTCCAACCTTGGCGATACTGTGAGACTGTGAGACTGTGACACTGTGACTCTGTGACTGTTCTCCCTCTTTCACTCTGCCTTTGCTCCAAAGCATCTGCTGCATGTTCCAGAACTTGTCTTAGGTCCCAGTCACTGCCAGTTAAGCCTTCGTGGGCACTGGGTGAGGGGAGAAGCAGAGGAAAAGGAGGAGGGAAGATCTCTCACCCTGCAGTGCACGGCACTTGTGGCTGCTTTTATTCAGTCAGGGTATGAAATGCAAGACCCATTTCAGCTGACTCCAGGGTGCCTCAGGAGTACAGACAGAGGTTTCCTCAGCCCTTACTTAGAACAAAAGATACACTTGTGCTGATGAAGCAGTGACTGTCAGGCTACCAACAGAAAGCCACTCTGGAGGCAACAAAGCTCTCAGCCTGTTCAGCTCTGCTAGGACTGAACCCTAGCCCAGCATTTCATTGGCATTTCCAGGCTGAGAATACCAACCCAGCTTGACAGGAAGGGAAAACAACCACCAGCACCACAGGATCCTGCACCACAGGATCCTACACCACAGGGATGGTGTTTGGTCCCAGCATGTCCCTGAAGGAGCCATTTGGAGGAGGAGAAGCCTGTTGGGTGGTGCAAAGGAATAATTAAAATACAGAAAAGCCACAGAAACCCCTCAGAAGGGTTGGCAGCATAAAAATTTCTGGCTCTGTCATCTCTCTGTTTCTGCAAGCAGCAGAAGATCCATAATTCTCACACTTAATGTAATTCCAAGGCATCTAAAGTGATTTACAGTCAGTTTACTCAATACTTTCAGCTTTATTTAATGTAACAGTTATGGCACATAAAAAGTTTATTGAAAATCCTTTGGGAGTGTGATTGAGTAAGAACCAGTCACTGCTAATACCATTACAAGAGCTGAAGAGAAAGATCCCAGCATGTTCTCTTGGTGACCTTTATGGCTCCATGATCCAGGGTTACACCAGGAAACCCTCCCCTGCTCTCCAGAGAGATTGGTGCCACCTTCCTTTCCTCCCTGGTGGGGAACAGGCAGCTTGGGAGGCACTTACCTGCCAGGCTGAGCCCGGGCTCTGCTCTGCCTCAGCAGTGGGATGGGAAGGGATGGAAGCTCTGGGAAGCTGAGAGGGGAGGATTTCCCTCCTGCCAGACTCATTTGTGCAGTTACTTGTTTTCATCCTTGCCCTTTGCAGGCAGAGCTGAATCTCTCCCCTGAAGAGGAGCTGCTTCATGCCGGGTTGGGATGGGAACAGGATTGCAGCAGAGTGGAGCTCCATGGATCCATCCCAGCTCAGCTCCCTCTGGTGCCATCCGCTCTTTCAGCATCACCACTCCGTTAAGCTTCTCCCCAAATGTGAAATTGCAGAAGATGTTAATTTGCCTTAGCAATTATCGAACATTACTTCTGCTATCATTACAGCAATAACTATGATTTAATAATTGCCAGCACTGTCAGGGACAACTTCCACAGTGCTGAGCAGGTCTCCACATCCCATTCTGTGACTGTCCTCACAGAGCTGGCAGCCCAAAGCAGCACAAGGGTCTCATTTATCCCCAAAGCCCAGGAGAGGAGCACAGTCACTTGGGGACACTTAGGAGTTTCAGTGACAGACCCAACCCAGACTGTCCACACGGCCCCTGGAGTGAGCACTCAGCTTCTCCATCCTTCTGTCATGGGTCAGTGCAGGCTTCAAAGGAATCATTGATTGGCAGGGGTTGGAAGGGACCTCTGGAGAGCATTGGGTCCAACCACTCTGCCAGAGCAGGATCACCCAGGGCAGATCATACAGGAACACATCCAGGTGGGTTTGGAATGTCTCCAGAGAAGGACTTCACAACTTCTCTGGGCAGCCTGCTCCAGGACACCAATGAAGTTTCTCCTCATGTTGAGGTGGAACCTGCTGTGTTCCAGCTTATACCACAGCCTTCAGTGTGGCCACTGCCTCATGCACAGGGAGGTACAGGCACAACCTTTCCTTCAGCTGGGACATTCCCAGGACCTCTGCCCTGCAGCCTGCCCTCACGTGAGCTCCCAGCAGCGGGAGGTGGGAAGAGCCAGCAAACCCAGCAGAGAACACCTCTCAAAGCTACACTGAACAAACAGACAGCAGAAGAGGGGGAAGGAACCCAAACCATGCTCCACAAGCAGAAAAAAGGTTACAGTCTGCAGATAAGGCAACTGTGCTGGGTTGTTTCACTCTCTTTGTCAGTCAAGTATTAAGGCTTTGCAGAATTAAAATCAGTGCAGTTCAGAGAAGGCTTCCAAGCTTTCCAAAACATCAGGTTTGGCATTTTGAGAGCTCACAAGCTATCATCTCCAGACAGACAAACAGAGAGATGGATGGATGCTTTGGAGAAAGAGATGGAGATGTTCTTTCAAGACTCTTGATTTATTTCCTCCCCCCCCCCCCTTTTTTTTTTTTTTTGTTCCCAAGAGATAATTTGTTTGTGCCAAGAATCCAGCCTGGGGAAAAGTCCAAATGCAGCATTTCCTCTAGCTTAAACCTGGGCTTGGCCCAACTGAAACTCTGGCTCCAGAGAGCTGCTCTCAGCACAGACATGGAGCCCAGGATTCAGTGCTTCCAACCCACCCCTGTGCTAGCAGAGGAGGGAAGGGCAGCACTAGAGGGGTGGACACCTGCCTCTGCCCCCCAAAACCCCCACTTATAGGTGCCCAAATGTTAATGCCAAGCAGATGGGGTGGAAGAAAAGCAGCATTTCATGCTGGGGTTGGCAGAGCAGATCCCAACAAGTCCACTATTGTTAGACAGGAATTCCTAGAAACAGATGCAGCAAATTCAGGGCTTCAGAGGCAGTTGTGAGTTTGGGGTCTGCTGGGAGAGGCCTGTGTAGCTTATGGATTAATGCACTATTATTACATTACTCTTTAAGCTTCAAAGGTCTGCCAGGAAACCTAAGCCTACCATCTATTGAATGACATTTGAAGAACAAATAATACATTAATATATTTAATTTGAGAATCAACACATACATTATAGGAAGGGATTTTGTCTATGCTGATAAGTCAGTGCCTGACCTTTCCATTGCAATCCCTGGGTGCTGAGCCAGAGAGGACCTCATCCAGGAAGCTTTGCTAGCAGCGGTGAGGCGAGAGCCTCACTGCTGGTGCTGCAGGCTGGGAGCTGCAGCTGACACTGTTTGGGAAGGGGAGCTCAGCCCTAATTATCCCTTCGACACTAATGTGCAGCTACACTAAATCTTGTTGCCTCAAATTAGTTAATCAATTAAGTGTCAAACCACAAAATGTTAGTGATTGTGGCCTGAATTTATTGCCTTGGCACACGCTCCCATCTGCTGCCTTCCCTCCTCTGCTTGGGCTCTGCTGTTGGGAAATCTGGGGGCAAATACTTTCCCCATCTCATCAGGGAAGGGTTAATGAGGCCTCTCTACCCTGCCCCCACAAAGAAATGGGTTGGGGATGCAAAGCCCTGCACATAGGCAGGAATAACCTCATGCACCGAGTTATGCTGGGGGCCACCCAGCTGCAAGGCAGCTTGGCAGCAAAAGACCTGAGGGTCCTGCTGGGCTCTGAGCTGAACCAGCAGTGAGCCAGAGATGGGCTCTTGGCACAGGACTGGCTAATGGTGTCCTGGGCTGCCTCAGGCAAAGCGCTGGCAGCAGCTCTGGTCAGCAATGGTGGGGCCACAGCTGGAGCAGTGTGTCCAGCTCCGTGATTGCTGTTAGGACAGAGACATGGAGAGGGTCCAGTAAAAGACTACAAAGATGATGAAGGGACTGAGGCAACTCACAGGTAAGGAAAGGCTCAGAGAGATGGGAAGAGAAGGCTTGGGGAAGGATTTGAGAGGCTGAGGGACCTGAGGCTGCTTAGTCTGGGAGAGGGAAGACTGAGACAACCAAGCCCTGACATCCTGTCAGCCTGGGATTTCATTTTAGAATGTGGGAATGTCTGAAGGGAAGGTGAAAAGTAGAGCAAGGCTGTCCCCAGTGGTGCCCAGTTCCTGGAGGAGAGGAAATGGACATCAGCTAAGCACAGGAAACACAATCTGAACATCAGGAAACACTTCTTTCATGGTGAATGTGTCTGGGCACTAGCACAGGTTACACGCAGGGATTGTGGAGCCTCCACCTTGAGGATATTCCAAACCTTCCTGGACAGGGTCCATGCATCCTGCTATAGGTGGCCCTGCTTGAGCAGGATCACAGGATCAAAGGACCACAGGCTCACAGGATGTCAGGGGTTGGAAGGGACCCGAAGAGATCATCCAGTCCAACCCCTCTGCCAGAGCAGGACCATCCAATCTAGCTCAGGGCACACAGGAACACATCCAGACAGGCCTGGAGAGGCTCCAGAGAATGAGACTCCACAACCTCTCTGGGCAGCCTGTGCCAGGGCTCTGGGACCCTTCCAGGCAAGAAGTTCCCCTTGTGCTGAGCTGGAACCTCCTGTGCTGCAGCTTCCATCCATTGCTGCTTGTCCTATCCCAGGGAGCAGTGAGCAGAGCCTGTCCCCCCCTCCTGACCCCCAGCCCTCAGAGAGTTACAGACATTGATTAAATCCCCTCTCAGTCTTCTCTTCTGCAGACTAAACAGCCCCAAATCCTTCATCCTTTCCTCATCAGACAGTGCTCCACTCCCCTCATCATCCTCGTAGCCCTCCCTTGGATGCTCTGGAGCAAATCTCTGTCCCTCTGCAACTGGGGAAGTTAAGTCAAGGTGGCCTCCAGAGAGCCCTTCCACCCTGCTCTATCCTGTAGTGCCTCGGTCTGAATCCGAAGTTGTTCTGCCCTCGGTGTGAGTTGTTATGATAGCAGCAAGTCAAAAACTCTCATTGTTTGCACAGGGCAGCTAGGAAAGTTGTAGCTGAGCAGTTTTGCTGTAAGACTTTGCAGTTTCAGAGGGAAGGTTTCTTTAGAAGGGAAGGAGTAGATAAAACTGATAAGTGAAACATTTAAGCTTCTGCAAAAGCCGTGAAAATATTCAGCTCTGGGGGGAAAAAAAAACCCAAGAACCCAACAACATTTTTTGTCAAAAAATAAAGTAGTCTGTTTTCTTGGAAGCAGTTGGGAAGTAAATGTCAGCCTCTCAGGAGTCTGTTGGAAAAGAGGGAATCTTTTTTTTTATAAGGAGTTTTTTGGTTGTGTTTGTTGCCACTGGAAAACAACAACCACAAAAGCACTTTTCAGGGGAAATCTCAGCTCCCAGTGCAAAGCAATTTTTCATTCAAATGATATTTAGAAGACAAATATTCACCCAGCTCCAGCCCCTGGGGCTAAGGTCTGTGAGAGCTGTGTGTGGCCAGGGTCATATTCTCCCCATTTACAACTCCTGGGGGCGGGCAAAGCATGGAGAGAAAGTGAAACTCAAGAGGTGAAGTATTCAATTCTGGGGGTCCCTAAGTGAGATGAGTGGTGGGGGTGGGGGTGGGGGTGAGCAAAGCATGGGGAGAAAGAGGTGAAGTATTCAATTGTGGGGGTCCCTAAGTGAGATGAGTGGTGGGGGTGGGGGTGAGCAAAGCATGGGGAGAAAGAGGTGAAGTATTCAATTCTTGGGGTCCCCAAGTGAGATGAGTGCTGGGATGGGGAAGTTACTGCCGTGGTGGGAGGAACTGGAAGCATCCTGCTGCTGGCCGCTGCTGTCGTCATTGTCCTGCTCCTGGGGATCAGTTAAAAATGTAGATACAGAAAGCAGAGTTTGGGGAAGCCTGCGCAGGGTGCTGGGGGGGGCGGGGTGCAGAAGTGAGGTTTATTGATCCCCAGTCAAGATTGATGGCACAATAAGAGCAGGAGGCGCAGAGTGCTTTTGCTTTTGAACACGTTGATGAATAAGCAGCGGGGCAGGAGCAGCTGCCCCGGGCGGGTGATGGACGGCGGCAGCCGAGCAAGATGCATTTTTATAAATGGGTGAAAGGAGAGGAGGACTTATTAAAAAAAATGAATGACCACATGTGGCAGGGATATGCCACTGGGGAGAAGCCAGCCATTGATTTATGGGCACTACTGGCATTTGAAAATTCAATAATAACATTGACAAATGAGAGGCAAAGCTGGCCAGAGGACAGCGGAGAACTTGGAGTGGAGAAAGAAAATGCCAAGGTCAGGATGAAGGAACAGAAAAACATGCTTGTGTTGGAAAGGCTCTGAGTTAACTCATGTATATAAAGACAGTAAGAAAAATCACTCAGAGAGCAGAGCTCACCATCCTGACTCCCTGGCACAAACTGGGGAGAAGTAAATGGAGGAGTCCTGGTACCCAGTGGCCCTCTCTGTGTGGATATCTACTTCCTGACGTGGGGAGGGGATCATTTAATCTTCCCCCCTTGCTTCTGATAAGCTGGTGCCCACTGCTCCCTGGCACCTTGGAGAGTAAGTACCCTGCAGTTGTTGGAACGTGGAACACCCCTGTGCAGGAGCAGTGTAGTGCTGAGCCCAAGGCAGCTCACTGCACTTCAGGGTTTGCTGTTTGCATCCCCAGCTGGGAAAGCAGCTGAGGCTCAGGGCGGCTGACTCTGAGCCCACGTCTCACCAGCGGCGAGCTGAGGGCCATGGCACAGCCCAGCCCCGCAGAACATGGTGCAGAAAACCAAGAAGATGCAATGGGTGTGAGAAGAGATGCAAAGGGGAGGGCTGAGTACACAGAGTAGGGACTGGCCAGCTCCGGTCGGCTCCCAGCCCGCTGCTGTCAGCAGTTAGCAGCAAGTGGTCAAACCGCTGGCAGAAAAGGCTTCCAAACGTCCTGTGAGGGCCAGCCAGAGATGGGTGTACTTGGGAAGGGGCAAGAAACGCAGGGCAGCCCAGCTGGAGATGATTTCCAAGCCACAGTCGGGTTGGGCAGCAAACGAGGAGTACGCTGCTGGTAGAGCTGTCACATCACATCCTGACACAGCAGCCCGAGAGTCTCCCATCCCAAGAGGCAGAGAAGAGGAGATGACAGCTTTGCTAAGCTGGGCAACTCCTACCAGGACTCAGAAGTGGAGCATTTGGCTTTTCTTTCAGATGTTCAGGGATGGATGGCAGAAACCCCCTGTTGCAACAACTGCTCCTGAGCCCCAGCATCCTGAATCTCCTAGGCTGGGGGGAAAGCAGTAACTGGAACTCATCAAAGCCCTCTCCAGCTCCTGCTTGAGCAGGGCCTTGTCCTCACCAGCTCGCAGAATGCAGCATGGCACATAATGTTACCTTAACATTTGATCTACTTAATAAGCTCCTCAGTTTTCCTCCTCCTTGTCTTGGGGCTCTGTTACAAATGGCAATAAAAGAGTAAAACCAGAGGGGAGAGAGTGCTGAGAGAACCCTGGTGAGAAGGCAGCAGAAATGGACTTTGCTCTTACCATTCTTGGCCTCCCTCTGGGCTTGTATTCATCTGTGAGGATGTCTTTTCTAAATGCTGGAAGGTCAGAGGTGAGGATGGAACATAATTCTGTGAGCAGTGTGCTTGCTGAGTAGAAGCAGCACTTTTCAGTGCAGGCAGAGAGAGATTTCTGCAAGGACTCCACAAAGCCCTGGCATGGCTCAGCGAGTCCAGGAGTGGGGGTCAGGGTCTGACCACTGGAAAACCACAAGGGCCAGTGATGAACGTGTCCAGAGAAGGGCCACGAGGATGAGCAGAGGGATGGAGCTGCTCTGCTGTGAGGAGAGACTGAGGCAGTAGGGGCTGCTCAGTCTGGAGAGGAGAAAGCTCCAAGGTGACCTTATTGTGGCCTTGCAGTACCTTAAGGGGGCTACAAGAAAGCTGGGGAGTGACTTTTTAGGCTCTCAGGTAGTGATAGGACTGGGTGGGGGAATGGAACAAAGATGGAAATGGAGAGGTTCAGACTGGATGTTAGGAAGTTCTTCAGCATGAGGGTGGTGAGAGCCTGGCACAGGTTTGCCAAGGAGTTGGTGGAAGCCTCATCCCTGGGGGGGTTTAAGGCCAGGCTGGATGAGGCTCTGTGCAGCCTGCTCTAGTGTGAGGTGTCCCTGCCCATGGCAGGGGGGTTGGGACTGGCTTATCCTTGTGGTCCATCCCAGCCCTGACTGATTCTATGATTCTGTGGTGGTTTTGAACACTCGGAGGGTGCAGGTCCTCTCTAAGTACTTTCCCTGTTGACTGAAGCAAAGCCTGTAGCAATCTGCAGAAGGAGAACAGGATTTGTCCTGGGGGAGCCTGGCCTGAGCCTGGCCTGAGCCTTGGAGCAGTTCCAGCTCTTAAAAATAGAATTTTTCACTCTCTTTGCTTTAGGTTTTCCTATTTTGAATTTTCTTTCCCCCCCTCCATATTTCCATCCTCAACAAAGCAGCTGAAACTCCTGCTCACAGTGCTTTGCTCAGCTTTCCAGCCTGGCAAATCTCACTGCCAGAGCCAGCTTTAAATATCAGCTAATACTGCGTCACCAAGTAGCCCATGCGCTGCCTATTTTAGGCTGTGTCCCTAACAAGTTCCAAGCCAACTAATCCTTTGTTACCAGGCAAAGCCATCCCTTAGATCCACTCCCCTCCAGCCAGGGCAATCTTTGGCCAGGTGCTTTTGGGGAGATTCCTAACTGCGAGGCCAAAATGCTGAGCTCTCTGGGAGACAGATGCAGACAGAGCTCATTCCTTTGTGCTAGCCTGGCAGAAGTGTCAATTAGGAGGATTAGGCAGGAGCATTGGCACTGCTGGGGATGGAGTTGCTGTTTCTGTGTTCTCTAAATTTAGAGTCCATGTTGCTGTTGCCACTCAGCTCCAGGATTATTGTCCTTAACAATAAAGAGGTGCACACACACACACCCTTTGCTCAGGGTGTAAAAGCTCTGAAAACAAACTGTCACCTTCTCCCCTTAAGCTGAGGGCCTCAAAGCCAGCTCATGTAGATGTAGAATCTTACAGAATCATAGAGTGGTTTAGGTTGGAAGGAAGCTCAAAGCTCAACCAGTTCCAACCCCCTGCCATAGGCAGGGACGTCTCCCACTAGAACAGGTTGCTCAAGGCCTCATCAACCTGGTCCTGAACACCTCCCTGGGCAACCTGTGCGAGTCTCTCACCACCCTCACTGCTAACAACTTCTTCCCAACATCCACTTTCAATCTCCCCTCTGCCACTTCAAACCCATTCCTCCTCATCCTGCGATTCCCAGACCTTGTCAATAGTCTGTCCCCAGCCCTCCTGGAGCCTCCTTCAGATCCTGCAAGGCCACTCCAAGCTCTCCTGGAAGCCTTCTCCTCTGCAGTCTGCAGAGCCCCAATTCTCTCAGCCTGTGCTCAGAGCAGAGCTGCTGCAGCCCTCTGAGCATCTTGGTGGCCTCCTCTGGACTCTCCAACAGTTCCATGTCCTGCTTGTGTTGGGGACTCCAGAGCTGCTCACAGTGCTCCAGGTGGGGTCTGAGGAGAGCAGAGCAAAGGAGCAGAATCTCCTCTACAGAATCTTCCAGAGGAAAAGTGAAACAGGAGGAATTTGTTAGATTCATCCAGGTTCTGTAGCGAGTTCTGTCTTGAAGCTCTCTTGCTTGAGCCCCTTCCAGTTACTGCCCATATGCCTCCCTTCAGAAGTAGCTTTACCCCTCTCTAACCCCCCCAGTAAGAGCTGTACACAAATAATTAAGGCAGTTCCTCATTTCTTCTGGTTGCATGAAAAAGAAAATCCTCTGCTCAGGTTTGACACAAAATAATTAATGAGGGTTGTGGGGGGGAAGCAAGTTGGGAAGCTGAGAACATCTTTGCCAGCCCAGCCCTTGGCCTGTCCTGGGGAACGTTCTGCTGATAGCTGCTGGGTCAGCACCAGAGTTTTGCAATCAGACTGGAACAGAGCAGCCGAGGACAGCACCGAGGTGGAGTTTGGAGCCAGCACTGCAGGAGACTTCCAGCCCCAGTCTGCAGCTGGTGTAAACTGGTGTAACTCCACAGCTGTAAGGCTTTGTGCACAGCAGCTGAGCATTGGACCGCAGCATCTTACCCCCTCTCACCCCCAAGGGCTGTAGCAGCTCCTCGGAATCACTCCAGAGCCCATTAAAAGAAAAGTAAGATACCTCCAATCATTATTCCTCATTTTTATGGCCACGTTGTTCACAAATGACTGAATTTAGCTGTCAAATGTACAGAAAAGAAAAATAAAACCAAGGCATCAGCCATCTGCGCCCCAGAAAGTGTTTGTGTGGCAGCAGTTGTTTATGGCGAGGAGGTCTGGGCTCCTTTGTTCCACACCAGATTAGTTACTGCATGGGAAATGAGTGGGTTTTCACTCTGCCATTTATAAGGCTCTGCATTCCCTCTCTGGTGTGTGCTCCCGCTCTCCCTATATGTATTTTTAGCCCATATGTCTGGGATTGACACGTGGAATTGTGTTTGTTTTACTGGTCCTGTCTCTCTAATAGTTTTTCATTGCAAAGGGATCCAGCATTGGTTATTTACTCTGCCTCCTTCCAGTGCCATTATTGCCAGCCCTCGGCCCCATCAATCCAAATGCCTGATAGCTCTGAGCTTCCCTGACCTGTTTGAGTGGGAAGGAAACAGGAGCAGGGAGAGCTTTGAAGCTCTGCCTGGGCTTGTCTCAGAGATGTTTGTGGAGGCTCTTAAAGCTCTGTGCTGTAGGTCAGGTCCTTAGCTGGGACCACCTGGTGTCACTCCCGCGGGTAGAGCACCCTGCAGCATCCTGCAGCTGAGGATATGGCCTCACAGAGTAACATTTATCCTGGACCAGGGCTGGAATTTCCAGGAGGGCTTTGTGACTGGAAGGAGGAATCCATTCTCTTAATCATTTACCTTGAGGCATCAGAGAATCACACAGAATCACAGCACCATGCAGGTTGGCAAAGACCCTCAGGATCACCAAGTCAAACCTAGAAACCTACTCTACAAGACTCACCTTAAACCATAGCCCTAAGCACCACATCCAAACCACCCTTAAACACATCCATGCTGGGTGACTCCAGCACCTCCCTGGGCAGCTCATTCCAGTCCCTGACCACTCCCTCCAGGAAAAGCTTTTCCCTAATGTCCAATCTAAACCGCCTCAGCCTGAGGCCATTCCCCCTGTTCTGTCTGCAGTCCCCTGTGAGCAGAGCCCAGCAGCAGCCTCTGCACAATGTCCCCTCAGGTAGGTGCACACAGCAATGAGGTCTGCCCTCAGCATCCTCTGTTTCAAACTAAACAGCAGCCACTCATTTTCCTAGCACAGCTTAGTGGCTGTGCTCAGAAGCCTGGGGCCCTTTCAGAGCCTCTTTAGAGTGGAGTGCCCCCAAACCAGTGGCCATTCACTAAAGCCTTGGTTCTAAAGGCACTAAGAACGAGGCACAGCTGTTGCAAGAAGTTCCACTCCATCAGATCATCTAAACACATATTTAACTCCAAGCAGATAAATAACCCCTGTGAAAGCCACCCACATGGAACATTTCCCTCTATCTGGCTCAGTGTTTTGGGTGAGTGTTGTCAGTTTGTCTCTTCCCAAACTCCTCGAAGGAGAAGTGCAAGCAGAAGTTTAGATCCCAGTGACTGCCTCCACTTCCAGCCCTGGCCTGATCTCACATTCTCTAACCTTACCCAGGAAAGGGCTGCAAACAGCAGGAGTGTAAATCTGCTGAGGTTACTTGGCACAGTGATGTATGGTGCACCAGGGAGGCCTCTGAAACACAGAGCTCCACTGTGGGCCCTGTGTTATTAGAGATGCTGCAGGAGAAGACAAGGAGAAATAAAGGGCAGGCAAGGGCCAAACAGCTGCGGGGTGGAGCCAGCACAGGTCTCTGCATCCCTCC
Organism: Tricholaema leucomelas; assembly: GCA_013400475.1. Taxonomy (NCBI): domain Eukaryota; kingdom Metazoa; phylum Chordata; class Aves; order Piciformes; family Lybiidae; genus Tricholaema lacrymosa; species Tricholaema leucomelas. Next base: position 120,089 of record WAAF01005395.1, on the reverse strand, counting down.
AAACAGCACCACCTCTGAGACACCCCTGGAAGTGTCAGAGGGGACACACTCACACCCTCTTGCTCCACAGCACAAGGGTGTCTCAAGTGGCCCCATCTCTGGTGGGTTGCTGTGGTTTGCAGGAGCCTCTAAGAGGGATTTCCAGCATCCCACCTTTCCCCTCCTGTCTCAGCCCCTCCTTCAGAGCTGCTGAGTACACCCAGCAGCACGGTGGGTAGCAAAGAGGCACTGCAGGGCTGTGGCTTGGTGCTGTCAGCAGAACCTTGGTCCTACCTTTCAGGCCTTCAGAAGCTGTCACCATCCTGCTTCAAACATCCCCAAACCCTGCCAGACCTCTGCACTGGGATGTTTCTAGAGGCAGGGACTCAGGAGAGCATCACCTGCCCTGCATCACCACAGACAAGGGAGCAGGTGGTGGTTTGCGGTCAGTTAGGAGGAGAAAGTAAGGAACAGAGGATGCCACAGGAGGGGGTCACCAACACAGGGGAATGGGGTCACTGACACATGAGGATGGTGTCACTAATCACAAGGATGGTGTCACCAACACACAAGGATGGTGGCACTGATGCATGAGGATGGTGCCACCAACACAGGAGGATGGTGGCACCAGTACATGAGGATGGTGCCACTGATGCATGAGGATGGTGCCACCAACACAGGAGGATGGTGTGGCCAGCACACGAGGATGGAGTTGCCAGCAACACCCAGAAGACACAAAAGGCTGTCCCTGCTCTCAGCCCAAGCTTGGGGCTGGCTGCAGAAGTGCTGAGTGAGAGATCCCAAGGAAAGCAGGCAAGGAAATGAATTCCAGGCAGGCGGCGTGGGCGGGGGGGCAGGGTGGAAGGAGCCTCTCTCTTTTCAAGGCAGCTGGGCTTATTCTAATGGGCAAGGTCAGCAGAGGAATGACCAGGAAGAGGAATGGCTGCCATTCCCAATCAGCCCCCATCCCCTATCAATTATTCCCACGCAGTTCCCTCGCCTTGGGCTGGAGCAAACACAGCCCTAATCAGTTTTACATCTAGGCTTAATTTTATTGGAAAGAGGAGCCACCAATGCATCATGGGGCTGCTGTGTGACATGAAAGGTGACCCCTGCCAACTTAATGACACAATACATAACCCTTAATGAAGTCACTATCTTGTCCCTTTTTTTGCTGTCTCAGCCCGATGATTTATGATGGCATCATTTTGCTTTGCCCTCTTTTCATTTCAGCTTGACAAAGTGGATGAAACAATTATCTTCGTTATCAGCCAGAGCAGGGGAAATGTGATGGTTGAGCTTTCTGCAGGTGGAGGCCCTCAGCGATGGAGCCAGGGAATGGAAGAATAGGCTTAGGAATTTGGGGGCCTTTACCTTCTTTTTTCTGTCTCGCTGACTGTGGCCTTCCAAAGATGAGGAGAGGCTGCAGGAGCTGGGGCTCTTTAGGCTGGAGAAGAGGTGGCTGAGAGGTGACCTCAACAGTGGTTATAAGGATGTAACGATGAGTGCCAGGAGGCTGGAACCAGGCTCTGCTGGGTGATGTCCACTGACAGCACAGGGGCAATGGTGCAAGCTGAGCCATAGGAAGTTCCATGGAAACAGGAGGAGGAATTTGTGCCCTGTGAGGGTTCCAGAGCCCTGGCACAGGCTGCCCAGGGGGGCTGTGGAGTCTCCTTCTCTGCACATATTCAAGACCTGCCTGGATGTGTTCCTGTGTGATCTGCTCTAAGTGATCCTGATCTGGCAGAGGGGTTGGGCTGGACAAGCTTGGGAGGTCCCTTCCCTTTCTGTGATTCTGTGAAGATGGATGGAGGACCCCAGTGTGCCTTTCAAGTCCTGATTTGTTGTGGCAAGAAGTGATTTTTGTGGGAGGGATCTCTGGAGCAGCAGGTGGAAGTGGGCAGGTGTCAATGCATTCCCTTTCCCAGCTCTTTTTCCTCTCCTCTCCAAAGCTGTACTTTTGGGATGCAGACCCACGAACATACCTGGCCAAGGCTCTTAGGAATGGAGGCAACTATGCAAAGGCATCCAGGGTGTGTTTGTGCTTCCACTTCTCCAGCTGTATGGGTGTGTTTGGACCTGAGTTTATGTATAATTAAGATCAGCATAAGGCTATATGAAGCCCTTCAGAGCCCAGCCTGCTGCTCCATGCTCACAACGCTTCCTGGATATGGCTGCATTATAAACCTGCAGTGGTTATTTGCAGCTTGATGCTCTGATCCAAGTCCCAGCCCAGCCTCTTTATCAGTTTTCAGAGGAAACAGGCAGCTTTTTGCCCTGGTACCAACAGAGGTTGTGTGATGGAAGCCTTCCTCCATTGACAGAGATGCAGATGGGAGCTGACGGCAGAGTATTTCAGCCCTGCTAGGCAGGGATGATGAAGTGCCCTGGCCAGCCATATGCTTGATGGCACTTGGAACTGCCACAGCAATATTTTTTGGCTGGTGCTGCTCAGGGTCTGATGTGGCTGTTGCTGTTTACTGTTTCTCCTCTACACCAGGATGATTCAGGATGACTGTGAGCAGACCTTCATAGCACTGCTTAGGCAGATGGACAAATTGCTGCAATCCCTCACTGATTTCAAGAGAAAAAAGACAGACTCAGCTTTTCCTGCCTGTCCTTTGCCTGCATTGGGCTGGTCCCTGCAATGCCTTTCCCAAGTCCCAGCACAGACATTCTTCAAGTGCAGAAGCTGCATCGATTCACAGAATGGTTTGGGTTGGAAGGGACATTGAAGATTGTCCAGTTCCAACCCCCTGCCGTGGGCAGGGACACCTCCCTTCATCTTGGGTTGCTCAAGGCCTCGTCCAGCCTGGCCTTGAACACCTCCAGGGAGAGGGCATCCACAGCCTCCCTGGGCAATCTGTGCCAGTGTCTCCCCACCCTCACTGGAAAGAATTTCTCCTAACCTCCAGTCTCAATCTCCTCTCCTCAAGCTTCAATCCATTCCCACTCATCCTGTCACTACAAATCCTTGTCCAAAGTCCCTACCCATCTCTCCTGTAGCTCCTTTAGGTACTGCAAGGCTGCTCTAATGTCTCACTGGAACCTTCTCTTCTCCAGGCCTCAACTCTCCCAGCCTGTGTCCATAGGGAGGTGCTCCAGCCCTCTGATCACCTTCATGACCTCCTCTAGACCTGCAACAGCAGTTTGATGTCCTTCACCTCCAGAAGCAGGGTGTAGCCTGAGAGCTTTCTGCTCCATCTACACTGCTCAGCTATCCCAACTCCCCTGTAGTGAGCTGCTGGAGAGAGCTCTGTGGACAGAGATGGTATTAAAATGTTGTTCCCCCACTCAAACCCAGGCTTGGCCAACTCAGTCACACTGTCTTGCTCCTCGCTAGGATCCACACATTGGAAAGTCCACATGGGATGGGTTTGGAACTAGAAAGCAGAAGCCTTGCAGAATTCCAAACCAATGCTTCAGCCTTATTACATGCAACCTTGTAGGTCAAGCCCTCTGTAGAGTGAACCAGTCAGAGTACCTCTAATTAAATTATTCTGCCTCATTCCTGGCTAATATAAAACATGCTCATCAGCCCAGGTCCTCTGTTAGGGCTCCATCCTCCTCCTCACAAGGAAGGCTTTCTCTCCACGCTGTGACTGGAGGAGGGTTTCTCAGGGAGGGTGGGGAAGGCATGAGAAGATAAATGCAGTTTGGCAGGACATTAAGGGAAACCACAACATTGCCTTGTACTGCAGCTCCTATCTGATCAGCAGAGCCAGCCCTGGTGCTGCAGCTATGTCTCACAGGAAGTGGAACCGGCTGCCCAGTCAGGCTGATTGCTGAGATCTTCCCTGAGATACTCCTTCTGTCTGTCAGAGACTCCAGCTGCTGAGGAACTCCCAGCATGTGCTGCCACTGACCCCAGCCAAGCTATCGGGGACCCTTCTCCAGCCACCATCCCTCAGGCTCCTCTGAGGAACTGCAGTCATGCTGCAGAACAGGGCATGGCCTCAGGTGCTCACTTAGCTCTGGTAGCACATCAGGACCTGGGAAGACACAGCCTGACTTTTCCTGGGAACTAGAGGATCACAGGCTCAGACATGTCAGGGATTAGAAGGGACCCAAAGAGATCATCCACTCCAAGCCCCTGCCAGAGCAGGACCATCCAAGCTAGCTGAGGACACACAGCAACACATCCAGACAGGCCTGGAAAGGCTCCACAGGAGACTCCACAACCTCTCTGGGCAGCCTGTGCCAGGCTCTGGGACCCTTCCAGGCAAGAAGTTCCCCTTGTGTTGAGCTGGACCCTCCTGTACTGCAGCTTCGATCCACTGCTGCTTGTCCTATCCCAGGGAGCAGTGAGCAGAGCCTGTCCCCCCTCCTGACCCCCAGCCCTCACATAGTTATGAACATTGATTCAATCCCCTCTCAGTCTTCTCTTCTGCAGACTAAACAGCCCCAGGGCCCTCAGCCTCTCCTCAGCAGGCTGTGTTCCAGTCCCCTCATCATCCTCATAGCCCTTCCTTGGACTTTCTCCAGCAGTTCTTGTCCCTCTGCAACTGGGGAGCCCAAAACTGAAGGCAGTACTCAAGATGAGGTCTCACCAGGGCAGAGCAGAGGGGCAGGAGAACCTCCCTTGATCTGCTGGACACACTCTGCTTAATGCACTCCAGGATCATGGGAGTGACTGTTGCTTTCCCTTGCAGCAAAAGGAAGAGCTTCAGCTCTTGAATTGCTCCTTTGATTTCCTAACACCTTCCTTCTGCCCTCACAGGAGGCATTTCCTGCTCCTCTTGTCAGTTTGGACAGCATCCTAGGAATTGATTCACATGGAAGGTGGTAACTGTGATGTGTTGGCAGCAAACATGGGCGGCAGTAGCCTGCGCTGCCTTCTGCTGAAATTTAACTGATTAATGCTCAGAGTGGTCCTGTGAGTCGTAGTTCAGGCTACTGAGCAGGAGAAGCTCGAGGTCACCAAGATCCAGGCTCTCAGCTGGTGTCTACAGCAGACCCCCCCCTGCAGCAGTGGGGTGCTGGATGTGCTCAAGGCCACCTGTCCCTCCTGCAGTGGCAGAACTATGGCTACAGAGCTACAAATCCTGGTCAGACCTAGGAGAGGTTCTCCAGAGTGACTCTGCTACCATCAGGCTCATTACAGCCCAGGTTAGAGCTGTCTGGAAAAGAGGAGCATCTCCTAAATGAAGGAACAACTACCTGTGGGGTGGCTTAATCTTAATTAATGGGAAGACAGCGCTCAATGAGCAGCTGTACGTGGCTCTGGCTGTGGCTGCAGCCGCCTTGTGTGATGTATGGAGGCTGTTTCTAATCCCCTCTCTTTATGTGCCCATTCTTTCTCCTGGCCTTGCTCTAAGAGGTTTTACAGGTTTTACATCATGGTCCTGGCTACAGTATCCAAGGGTGTTTAACTGCTGTGGTGTGATACATAGGATCCGGGTTTGAGAAGAAACAGCTGCTGCAGGAGGGCTGTGTGCTGCTCCTGATGGCCTGAGCGCTCCAAGGGTTAAGGCATCCTTCCGCTTCGCCTTCAGTCCCACTGCCAAATTCCCTGCTCCTTCCTCTGCTGCGCTTCCTCCGCGTGTCAGCAGAGGAAATCCGTAATCTCCCGGTACGGATTTGGGGAACTTTGACATCCCCTAATGAGGTAAACACATTACTGTCATGTACAAACAAACAGCAACAAATTAGCGGCTGACACGCGAGGCAGGCGCGGCGCAGCAACGTGCGGCACTCGCAGGCAATTAGAGCTGCTCGGTGCCAGCCAGGGCTGCTCCGAGACCCCGGCGCCGCTGTGGGGATCCACTGGTCCTTCTCCATCTGCCTCTTCCTCATGGAGGAGGTCTTGCTTTGCCACCTGAGTGACCTGCCAGTGCACCTGAGTGTGATACAGGGCGCGGTCAGGTGCACCGGAAGCAGCTACTGGTAGAACTGGCACAAGCAAACTGGTGACGGCAAGGGGTTGGTCTCTCAGGCAACCAGTGACAGAACGAAGGGACACAGGCTTGAACTGTGCCAGGAGGGGCTTAGGCTGGATGTTAGGAAAGAGTTCTTCACAGAAAGAGTGATTAGCATTGGAATGAGCTGCCGGGGGAGATGGTGGAGTCACCATCCCTGGAGGAGGATGATGAGGGGACTGGAGCACTGACTGGTGAGAAGAGGTTGAGGGCCCTGGGGCTGCTTAGTCTGCAGAAGAGAAGACTGAGAGGGGATTGAATCAATATTCATAATTATCTGAGGGCTGGGGGTCAGGAGGGGGGGACAGGCTCTGCTCATTGCTCCCTGGCATAGGACAAGCAGCAATGGATGGAAGCTGCAGCACAGGAGGTTCCAGCTCAACACAAAGGGGAACTTCTTGCCTGGAAGGGTCCCAGAGCCTGGCACAGGCTGCCCAGAGAGGTTGCCAAGTTTCCTTCTGTGGAGCCTTTCCAGGCCTGACTGGATGTGTTGCTGTGTGCCCTGACCTAGATTGGATGGTCCTGCTTTGGCAGGGGCTTGGACTGGATGATCTCTTTGGGTCCCTTCTAACCCCTGATATCTGTGACCCTGTGAAGTGCTCAAAAAGAGACTGGATGTGGCACTTGGTGCCAGGGTTTAGTTGATTGAATAATGCTGGGTGATAGGTTGGACTGGATGATCCTGAAGGTCTTTTCCAACCTGATTGATTCTGTGATTCTGTGAGCTGGTGGAAGATGCTGCAGGTGCAGTTAGCACTGGCTGCTGCTGGCAGCAGGGTGCTGAGCTGCTGGGACCCTCACTTGACCCCATGGGATTGTTTTTATTCTGTAAATGGGAATGTGTCTGAGCTCGGGAGAAGGATTGCAGCAGGCTGGCAGCGGTGGCTTCTCTGCATTAGATGTCTGTCAGAAACTGGTTCCTTGTAGTATCACCTAAGGATCTTGGGGTCTTCTACTTTCTTGCTTGAGGCCCTATGCCAGGGCTCAGCAGCTAAAGCAAGAGAGCAGAGAGCCCAAGCTGCTAAAGAGACAGATGCTTGCCTCTTGTTTTAGCACTGGAGCAGGCTGCCCAGGGAGGTTGTGGAGTCTCCTCTGGAGACTTACAAAACCCTCCTGGATGTATTGCTGTGCAAACTACCCTGAGTGATCCGGATTTGGCAAGGGGGAGGGGGTGGACTTGATGGTCTCTGGAGGTCCCTTCCAACCTCTAACATTCTGTGATTCAATGATTCTGAAAACCATCTCCAGTAAGTGTGAGCCAGGGCAACATCCCCACCGTCAGAGGGCTTTACTGTTATAATTGCTTAGCAATTGTTGTATTGTTATAATTGCCTCTGGAGAAGACTCCAAATCAGTCATCATGCAGAATAATAATTACAGCATCACAGAGTGCCAGGGGCTGGAAGGGACCTCCAAAGCTCATCCTGTCCAACCCCTGCCAGAGCAGGATCACCCAGAGCAGATCACACAGGAACACATCCAGGCAGGTTTTGAATACCTCCAGAGAGGGAGACTCCACAGCCCCCCTGGGCAGCCTGCTCCAGGGCTCTGGCACCCTCACAGGGAAAAAAATCCTCCTTCTGTTTAAATGGAACTTCCTCTGCCTCAGATAATCTAATCCAACCACCCTGCCAGAGCAGATCACACAGGAATGCATCCAGGCAGGGTTTTGAATGTCTCCAGGAAGGAGACTCCACAGCCCCCCTGGGCAGCCTATTCCACGGAGGAGGAGTGGAGGGGGAACAAATAAATAAATAAAAGTAGGATGCAGCCAAAAAAGGGGGGGAAAAACCCAAGAAAAACCCAACTCCAGGAGCTCACATTATCAGCCATTAAACCAATAATCCATTAGTGACCAAGGTTGCTGAATAATAGAGTACCTTCAGAGCTGCCTGTAATTTATAGCGCAGACTAGAGCATAGCGGCGATGAGCCGAGCCAGGGCTACTGGATGACACATGACGCATGGCCGCGCGGCATTGATCCTCACACAACAGGAAGGTGTCTAGACCGGGAGATGTATGGCCGCGCGCTGCCGGGCAGGGCATATTTCATGCGGGGCCTAATGGAGTGGTGGAGGCCGTGATGGATGGCTGCGAGGCCTCGGCAGCGGCGCGCTGCGAGCGCTGCTAATGCCTGACCTCTCTCCCGCTCCTCGTGTCCTTCATTCAGTCAGGGTGACCTCATTTTAAAGGGATGGGAAATGAGAGGCGCAGAGGAGGAGGAGGGAGGGAGGGGAGGAGGGAGGGAGAGAGGGAAGGAAGGAGGGAGGGAGGGAGGGAGAAAGGGGAGGAGGAGAAGGGAGAAGAAGGGAAATAAAAGATAAGGAGAGGGCTGTGATGGAAATCACAGAATAATACAATCAGAGAATCACAGAATCAGTCAGGGCTGGAAGGGACCACAAGGATCATTCCGTTCCAACCCTAGGAACATTCCACTAGATCAGGCTGTGCAGAGCCTCATCCAGCCTGGCCTTAAACACCTCCAGGGACGAGGCTTCCACCACCTCCCTGGGCAACTCCTTCCAGCATCTCACCACTCTCATGCTGAGCAACTCCTTCCTAACATCCAGTCTGAATCTTTGTTCCACCCCCACCCCGGTCCTGTCACTCCCTGACAGCCTCAAAAGTCCCTCCCCAGCTTTCTTGTAGCCCCCTTCAGATACTGAAAGGCCACAAGAAGGTCACCTGGGAGCTTTCTCCTCTCCAGACTGCACAGCCCCAACTGCCTCAGTCTCTCCTCACAGCAGAGCAGCTCCAGCCCTCTGCTCATCCTCGTGGCCCTTCTCTGGACACCTTCCAGCCCCTCCATAGCCCTTTTGGCCAGGACCTCTGGAACTGGCTGTAGTACTCCAGGTGGGGTCTCAGCAGTGGGGAGCAGAGGAGCAGGATCACTGCCTTGCCCTGCTGCCCGCACTGCTTCTGCTGCAGCATAAATGGAAAAGCTCTGGTGGGTTTCTGCTCTGCTGCTTCAAAGAGTTGTTCTGCTTTGTAGGGTCAGGATCCTGCTCCTGTTTGGGCAGGGTTACTGCTGAGAGGGACGATGGACACAAACTGTCACACAGGAAATTCCACCTCAACAGGGCAGGCTCTTCTTGGTGATGCCAACTACAGGACAAGAGGCAATGGTGGAAGTTGAAACCTAGGAAGTTCCATGGAAACATGATTTTTTCCCCTGTGAGGGTGACAGAAGCCTGGAACAGGCTGCCCAGGGGGGTTGTGGATTCTCCCTCACCAGAGACCCATCTGGATGTGTTGCTGTGTGACCTGCCCGGGGTGGTTCTGTTTTGGCAGGGCAGTAGGACTGGAGGATCTCCACAGGTCCCTTCCAGCCCCTGCCATTCTCTGAGTCTGCCCTCAAGTGCTGCTGGGAGCAGAGTAAGGTTCCAGTGGGAAATTGTGAGCAGAGCTGAACCGCTTTGCTTTCCCTCGGGAAGGCTGGGAAGGGCTGCTGGAAGCCTGTCTTGAGGCCCCTGATGTCTGGAAAGGTTATTGCAGCCACAGCGTGACTGGCCTGGAGGAGTCATGTGCCAAGCCCCAGCACTGTCTTATTAGCTTGGCAGATGATGAGTAGCTGCAGGACCTGGCCCTAGAGGTGCTCCACACTCACTGCTGGGACCTGGCTCCCAGAGGAAGCCTGTGTGGATCATCAGAATGCTGGGGGAGGTTTGGGCTTGTCTTCTTTCAAGCTTCCAGGAATTCCTGGAAGGTAAACAAACTCAGGTGCTTTTTTAATGGCTTTTTGTCATCTTTCCACATCTCCTGACACCGCTCTGGGACAGAACCCACTGTATTCATTTGTTGCTAAGACAGACACCCAGGCTGATAAAACAACACACCCAAGAGCTCCAAACTGATTTGTCTCAGGAAATTGATGGAGAAGGCAGCATGGAGCCCAGCAAGGCTGCTCTGCCATATGCAGCACAACCTTGGCCTGCAGCTAAACCTGACTACGGCAGAGAATCCATCAGCCACCTCCCTCCTTCAGCCCTCAGCTGGAAGCTCACTGCTGTTTCTGGGCTGAATCCTGTGCTTTGATGATGAATCCTACAGGGTCCCTAAAGGTTAAAGGAAAAGATCTGCAAAGCTAAGAATGGAATTGATAAAAAGAAACTGTTTGCCTTCTCCCTACTATTCTGATTCTGCTTCTCTTATCTCCTGCTCATTGTTTCAGTTGTCCTGGATTAATGCCCAGGACTGTTGTCAGCCACCGTGTCTGTAGAGAGAAGAGACAACCTCCACCCCAAAGAACTTGCAAGCTTAGTAGTGAAGACAGATGGATAGAAGGCAGGATGATTATTGCTGCTCAGAAGTGGGAAAGCAAAGCACTCAGAGCACACATCACTGCTTGCAGTCCCAAGGGAAAGGCCAGAGCAGAACTGGGAGCTAAGCCTGAGACTCTGAGGGCTTAGAATACAAGAGCATCCTTCTGCTTCTGAACAGCCAGCACTTCAGCAGGGCCAGGCTGCTGTGTGAGCAGATGGACATGGCTGCTTAAGTCCATGGAGTGTCTCTCAAGTGACTCTCGTGTCTGTCCTCAGCCCTAAGCCACGCAAATCCCATCAGGCTCCCCAGAGAAGTTGTGGATTCTCCTTCTCTGGAGACTTCCAAGCCCTGTCTGGATGTGTTCCTGTGCGACCTGAGCTAGATCCTGCTGTGGCAGGGGGTTGGACTTGGTCTATGGAGATCCCTTCCAACCTCTAAGGTTCTGTGATTCTGTGGTTCTATCCTCACTCCTAAGTCACACAAATCACAGAATCACTGGCTACTGTTGGCTACTGCAGCCAGTTGGCTACTGGAATGGGCTGCCCAGGGAGGTGGTGGAGTCGCTGCCCCTGGAGCTGTTCCAGGCAGGATTGGACATGGTACTTGGTGCCATGGTCTAGCCTTGAGCTCTGTGGTAACAGGTTGGACTTGATGATCTATGAGGTCTCTTCCAACCTTGGTGATACTGTGAGACTGTGATCACAGAATTAAGCAGGTTGGAAAAGACCTCTAAGATCATCGAGTCCAACCTAACCCTTCTAATGAACTAACCCCTGGCACTAAGTGTCTCATGCAGCCTCCTCTCCTCAACACCTCCAGGGATGGGCACTCCACTACCTCCCCAGGCAGCTTAACCCAATGCCAATCACTCTCTCTGTGAAGAACTTCTTCCTAACGTCCAACCTCAACCTGTGTCCTCTTGTTCTGTCCCTGGGTGCCTGGCAGCAGAGCCCAAACCCACCTGGCTCCAACCTCCCTTCAGGGAGCTGTAGAGCGCAATCCCCTCGCAGCACAGGACCCTCCCAGTGCCACGGCAGCTCCTCTAACACTGTCCCACTGCCCACTGCAGCAGCTCTGCATCTGCCTTCCCCAAGCCCAGGCAGAGATCCACCAACATGCCCTGCTAAGCTCCCTCCCCTCCCCGCCGGGGCTGTGAGCCTGGCAGGCAGGAGCGTGGCCGCGCTCGGAGCTTCCTTCACCATCTGCGCTTATTAAAAACTGCGCAGCAAATTAAAAATAGGTGGGAACAGAGATGGGGGAATGACATAAAGGGCTGCAGAAAATTCTCTGTGTACTTTTAAAAGCTGGAATTGCCATATGGACTGGCAGAGAGACATGTTTTACATTTCCACTGGTACATGACTGACATCATTTAGCATTAACTTCTATTTGAATAAAATGGTAGTAGACATTTAGGTAATATTACAGGGCAATAAATGTTTTAAAGAGCCTTGGGGGGATGCTCTTGAAACACAGTCCAGACCAGAGCTCTAAAAGTATGTCTTAATGTATATTAACCTCTTCTAGGACTTTTGGCTCTCAAACAAATAATGGAGGATAAAGGGAATTTTTTCCCCTCCCCCACTCCCCTTTTACTCTCTGAATTAAGAGTCCCAGGCTATATTTTTTCCCCTTCTTCCTCTTTAGCTGTGCTGGGAAGAACATGAGGGAATGTAGTTAAAATTCAAAAAGGTTCCCCTTTATCATTACCATGAATCAACACAATAAATGAGCCCCTTCAGAGCACGGTAATAAGAATTTGATAAATCATCAGCCAAAAATTAACTAGATGTCAAAACAATCTTTGGGAAGTGTGATGGATTAGGGGCGATAGTGGCAATTAATCTCCCAGCATGAGTTCACAGGAGAGACTGAACGCTGGGAGATGGATAGGGGGGAGACCAAGGCCTCACAAGGTCAGGACACTGCAGAAAGGAACGAGAGAGGGAGAGAGAGAGAGACAGAGAGGAGAAGAAGGAGGAAAAAAAATTCCACTGAGTCGGCAATACCCAGGGCCCGGCAGCAGAGGTAGAGGTCAGCCACATGCCTTTGAAAACCTTTCTGGCTCCAGCTGCTCCCGTGATGAGGCAAGCACTTTTCTGCTCCTCTAATAAATGCCACAAGCCAGCTCCTGGGGTACAGCACATGGCTGGAGAGAGCCACAGCCCGAGGCAGCTGCACTGGCAGGGCTCTGCAGATGCTCGCAGGGGTGGCTGGAGGTGGCAGGCACTGGAGGGGAGCACAGTGAGACAAATCCTGCTCTGCTGCGTGAGTTCAACCAGACAGGGCCTGGCAGCGGGTGCCTGTGGCTTGACTAATTCTGTCTGAGCACGGGAGGGGAGAGAGCAGGAGGAGAGTGCCGCTGCAGCCATAAATCCCTCTTAGCTGGCAGAGCTACTTCCTCAGTCTTCCTCCTCATCTAGAGGTTTGCAGCTGTGGGCTGGGGCAGCACTGACACCAGTCCGGACACATCTCCCACAGCCAGGCTGGTCCACCGGACCCCTCTGACCACACCACAGAGAGTCATGAGCAGGGTGGCAGAGCAGGGCCACTGCTGTTGGGCTGCCTTGGTGGAGACAGTGAATGGCAAGTCCATAGCTCCTGGCACGCAAGCATTAAGAGGAAACCATTCACTGGACAGGTGGAGGTCAAGGGGAGCAACTCTGCTGTCCAAGTAAGTGATCCAGGCTGGCACATGGGTGAGCCACTAAAGCTCCCCAAGGAGCAGTGGTGGCTCCCACCAGAGGTGCTAGCTACAAACTGAGCCATGAAGCTTCCCACTGGGAGCAGAACAATTCATGTGGTTGCAGGGATCTCAAATAAGGGCTGTACAAAGCCTGCAAGGCTCAGGATGGCCTTCCAGAGCTCCCAGAAAGGACCTTATGTTGCTGTTACACATAAATATTGCCATAAGCTAAACTTTCTGCAGCTCAAACACAACCTCACAAACAGGCTATGGTCTGCAAGCTTCTCATGGCACCTACCTGGTGGCTTGATCTAGGGATGAAGAATGAGGAACAGAGTGAAAGGTGTTCAAGCTCTACCGCTCACAGCATGGGGTGACTGTGCTAAGGCAAACCACCTCAATGTGCCTCAGTTCCCCTGGTTTGCAGTGCAGATGATTTTAGCACTGCAGCAATTTGCTGTTGGGGTTGGGAAGCATCCTGGGACACCCAGAGGAAAAGGTGGAAGGGCTCAGTGGTAATAAGAGGAGCCTTGCAGAGAGGCACTGAGGGTGTTTCTCCTCATAGCTTCCAGGATTCATTTGCTAAAGCCCTACACACTCCTCCTTCTACTTGGGGTGAGGGATTCTGAAGCTTCCCTGTGCTGGTTTCTTCTGCATCTTATGTCCTAAGAGGCTCCCAGCTCGAGTGAAGCATTCTGCAAACAGAAATATCTACCATGAGTCAGGCACTGCTCTGCTATTTCGCTGCCCCAGGCAATTGCTTTGCTCTGCTGCTGTTGCGTGGCCAACCCAGTGCAGCAGCTACTCCCTGATCTCCTTCCCCATCATGTCCAGCCCTTGGTAATTACCAGAGCAGCCCTGCTCTGAGCATGGATCTCTGCTGGCAGGACTCTGTGACCAGCGTTAGCTGGGCTGGATCCAGCAGTGGTGTGCAGGAGAGATGCTGGAGCACAATGCCAGTCCTGTCCCACTGCTGCTCTTCCTTCCTTGCATGAAATCTGTCAGCTGGAGTGCTTTGCAATCCCGACAGAAAGGAACATGGGTGATGAAAGAAAACAGAGTCAGGCAAGTGCCTGGCAGGGCTTCTGCTGACTTCTCGTGCTTGCTTTGCACCGGGCCTCGGGGCATGGAGCACTCAGTGACATCTCTCTTAGAGCCTGACACTCACTCAGGCTCACACCAGCCAGCCAGGGTGACACTGAGGACACAGAGAAGCCCACAGCTGACTGGTTGCAGAGTGGCAATGACCACAAGAAAACAAGTAAATGGCCCAGATCCTCCGTAGCCACCGCTGCAGTTCTCCCTTTCATCACTCTGGGGCTTGCAATCCTTGCCGGAGCTGTTTACATCTCTCCTCACACTTTCACTGCTGGAGCACTGTTGGCTTTGATGCACACTGTGCTCTTCCCTCCAGCGACAAGGAACAAATGTTCCTGCAACACAAAGCCGCCCATGGGCTGAGCAAGGAGAGCCCCAAACTCACTGAACGTCTCTGCAGCTGCCTGCTTTCACCACTGGCTACCTGCCCACACAAGCAGCAGCCGGGGACAGTGTCTTGGCTCACCTCTTCTGCACCATCACCCTGGCTCACAGTGACACCAGCTGAAGAGGAAAGGCAGATAGGATTTGCTGCTGACAACCCAAGAGCCTCCAAGGATGGTAAGGAATGCAAGAGCTGGGCACAGCATCTGGCAGCGGGGAGGACTCTGCAGAGTGCTGACAGCTCCAGGCATGACCTGAGAGCCTCTCAGATGGGACAGCAGCACATGCAAGTGATAGTTTGAACCCAAGATTGTGGAAGTGGAGTTTGGAAGTAGGAATGGTTGTGAGGTAAAACCAGAAGTGGGAGCAGCAGCGCTGCAGATTCTGACAGGCGGCGTGAGCTGTGCTCCAGCAAGCTGTTAGCTCTCCTGTCTCATCTCACTAGAGCTGCTGTTTATGGACTGAGAAGATAAAGACTCAAGATGCAGCTGTGGCAGCATCACTGTCAAACTTTGCCTGTTTGCATTGGCAGGGCACACAGAAGACTCAGCTCTGCTGGAGTCTGCAGACAACTCCACAACCAGGATGCGAGACACCTTCCCCCTCCTGAAGAATTCACAGTCCACAGCAGGCTGCAGCACTGGCAACAGTGATTTTTATTCTTTGCTTGGATGTCTCAAGGCCAAAGGTTGTTGTCACTGCTCTGGGGTACGAGATCAGCCCACTAGACTCAAGAGAATTAATTCAGATTTATGCATTCACATCAGTGGGTGCCTTGAAGCAGAGGTGGTGCAGCCACTCGGCTCAGAGGGAGCATCACTCCGGGCTTGCAGTGCACAGGGAGCTCTGCAGCTGGCCCAGGGATGCTGCAAGGACAAAGCCGTTGGCTTCCCATTAAGATAAAGCTAAACACTCGCTGCGGTCACCTGAATGTGAACACCCAGCTCAGTTATGCCTGTCCCTGGAATCTGGCAGGCATTCATTTACTGGAGTGCGGTTAGCTCAGCAGCACTCTGCAGTTTCCCCTTCCCTGCCTAATTCTGCTGCTCTGTTAGTAGAAGCTCAGTGATAGAACAAGGCTCACTCATTACTACTCGTTAGAGGCTAAGGCTCCATTATCTCTGGCTGCTTTGCTCCTGTGTATCCATACTGTTGACAACACCTTTCTTAAATGCTTGCACCCACAAGAGGCAGCTTCTTTTCCAGCTTCTTTTCCTTCTTCTTTTCCTTTGTTTTCTTTTACTCCTATTGCATCTTTCATGACTTTTCTCTGGGTTGCTCACAGAGTTCCTTGGAAGGGACAAATGCCTGGCAAATGTTCGGATACTGCTGGCTGCTCGGTGCGTATCAATGTCAGAGAGATTTCGGGAAGGGGGGTGGGGAGGAAAGGAAGGGAAATAGAAAGAGAGGGGAAAAACTCTGCCCAGCTGGAACACTTTCCCAGCATGCCTGTCTCTTCTCAAGGCAGACAAGGCTTGGATACAACAGATGTTTCCACCCAAAAGCAGATGTGAAGATGCTACTTTCCCAGGGAGGAAATGTGGCGGGGGGTTATTGTTAACCAACAGTCCCCCATATGACAGCTTCCCTTGACCAACAGTTGGAAAATGTGGGAAAATAACAGAAAAAGCCAATAACAAAACCCCTGTGGCCCTCTGATCCGAGTGGTGGCAGGAAACAGCCAGCCCTGGCGGCCTCCATCCATTTTTGACTGTTGTTATTAATTACAACCTGGAAATGACCAACAGCATCTGGGCTGTTGAGCCAAACAGGGAACAGAAACCAAGTGCGAGGAAAGGGCCAAATTTTGGATTCCATGGTGGGCTGAGAGCAGTGCTGAACTTCGGGAGAAGCAGCAACAAAGCCTGTCTGAGGAGCTTCTGTAGGCCAGCAGAAAAGAAGGTCTAGCAGCTGGGTGGCCTACAGAGAAAGAGGGGAGATTAAGTGGCACCCAGTGACAGGACAACGGGCAGTGGGCACAAACTGGAACCCAGGAGGTTTCACTTGAACTTGAGGAGAAAATTCTTTACTTTGAGGGTGGCAGAGCCCTGGAGCAGGCTGCCCAAAGATTAGAGTCCCCTTTAGGAGGAGTTTTTTCCCTGTGAGGGTGCCAGAGCCCTGGAGCAGGCTGCCCAGGAGAGCTGTGGAGTCTCCCTCTCTGGAGATATTCAAAGCCTGCCTGGACACATCCCTGTGTGATCTGCTCTGGGTGATGCTGCTCTGGCAGGGGTTGGGCTGGCTAAGCTTTGGAGGTCCCTTCCAGCCCCTGACATTCTGTGCTGCTGTGATTTTCTGGAACGTCTCTGGAGGCTTTCAAAAGCCACCTGGGCACTGTCCAGTACAGTCTGACCCAGGTGAAGCTGTTAGCAGGGAGTGATCTCTTCCAGCCCTCACCACTGTGAGTCTATGAAAGCACCATGCTTTGTGCCTGACAGCAGCATGGGTGTTTGGTCATCAACTGAGCACTCAGAGCATCCTGAGCTGCTCCAGCCCTGGCAGGTGCACACAGTTTGCCGAGCTGAGAGGCCAGCTCAGCTCTGCGGAGAGCTTTGGATTTCTTTACTCCCTTTCCTCTATAGAATCCCTACACTTCCAGATTTTAAAACAAACATTGTCTCAGCCATTCCCACTGCTGCTGTAAAGCAAACCATTCTCTGCTGGCATCCCACCCCAGGACCCATGGACCCTTTCCCAGCAGGTACTGGAAGCACACAGGCTCCTCGACATGCATCCAGGCCAGCTGCGGTTAGCTCACAACCTGAGAGCTCGGAAAACATCTGCTTAGATTTTCAGGGCAGTATTAACATTGTCAGGCCATGGCAAATCTGCTTAATTTTAATAGACACATGTATAATACACAAGCCAAAATACACTTAGAGTGGGACATGTCAGAAAATAAACAACTGTTAACTAATGGAACAGAAAGGAAGTGAGTTCTTGCACTTTCTCTCTCCCACACACATCCCCTGCAGCCACAGCTCACTCATCTCCTCCTCGTGACTCCCTGCTGCAGCCTCACACCCAAGACCTTGTGTGGGAAAAGCAAACCAGCTCTTCTGGGCACGCTGAGAGCACAGGAGAGGTGAGGCTGTGCCTGCGTTCCCAGCAGCAGTCACACTCCCCCGGTGGGCAGGACGTCAGCTCCTTACCAAGAGCTCAACATCCCTGTGGAACATCAGCCTCAGCCCAACCCTGATGGAGCAGTTCTGGCTGCAAGACAGCAGAGCATGGGCTGGAGGAGGCAAACGAGGCCTGATTTTCAGTTGTGCTGTTTGTGGTAGTTATGCCAAGAAAGCTGAAGCAGGAGGGCCTGGAAGCTGGGCTGCATCAAAGCTCTTTTCCCATGTGCAAACAGGGGTGAAGGGCTTTGTGCACCAGGACCAGCATCTGCCTGAGGTTAAGGATGGTTGCATCTTCTAGCAGATGCAATCTACTAGAGAAGACCACGAGACATGGTCTGGTGGTCATGGAGTTGTTGGGTAGAAGGTAGAAGGTCTCTCCCAACCTTAGTGACTCTATGATTCTTTGGAGTGTCTCCTTAAAGGGGAGCAGCAATCTCATCCTCAGTTCACCAGACCCTCTCCAGCTCTGTAGATGCATTGGTAGAAACTGAACCTGAATAGGTTATCACAGAGTTTCAGGGGCTGGAAGGGACCTTCAGAGCTCATCCAGTCCAACCCCTGCCAGAGCAGCATCATCCAGAGCAGATCACACAGGAACACATCCAGGCAGGCTCTGAATATCTCCAGAGAGGGAGACTCCACAACCCCCCTGGGCAGCCTGTGCCAGGGCTCTGCCACTGTCACAAAGACAAATTTCCTCATGGAATTTCCTATGCCTCAACTCCCACCCACTGCCCCTTGCCCTGTCGTTGGGCATCACTGATGCCCAGCCCCACTCCTATTCCTCCCTTTATTCTCTATGGTGTATTCTGCAGAAACCAACTGCAGGAGGGTGAGAAGTGCCCCACGAGTCAGAGAAATATCTCCCAGGGGCTTTTCCAACAAGGTGCAGATTTCAGAGCTGAAGTTGGTGTAATGAAATCCAGAACTTTCAGGCTTCCCCTTTAATATATCCATCATGTCTAGATCCATTATTGACATGTTGACTTTCTTGTTTCTGATTTAAGCTGCCAGACTCAGTAAAATTGCCTTGACAGCTTTAGCATTTGTGGCAGAACACTGACATGATGTTACTTACAGCTAATTAAAGTTGAGAGCATAATAAACAATCTCGGGATCCTAGCAACATCATTTCCTCGGGTACTGAGTTTGTTGGATCTTGACCTGACTGCTTTGAAGCTCCAACAAATTCTGAGAATGACCTCCCTGCCCCCTGGGTGGTGGGTTTGGGAATCAGTGAATCTTTTTGCCCAAGCTGGAGAACACCAAGAACACTCTGGCCCAGCCTGTCCAGGGATGTGGTGAGTGATGGGACAGGAACAGGCAACTGGAGAGGGAATGGGAAACGGTGAGATGCTGGAAGTGGGTTTCTAGGGCTGTTGGGTTACAGCTAATTAGCAAGTGAAGGAAAATTTAGACTGATTACCAGGAAATCTTTCCTTCTGGTGAGCTCTGCTGGACTGTGAAATGCACTCTCAGGGGAAGCAGCACAAGCCACGGCGCTTGAGTAGCTCGAAGCTGCCTGGACACAGCACTGCAGCGCAGTGGCCATTCACACACAGATTTTCCATCACCAGTCCAAGAGGGTTTGGCAACTTTGACTGCACCACCTCACTTCTCCTTTCCTCTCCCATCATCAGCCTGGCTTGTTCCACACAGAAGTGCCTAAATTCACAGCATCACAGCACCATGCAGGCTGGCAAAGACCCTCAGGATCACCAAGCCCTACCTAGAGCCTACTCTACAAGAGTCACCTTAAACCATAGCCCCAAGCACCACATCCAAAACAGCCTGAAACACCCCCAGGGTGGGTGACTCCAGCACCTCCCTGGGCAGCTCATTCCAGTCCCTGACCACTCTCTCCAGGAAAAGCTTTTCCCTAATGTCCAGTCTAAACCTCCCCAGCCTCCGCCTGAGGCCATACCCCCCTGTTCTGTCTGCAGTTCCCTGTGAGCAGAGCCCAGCAGCAGCCTCTGCACAATGTCCCTTCAGGCAGCTGTAGACAGCAATGAGGTCTGCCCTCAGCCTCCTCTTCCTCATACTACCCATCCCCACCTCTCTCAGTCACTCCTCATCAGATTTATTCCCCAGGCCCTTCCCCAGCTTTGCTGCCCTGCTCTGGACCTGCTGCAGCACCTCCACATCTCTCCTGTATTGCATGCTCGAAAAGCAGACAGATGTCGTGGAGGGCCCATAGGCCCGAAATCAGACCTGCATATGCCTTGCTCTGCCTGGACATGTTTTTCCTGCTTTTAGTCAGGCGTGAGCACATGGCCAGCACAGAGGGGCACAACGGGCCTGGAGCCACGTGGAGTCTGGCCTGCCCAGGCTTTAGGTTGTGGAAGCCCCCACATGCTCAGCTCACGCTTGCCGGGTGCTAGGCCCATGTGAGCCCCATGTTTGGAAAGTCCAGGCCTGTGGCTCCTTGCCTATTATGGCAAGGTTGGCTGACTGCAAGCCTGATTGGTTATTG
Source organism: Tricholaema leucomelas (assembly GCA_013400475.1). NCBI lineage: Eukaryota > Metazoa > Chordata > Aves > Piciformes > Lybiidae > Tricholaema lacrymosa > Tricholaema leucomelas. The sequence continues at coordinate 100,165 of WAAF01005395.1, read as the reverse complement.
GTGGCCAATGAGACCAT
>WAAF01005395.1:0-99900 GCA_013400475.1 Tricholaema leucomelas | reverse complement strand
ATAAGTTCAGTGGTTGGGGGTGGCGAGAGTTGACAAATATTGAAGTTTAATAAATATATAGATTTTTATAAATATTCTCTCGCATTAGTTAATTTCTCCCCTCCACCACAACAGATCAGCTCACTCAAGGGCAGATTCTCACCTTTGCCTCTGATGAAAATGGTTGGTTAGTAGTGGCAGAGCAAGAGGACACAGCCTCAAGCTGTGCCAGGGCAGGTTCAGGCTGGGTGTTAGGAAGAAGTTCTTCACAGCAAGAGTGGTTGATATTGGAATGGGCTACCCAGGGAGGTGGTGGAGTGCCCATCTCTGGAGGTGCTGAGGAGAGGAGGCTGCATGAGGCACTTAGTGCCATGGGTTAGTTAATTAGAAGGTCTTAGGTGACAGCTTGGACTCAGAGGTCTTTTCCAACCTGGTTAATTCTGTGGTTCTGTGCATTTTAACAACAAAGGAATCAACTTGCCACACGCAATTCAGATCCCTCAAGCTGACTCAGACAGCAAAATCAGCTTTTTTTTTTTGTCTGCAGTGAATAAAAAATCAGCACTTACTGGTGCAGAATCAACTGAAATTTGAGGTGAATTAAATCCAAGAGCTCCCTCTGTTCATGCGAGTGACTGACATTCCTCCTGCACTGCCAGCTTCTTGAGTGCTATTGGACTGATTTCTCCCACTTCCACTCCATCTCCTCATTCTGCAAAGTAGGGCAAGAGTAACATTTCACATCTCTTTGTAAAGACTGAACTGCAGTGCCAGTGATGCCCTCACTGTGAGCTGAGCCACTCAGAGTCATCAGAGCAAAGCAAAGTGAAGTTGTACTAAGTCCCAGTGACAAATACTCCAGTGCAAGCAACCTGCATTTGTGCATATGAAGAGGAGCAGTGGTGCGGTCACAGGAAGATGAAGCTGATGCTGATGCAGCTGAAATGTCTCTGGTAACCTTTAACTGGTTTAGCAGGGCAGATCCATGGCTGTGGTGGTGCTCCTGATCTCTTCAGTCAGTTTACAATAGTCTGAAACCGAAGCTCATGTTCACACAACCCTTTATGGACTTAAGAGTGCTTTCAAGGCTGCTACTGTTAGACAACACTGCTGGGCTCAGGCAAGGCCCCAGAATCACAGAATCACAGAATCACAGAATTGTCAGGGCTGGAAGGGACCTCAAGGATCAACCAGCTCCAGCCCCCCTGCCATGGGCAGGGACACCTCACACTAGAGCAGGTTGCTCAGAGCCACATCCAGCCTGGCCTTAAAGATCTCCAGGGATGAGGCTTCCACCACCTCCCTGGGCAACCCCTTCCAGGCTCTCACCACCCTCATGGTGAGGAACTTCTTCCTAACATGCAATCTGAATCTCCCCACTTCTAATTTTGTTCCATCCCCCCCAGTCCTACCACTACCTGACACCCTAAAAAGTCCCTCCCCAGCTTTCTCATAGCCCCCTGCAGATCCTGGAAGGCCACAAGGTCACCTCAGAGCCTTCTCTTCTCCAGACTGAGCAGCCCCAACTCTCTCAGTCTGTCTTCATAGCAGAGCAGCTCCAGCCCTCTGCTCATCCTCAAAGCCTTCTCTGGACATGTTCCAGCACCTCCAGATCCTTCTTCTAATAGGGGTTCCAGAACTGCCTGAAGTACTCCATGTGGTGTCTCAGCAGAGTGGAGCAGAGGGGCAGAATCACCTCCCTCAACCTGCTGGCCACACAGAAGTGAAACAGAGCTTGTGCATATTGTAAGAGAAAGGACCTGGGAGTCCAAAGCATTGCTTGCAGGTACCCTGGTGCACGTGCAGCAACTTCAAGGATGCCAAGAACTGGACTAACCTCTGTGGCACTGCTCCAGGTTCACACTCATGTGGCAAAATTCATATTTAGGCTTTGGAAGATGCTGAACTATCTCTGCTGCTCGCAGATCTCCACCTCTGCTGCTCACTCCCACACTGTCTCTGCGAGGCAGAGATGTGGGGCTGCACCTGAGCAGAGGGTTAAAGGAACCACCCTGCCTAAGGAGATGTTTTTGGGCCTGTAGCTTCAGGTTGGAGGATGTTTATAAAAGCAAGAGAGTAAAAAGCTCCAACCTTAGGCCACCCCAAGGGTTACTTACCAGGAAGGAGCCTGTGCCACACACCATAGCTGGGTTCTGGACAAAGCTTTGTGTGGGAAGAAAGCAGAGAGTAATTATTGACCAAGTGGAGTGAGAAGCTTGGTGATTAAGGTGTCTCAAGGCAGAACACCTCCCTGGGCCTCTTGTGAAGCCCAATGACATCACCCCTGAATGGTCCTCTCTTGCTTGTTACTTCATTGCTCAAGGGGGAGCAGAAGTAACACTGCGGAGCTGAGATCCTGCCTCCTCCCCACTGCGGCTGGCACGCAGCAGACAGGGAGCCTAACTGCCTGGTAAAGCTGAATTGAAGCAGCTGCTGCTGGGAAGCCTTTCCCAAAGGGACAGTAGGACCTGGGGAGAAAAGGTCCTGCAGAAGGAATGCCTCCCTGCTCCTGGAAAATGAGGTGTGGATCCCAGCCTCCACCTGTCCTACCCAGGAGCCTGAGACTAGAGTTGCAGAAAAGAGAACTGCTCACAGCATTCCCTCCTCTACAAGTTTACTTTCCCATCCCAGCCCTCCCCACTCCCTGCTGTTTCCCAAGCACTGGGCTGCACTCAGCTTGCTGGCTGCTCTCAGCCCCTGCCGCAGGCAGGGATGGACGGCAGAGGAAAATGGTAGAATGACAGAGTCACAGAAGGAAAGGGGCTGGAAGGGACCTCCAAGGCTCATCCAGTCCAACCCTCCTGCCAGAGAACAATCACCCAGAGCAGGTCACACAGGAACACATCCAGGCAGGTCTTGAATACGTCCAGAGAGGGAGACCACAGTCCTCTGGGCAGCCTGTGCCAGGTCTCCGGCACCCTTACAGGGCACAAATTCCTCCCCCTGTTTCCATGGAACTACCTCTGCCTCAGCTTGCACCACTGCCCCTGTGCTGTCACTGGGCACCACTGAGAGGTGAAAAGGAGCAGTCGCATTTCCCAGAGCCCAGGTTTCCAGGTGCTTCTGGGCTGCATCCTGCCCCGGGGCTCTTACTGCGCAGCTCCGAGCTCGGCGCAGGGAGGGAGGAAGATGCAGCCGCAGGCTGCGGCCGCCTGCGCGGGCAGCACTTCCTGCCCTTTGTCTCGGCCGGGGCTGTTTGCAGTCTCCGACTGCTCAGGCTCTTTATTCCTCACTTTCAGACTCTTGTTCATTTCCAGCTGGGCTCTATGCTGGCTTCAGAGATCCAGTGGGAAAGGTGCTGTGCAGTGACCCCCAGTCATTAATCAAGCTGCCTAAGCCGGGGCCTTTTCACAGCCAGAGCCTGATTATTGGCTCTGGGGAGCTGCGTAATGAAATGACAAGGGGAGAGAGTCTATTTCCTGCTGCCAAACTGCTGACATTAATTCACACTGGGGGGCTCGGGGACGGCAGCAGGAGGAAGGGAGGGGTGGGGGTGGGCAGGGAAAGGGAATCTGCCGGCTGCAGGGCAGCAAGCTGCACACTGCTGCCCGGCTGCTGTCTGCATGTGTGCAGAGCAATGCTCCTGCCACACTGTCCTGTGCTGCAGGGTCACAGACCCACAGAACCAGAGCATCAAGCAGGTAGGGAGAGACCTCTAAGATCATCCAGGCCAACCTCTCACCCAGCCCTGTCCAATCAACCAGACCATGGCACTAAGTGCCTCATCTTCAACACCTCCAGGGACCGTGACTCCACCACCTCCCTGGGCAGCCCATTCCAATGCCAATCACTCTCTCTGCCAACAACTTCCTCCTGACATCCAGCCTAGACCTGCCCTGGCACAGCTTGAGACTGTGTCCCCTTCTTCTGGCCCTGGCTGCCTGGCAGCAGAGCCCAACCCCACCTGGCCGCAACCTCCCTTCAGGGAGCTGCAGACAGCAATGAGCTCTGCCCTGAGCCTCCTCTTCTGCAGGCTGCACACCCCCAGCTCCCTCAGCCTCTCCTCACAGAGCTGTGCTCCAGGCCCCTCCCCAGGATGTGGCAGTTTGGAAGCAAACATGGCTGTGAAAATGCTACTGAGAACCCTCCAATAAAACTGGGATCCAACTCCTGATCCTTCATTCTTAGGATCTAGAGAATAAATCTGATGAGGAGTGACTGAGGGAGCTGGAGATAGGTCGTGTGAGGAAGAGGAGGCTGAGGGCAGACCTCATTGCTGTCTACAGCTGCCTGAAGGGACATTGTGCAGAGGCTGCTGCTGGGCTCTGCTCACAGGGAACTGCAGACAGAACAGGGGGGAATGGCCTCAGGCTGAGGCTGGGGAGGTTTAGATTGGACATTAGGGAAAAGCTTTTCCTGGAGAGAGTGGTCAGGGACTGGAATGAGCTGCCCAGGGAGGTGCTGGAGTCACCCACCCTGGGGGTGTTTCAGGCTGTTTTGGATGTGGTGCTTGGGGCTATGGTTTAAGGTGACTCTTGCAGAGTAGGCTCTAGGTAGGGCTTGGTGATCCTGAGGGTCTTTGCCAGCCTGCATGGTGCTGTGATGCTGTGATTCCTTCAGGGCTCCAGACCTCATCTGCAGCTGCTGGCTTTATCCAGACTGATGTTCACACTCTGATGTCTAAGAAGCTCAAGCTTTGTTTTTTTTTTTTTTTTTTTTTTCCCAGTGGTAGCCCTGAAATCATAGAGTGGGTTGGGTTGGGTTGGAAGGGACCTTAGAGCTCATCCAGTTCCAACCCTCCTGCCATGGGCAGGGACACTAGATCAGGTTGCTCAAGGTGCCATCCAACCTGACCCAGAAGACTTCCAGGGAAGGACCAGCAAGAAAATTAGGTCAACAGCTACAGGAGTTTAGATCTCAGCTTCAGCTCAGGTCACAGAATCACAAAGTGTCAGGGGCTGGAAGAGACCTCCAAAGCTCATCCAGTCCACCCTCCCTTCCGGAGCAGCATCACCCAGAGCAGATCACACAGGAACACATCCAGGCAGGTCTTGAATATGTCCAGAGAGGGAGACTCCACAGCCCCCCTGGGCAGCCTGTGCCAGGTTCCCAAACTGCAACCCAGTCTACAAAACCCCAACGAGCAGAAGGACCTCCACACCCTTCTGACTGCAGGGCAGCAAGCTGCAGAAAGCCTCCTTGGCAAATAGCTGCCATGCTTCCAGGGCTGACAGCAGTCCACTCTAACAGCCAGGGCAAGAAAACCACAACAAAACAAAGCTCCCTTCCAAGTGCCACAAGATCAACACTGAAAGTATTTCTGAGTGAGACCCTTGGGTCCTTGTGTCTAGCAAACTTGGGTGATTGCCTCCTGCCACTGCCCAGGAGCCAGCTGCATGGGAACAACTGCTAACAATTTTCTGCAATTGCAGATATGTCTTGGGTTTGGTCGTGGGTTATGGTTGTTTTTTTCCTTTGTTAATAGTTCTTTTGTCCTGACTGGAGACATTTTGCTAATCACTTGATATCATATGGGAGCTATCAGCAGAGACAGTCAAGCCTGGGGATATGTAAAACCTTTCCACTGCCTGAAGAATCCAAGCAGACCTTTGACTCTTGCCACATTCCCTTGCAAGGGAAGGGTAAAGGAATAAAGTCAGAGCCAAAAATCTGCAAAGTTCTTTCTTCTTGAGCCTTCAAACATGATTTAAAAACTTCCTCCTGCTGACAGCAGGTTTGTGAGACAACAGCAGCCGAGGAACTGCTTTGCCAAGACCACTTCTGCCCCTGCTCTTGGCTCTGCTTTTTGCACACCAGGCACCCATGTCTGGCCTGGCCACCTGGCCCTCAGCACGTCATAGACTCACAGAATCAACCAGGTTGGAAGAGACCTCTAAGATCATCCAGTCCATGGAAGGCTGCTGAAGAGCCAAGCATGTGGAGGTCCAGGATCTATTGGAAGGTGCCAGGTCAGCTGCTGGGATGTGAGCAGGCAACACGGCCTGGGAATGGGAGCAGAACCTGAAACACCTCTGCTAGGGCATTGATGTTTTGCTGCGGCAGCGTCCTCTGAGACAGCTTTACTTGAACAGAACACTTTCAGCTGCAGTCTTTGAGCCTGGCTGATCTCTGACATGATCCTTTCAGGCAGCAACAACCTTGTAAAGAAGCAGAAAATAACCCTCACATTTCCCTCGGTGTAGCACAGTAGAAGATAGTCCCAGCAAGGTCTGCAGAGGTGTGAATGCCTGCAGGACGTGCTGGGGAAAGAGGTCTACATTGTCTCCTGAAACAGCCCACTAAGGGTCACAAATGCCAGGCTAAGTCATCCTTGCCACCAAAGTAGGACAACCTTCTGCTTTACGGAGAGCCTGAGCACACAGAGGCCTCCAGCCAGCCAGACACCCCCCCACAAACTCAACATAAGCACAAAACAACCTCCCACCACACGTGGAACCCCATGAGGGGCTGACAGGAGGGAGCACAGAAACCTCTGCTCCACAGACCAACCTCTCCCTTTGCTGTCAAAACAAATGGAAGATGGAAATGAGTGAGACTGAACACACTGCTTTGAGAGCAGCAGAGCAGAGCCTCACCACTGCACATGGATGGAGCAGAACTGCCCCTGATGGAGTCACAGCACTCTGCAGCAGCAGAGAACCTGGAGCCTGACTGATTATCGAGCACATTGGTCCTCAGAGAGCACCTAGCCCAACCCAGGCTGTGCTCCCCAGCCCTGCAGCACAACAGCCGCAGCACGACCACAGAAACACAGAACCTTACAGGATGGAAGGGACCTCCAGAGATCATCCAGTCCAGCCCCCTGCCAAGGCAGCATCACTCAAGGGAGTTTCCACAGGAAGGCATCCAGGCAGCTTTTGAAAGTCTCCAGAGAAGGAGACTGCACAACCTCTCTGGGCAGCCTGCTCCAGGGCTCTGTCACCCTCACTGCAAAGAAGTTTCTCCTCCTGTTGAGGTGAAACCTTCTCTGGTCCAGTTTGCAGCTGTTGCTCCTTGGCTTATTGCTGCTGACCACCAAAAAGAGCTTGGCCCCAGCCACTGCCCCCCACATTGCTCAGATCTCCTCTCAGCCTTCTCTCCTGCAGACTGATCAGCCCCAGGGCTCTCAGGCTCTCCCCACAGGGGAGATGCTGAAGTCCCCCAGTCATCCTCGTGGCTCTGCCCTGGACTCTCTCCAGCAGGTCCCTGTCTGTCCTGAATTGGGGACCCCAAAACTGGACACAGTGTTCCAGGAGTGGTCTCAGCAGGGCAGAGCAGAGGGGGAGAAGAACCTCCCTGAGCAGCAGCCTCCCAGCAGCGGGCAGCAGCCAGGCTGTAAATCAAGGTGTGCCAAGCACATGGTAGCATTAATCCTCAGGTGTAAGCCTCTGAGCAAGGAGTGCCTGCTGAAAAAAGAAAGGCAAAGAAGAGGGGAAAAAAAGAAGAAGAAAGAAAAAACCCTCTCATTTGCCATTGCAACTCTATCAACCCTTCCTCAAAAAGTCACTTTGAGGTCACTGTTTTTGTCCAGTATTTCAATACATTAAATGCAATTACTTCATTGTTGATTTACCTGTCATTAGAGGCATGTGTTTGAACATGATTTATTGAGTGAGTTTTGTGCCAGTTGACTTGCAATAGATTGCACAATATTCAAAAAGGCTCATTTGCTTGGCATTACATTAGAAGCAGGGTGATTGCAACACAAAGCAATGTAAATGAGTTCTGAGAGGCTCCATCATTCATGTTGTCATGTACTGAATCCTATTATTATTTATTACCATAATTGTGCTGTGTTTCCTGGGGCGATAAATTAGGACTGATGGGTCCCGCTGACAGCCAAGGACTGGACTCGCTCTATATAATTTAATAGGGATACTCTTGGAGCTCTGCTTTCAGGAGAGACTTAGGAAGGAATTTAGTCACCAAGCACAATCTTCCCTTAAAGTAAAAAAAAATTAAAACCAAAATGCAAGCAGTGAGGAGATTTTTTTAACTGCCCCCCCCCAGACCTCCTCTCTTTTTCTCCCTTGGCAGCAATTGAAGCCTTGATAAAAGCTGCAGAGGAAATGGGAGCTCTCTGTCTTTCCTAATAGGATTGGGGAGGGAAAAAAATCACTGCCCTGTGTCACAATCTGTTTTATGCTCCCTGCTGACAGGCAGCCTCACGACAGGCCGGGAACAGAGGGACAGAGGATGACTTAAAGGGATAGCAGTGACAGCTCCTGACCTCCAACTTAGCAGCTCTAATCCAACCCCCAGCTGCAAGGAAAAGTTGTTCCCGAGTGCTGGCTGTGGGGAATGAGGGAGGTTATCCCTCCAGCCCACAGCAGCAGTCACAAGACGTCATCTAAAGCAGTCTGTCCCCAGGTCTCACAGGAGGCTGCTCAGCAGCCTGACAGATGTCACTACTCACCCAGGGCCTCCCAAAACTCAGTGCAGCCTCTGAAAGCCTGCAAGTTGCTTTGGCTCACAGCTCCCCAGCCCCATTCCTAATGGGACTGCAGCCTGAGCTACTCAAGTCCTTGTTTCAGATCCTGGGGGTGCTTTAGGTCTATCCTGGCTGAAGTCTGTTCTGTGTAACACTTCTGCCCATGCACCACCAGGGAGGTGGTGGAAGCCTCATCCCTGGACAGGTTTAAGGCCAGGCTGGATGAGGCTCTGGACAGTCTGATCCAGTGTGAGGTGTCCTTGCCCATGGCAGGGGGGTTGGAACTGGCTGACTCTTGTGGTCCCTTCCAACCCTGACTGATTCTGTGAGTCTAATTCTCAAGCCCTAACGGCCCAGTGCAGGACTCTCAAACAGTCTCAGTGACCCCTCCAGAGAGCAAACATAGCTCAAAGGTGAGCCCACAGCTCCAAGGAGATTTTGCAGCCACTGTCTGTGGAAAGGCAGCTGTTTGCTCCTCCTAAACCCGAGTCCTTCAGGGTGCAGAATGCAAAGAGGAATCACAAAACTCAGCTCCTATGTTCAGTTTAACCAGCAAAAGCTTTCTGAGTGGGACAACTGCAGTGACAACAGCACAGCCAGGACAGGGTTAGTCTGGGTTGGCTGGTTGGTGTGGGCAGCCTGGGGCACTGCTGTGGGCTGGAGAACTGTTTTACTCTCGGCCCAGCTGGGACTCAGCTTTCATAGAAACTGCTGATGAATGCCCACTGCAACCTTTACTTCTTCCATCTGAGCCTGCAATCAGAAAACAGTAAGGTCAAACCAAGAGGTTTCCCCATCCCATGTGCCCCAAGACTGGATCTCAAAGCCAAGGCAAGATTTTCAGTGGTCCTCAACTCACTGGTAGTTAAGTGGGGGACAGTTCTTTAAAGAAACACAGCAGCTAGCAGGCACCTGCAGCGAAACCCAGCTCCAAAACTGCTCTCCATCAGTGCAGACAGTGAGCTGAAACCCAGCATGGGGCTCAGGTTCATGGGAACTTGGGAACTTTGGGACTTTGCTGATGCAGCAGGTGCCAAATTCTTCTCTGCCCTGCATGATGATCAAAAGAAGTGTGGGCAGCAGGGTAAGAGAGGTGATCCTCCCCCTCTACTCCACACTGCTGAGACCCCACCTGGAGTACTGCATCTAGTTCTGGAACCCCTCTTACAGGAAAGATCTGGAGGTGCTGGAAGGTGTCCAGAAAAGGGCCACAAGGATGGTCAGAGGGCTGAAGCTGCTCTGCTATGGAAACAGACTGAGAGAGATGGGGCTGTTCAGTCTGGATAAGAGGAGGTTCCAAGGAGACCTTCTTGTGGCCTTCCAGGATCTGCAGGGGGCTATGAGAAAGCTGGGGAGGGACTTTTTAGGGTGTCAGGCAGTGATAGGACTGGGGGGAATGGTGCCAAGCTAAAGGAGGGGAGATTTAGATTAGATATCAAGAAGTTCTTCACCATGAAGGTGGGGAGACACTGGCACAGGTTGCCCAGGGAGGTGTGGAAGCCTCATTCCTGGAGGTGTTTAAGGCCAGGCTGGATGTGGCTCTGAGCAGTCTGCTCTAGTTTGAGGTGTCCCTGCCCATGGCAGGGGGACTGGAGCTGGATGATCCTTGAGGTCCCTTCCAAGCCTGACAAGTCTATGACTCTCTGATTCCATGATTCTGTGACAGTGGCAGTGTGCTCAGTTCTCTCTAAACCAGGCACTTCTCTAACAGCATGGGGCTGCAGGTCCTTTGGAGCTTTGATGCCACCTGGTTTGTAATTGCCAGCTGGAAGAGTTGACTCACAAAGTGGCTTTCAACGATTACCTATGAACAGAGCAGAGGAAACAGGGAACGCTCAGCCCAGGTTCTGGCATCTAGATTAAGGTTCCACACAGTGGTTCTTCCTTCTGTGTTTTTAAACCATCAACATTCAAGCTTTCTGCTGCACATCCTGTAAACAGCCCCAGAGCTGCAGAACCTCAGAACTGTTGGACTAGAACAGGTTAATGGTCCCTACAGTCCTGTATGTTGTGTTTGTGAGCAACCCAAGGTCCATCAATCCTCCTAGTGGACAATTTCATGGAATAATCAACACATCAGTGGTATTTCCTTCCAGCCTTCCCTGAGTTAGTGACTGGCTCCCGCCCCGAGGCATGAGAGCTTATTGATTGAATCCATCTCTGGTTGCAGTCAATAGATATCTGTCAATTCAGGTCAATCTAAATGAGATTTCATTGACAGGAGAAGCTACACAAAATGTTGCCAGAGTGTGAGAAGACGACAGCAGAGCCTTACCTTCCTGGAGCCATCTGTCAGAGATGGATACAACCTGCCCTGTTTTCACAGAGACACTTTCTCACAGCTTCATCAGACAGAAATTGTCCTTGATTTATCTTCATTGACTTACTGGAGCTGAGCTATGCTGAGCATAAACAAGATCCATCCTGTTTCTCCATGGACGCCAGCAGCAGCAGCATGAGTGCATTAAAAGGCCAAGGTTGTAAATCCCCACCTGGAGTCCTATGAGCAGTTCTGCAGCCCCCAGCACAAGCATGCAACATGGAACTGTTGGAGCCAGGCCAAAGGAGCCCATGAAGATGCTCAGAGGGCTGCAGCAGCTCTGCTCTGAGCACAGGCTGAGAGAGTTGGGGCTCTGCAGCCTGGAGAGGAGAAGGCTTCCAGGAGACCTTGGAGTGGCCTTGCAGGATCTGAAGGGGGCTCCAGGAGGGCTGGGGAGGGACTATTGACAAGGAATGAGAAAGGCAGGAGGAGGAGGAATGGGTTTGAAGTGGCAGAGGGGAGATTGAAAGTGGATGTTAGGAAGAAGTTGTTTGCAGTGAGGGTGGTGAGACACTGGCACAGGTTGCCCAGGGAGGCTGTGGAGCACAGAAACACCCAATGGGATCAAAGATTCTATGTTCCACAACCTCCCTGGGGGTGTTCAGGACTGGGTTGGATGAGGCTTTGAGCGACCTGTTCCAGTGGGAGGTGTCCCTGCCCATAGCAGGTGTTGGAATTGGCTGAGCTTTGTGGTCCCTTCCAGCTAAACTATTCTCTGTTAGAAACAGGGCACAGCAGGCACCCCTCTGCCAAAGGCACCAAGTGGTGTCCCCAGGCAGAGCACCACAGCCTGCACCTCCAGCCGGTAGACAAACCAGCACCACCACTTCTCCCTCCCTGCTGATTGCTGCTCCAGCTCATGTTCTCTCTGCCCCACGCAGACATATGAAACTTGTCACTCAGACATCAAAGGCTCCTTTTTGCTCGCCCTCTCTCTCTGGTGACACATTTTTGGCCAGGCACATCACACTAATAGCTCTCACTGTCAAACAAGAGGGCTTCAAACAATGGAAGGATTGTAGGGCTGCGCGGCTGGGCTGATGGGCAGATCACCAGGTAATGTGATGCAAGAGCTATAAAGTATCCCAGAGACACAAGCAGAAAACACAGAGCCTAGCTTTGGAGAGACTTGTGGTTTGCAGAGGGTTTGTGGGGGGAGTTTTCTGGGGTATAAATTTTGGAGCAGTCCTTGGCACAGGGCTTGAGTGGCTTCCAAACGCAGCCTTAGTCTAACCTGCGCATTTCTTTAGGCGGTGCAGTGCTTCCTTGGCTTCTCCAGCGCCTCCTTCCCTGAGACATGCTCCCTCGTCCTTATTTCATTACTTGAAACAAATTATGGGCCAGGTTCAGGCCTACAGAGCCAGGGAAAGTCTTTAAAACACATCATGTTGCACTGTGACCTGTGCAGAAGTGCTCCCAGCACTTTCCATCAGAAGACTAAAAAGGCTCTGCTCTGCCTGACACTATCCATGCTGTGGTTGAGCCCCAGGAGTAACAGGGACAGCTCTGGGGGAACAAGCACTTTGCAAGAGTCAGGGTGAGCACAGGGCACGCACCTGAACCAGCCAGCTGTGGAGAGGTGCTCTAGAGACCTCTCCAGAGCACTTCAAAGCCCAGGGTGATGATTGATGAAGACTTGGAGCTTAGTAATTGTGACAGTGTCCTCTATAAATCACTGCTAAGCTAACAAATACGGTGTAAGGAGAGGAGAAAAAACTCTGCATGTGACTGCAGTCCCAGCCCAAGCTAGCGGCTGGCCAGGTGAGTGACCCTGCAGGGCTTTACTTCTTCCAGAGCCTCTAAAAAGCTCAGCGCTTCTCACGGCAGTGGTGGGGAGTGGCTGGGCTGGATGTGCTGCTACAGCTAAGCCAGCAGCACTCAGGGCACTGCAAGAAATTCCAGCAGGGGTGTCAAGGCTGAATGCAAATTATCCTGCTGGGAGGCACAGAAGTGCAGGAAAGAAGCCAGGCACTGCCCATGCTAGGGAGGAGAGCACTGCCCAGCTTTGGGGCTGGCTCTCAGTAGTCCCACCGGGTTGGGGTTTGCTGCACAAAGCATGGCCACTTGTCCTCCTCCTGCACTCCTCCTCCAGCGTCCAGGGAGCAAGGCAGAGCTCTGCACCACTCCATGTGTGTCCCAGGAAAGCAGAGAGGGGGAGGTGAGAGTCGTTGAAACCACCTTTGGCTTCAGTCATCCATTAGCTACTAAGGGGTTTCTGGCCCTCGGTGCCCTGGCCTGACCCAGCAGTCAGAGCCTGCACACCTCATTAGCCACCCAGGCTGCCTCCTGCAGGGCTGTTTGGTGCAGCTTTGGTGAGCTCCCACAATCTCTGGATCCTTCCCCACGTCTCCAGGAATATTACCACGACACAAAGTGTGACTGAGTGGAGAGATGAAGATATTAAACATGTGTCTGTGTCAGTTATGGCCATTATCATTAGCAGCCCCAGCTCCCAGTCCCTCTATATTCCTTTTAGAACCGTTTACAGCTGAAACATTTTTAATGGCTCGATGAATATGAATGCAACATTTATAACCATTTACACGGAGGAGACTTTGGGGCACCATCCATCTTTCAGCTCAGGCACCCAGCCTCCCATTAGCAGGCTGGAGAGGGAGCAGGGAGAAGAGGACCCCACTCTGCAGTGAGCGATGAGGACGTCACTGGTGCATGGAGCACACCTTCAGAGAGCTCCTTGGTTGTCACCGCAGCCTCCCCCCAGCCACGCTCTGATCTCTACTCTCTCTTCATTGCCAGTGGAGGAATGCAGGCCCTTACATCTGTTAGCAGCCATCCTTTTAGACAAACACAACTTCTTACCAAATCAGCCTGCAGTAGATGTCTGATGGCCAGGGCCCCTCGGCAGCATTCCCAACGCTCATCCCAGCAGGAGCAGCAAATGAGGTTTTTTTTCTTCTTCTTCTTTTTCCTTCTTCATTTTTTTTCTTCTTCTTTTTTTCCTCTTTCTTATATTCTGATATCTCCCCTGAGACAAATGATACTTTGCAGGCCTATTTTTAACAAATGAATTATTGACTTAAACTGGCACAATTAATCACAATATAATGGGATCAGAGGATGTTAGAGGCTCATTCAGCACGGCAGATGATGAGTACTGACTCTTCCAAGAAATGAGGCTCTTTAATCACTCCCAGATTAACAGCTACATGCTTTCAAATTTCAATCACAGGCAACTGGAAGCATGGAATGAAAAGGGCCCACTCCAGCAAGAAGGAAAAAGTCAGGAGGATTTCTTGCCCCATGAGGCCTCTGCTGCTCATTGTCTCAGGATCATAGAATCACAGAATCAGTCAGGGCTGGAAGGGACCACAAGGACCATCCAGCTCCAACCCCCCTGCCATGGGCAGGGACACCTCACACTAGATGAGGCTGTGCAGAGCCTCATCCAGCCTGGCCTTAAACACCTCCAGGGATGAGGCTTCCACCACCTCCCTGGGCAACTCCTTCCAGCCTCTCAGCACCCTCCTGCTGACCAACTTCTTCCAAACATCCAGCCTGAATCTCCTCATTTCCAGCTTTTTTCCATTCCCCTCAGTCCTATCACTCCCTGACAGCCTAAAAAATCCCTCCCCAGCTTTCCTGTAGCCCCCTTCAGATACTGGAAGGGCACAACAAGGTCACCTGGGAGCATTCTCCTCTCCAGACTGAGCAGCCCCAACTCCCTCAGTCTCTCCTCACAGCAGAGCAGCTCCAGCCCTCTGCTCATCCTTGTGGCCTTCTCTGGACACCTTCCAGCCCCTCCATGTCCCTCCTGTCCCAGAGGCTCCAGCACTGGATGCAGTGCTCCAGGTGGGGTCTCAGCAGGGTGGAGCAGAGGGGCAGGATCACTGCCCTGCCCTGCTGCCCACACTGCTCCTGCTGCAGCCCAGGCCCTGGCTGCTCTCTGGGCTGCCAGAGCACACTGACAGCTCAGACTGAGCTTCTCTTCCACCAGCACCCCAAGGTGCTTCTCCTCAGGGCTGCTCTCAAGGCAGTCAGTGAAAGCCTCTTACCTAATCCCCTCCTCATCAGGAAAACTGAGGGTTTTGCACCTTCCCCCAAAGGAGCTCCTACTCTGTGGGACATGTGCTGAGCATGCTGGCCTGCAGTGGTGTTTTATTTCCTTTGGTCATCTCCAAAGATTTCAGAGGCACATCTGTGAGTCATAAACCTTATTCCTCAGCCACAGCTCCAGATCTGAGTGCTCTATGCCCTCAGTGCTGCACCCATCAGCATCCAATCTCTGCAGGCAGTGGAGACACAGGCAGATTCAGCACAGCCTCATTGCACTTCCTGTGGCTCATAAACTGAGGCTCCATCCCATCTGATTAGTGGAGCCTCAGGTTCTGAGCTGATGGAAGGACCTAGAGCACCACAGATGATATCATCTCCAGTGATGCCAAAGACCCTTTTGCTCTGCAGAGCAATAGCCTGAGTGTTTCTCTTCTCCTGCCCTCAAAAGCTACAGCTCCACTTTCCCCTGACCCAGCACACAAAGCTGTCTGTGCTCCTGCAGTGTTAACCCCAGAAACATAGGTTGGGCACTGACCTGCTGGAGAGCAGTGAAGAGGACTTGCAAGTCCTGGTGGGTGGAAGGATGCCCAGGAGCCACCGGTGTGCTCTGGTGGCCAGGAGGGACAATGTCATCCTGGGCTGGATTAGAAGGGCTGTGGTTAGTAGGTGGAGAAAGGTCCTCCTGCCCCTCTACTCTGGTGAGGCCACATCTGGAGCCCTGTGTCCAGTTCTAGACCACAGCTCAAGGAGGACAGGAAGAGTCCAGTGTAGAGCCACAAGAATGATTGAGGAGGTTGAACATCTTCCTTATGAGGACAGCCTGAGGGAGCTGGGGCTGGGAGCTTGGAGAGGAGACTAAGGGCTGAGCTCATTCATGTTTATAAAGATGTAAGGGGTGAGTGCCAGGAGGCTGGAGCCAGCTCTGCTGGGTGATGCCCACTGACAACACAAGAGGCAATGGGTGGAAGTTGAGGCTCAGGAAGTTCCATGTGAGCCTGAGGAAGAATTTCTTCTCTGTGAGGCTGACAAAGCACTGGCACAGGCTGCTCAGGGGGGGTTGTGGAGTCTCCCTCTCTGGAGATGTTCAAGAACCATCTGGATGTGTTCCAGTGTGACCTGCTCTGGGTGATCCTGCTCTGGCAGGGAGGCTGGACCAGATGATCTTTCGAGATCCCTTCCAGCCCCTGACATTCTGTGACTCTATGAAACAGCCCAGGGAAGAGGAGACTTCCTAAGACTTATCTGCAGCCAGGCAGCATCTCCCAGCACCACCCAAACCCGAATGGCAGCTCCCAGGTAAAACCTCATACCTCTAAGCCAAAGAACTCTCCTAACAGTCTCAGCATCACCCAGCCCAGGTGCACAGGAACAAGCTTGTGTCTTAAACCTTCTCAGAGCTCCTAACTCACTGTGGGAAAGAGAAGTGCCTGCTAATCCTGCCGAAGCATCTGCAGAAGGTCTGCTGTGTCCTGTGCTCCAGCACCCTGCCAAAGGCACTGCAGAAGCCACATTTGAGGCCCCTGGTGTAAAATGCATCACTGATATATCACCTCGGCTAGACTCTGAGTTCCTGCAATTGCAGAGACACAGATCACAACCACAGTGTTCCTCACACCGGGGATTTGGTGCGGTTGTCTTGCCGTGGTTGGGACTGGAAGTTCTTCCAGCTCCCCAGACAACATTTGACCCAGTTAAAAAAGTGATTCAGAAGCTTCTGCGCCAAAGTAGAACGAAATCATAAGCACAAGAATTGACTTTTAAGGCCAGGAATGGCAGAGGAAACTAAACAAAATTAACACGAAGGCAAAGTGAATGCAGGCTGAAACGACAGGGCAAGGTCAAAACCTGTGTCTGCTTTGCTTTGTTAGCCCCGAGTCCAGGGCTCTGCCTTCTGGCAGCAACAGTCAGTGGCACCACAGGCACCTCCAGCACAGCTTCACTTCAGCCTGTGCTGCTTGAGGTGCTGAGGTCACAGGGGGATATTTCTCAGTCTGACAAGGGACTTGGCCAGTAAAGAAGGGGTAAGTAGATTCCCAGCAGCTGAGCTTCCAAAGACAAGCGCACTCCTAAACAACAATTAGCTCCTTTCCAGGCTGGGGAAAGGAAGGCATTTCCAGGGAGGATCATGTGCATCACCTGGCCTTGCATCCTGCCCTTGGCAGGGACCTGCCCCAAGCGGTGCCACAGAAGGACTCAACGAACCTCACAGCAGGATGCTCAAGACCCAAAAGGAACTCCAGGGGCACCACACAATCCACATAGTTACTTCTGCCTGACCACTTCAACCTATAAACCCTCTCACCACACTGCTCAGTGTCAGGCCTCTAGATAGGAAGCTCATTTAGACAAATCCACAACCTCCTTTGATTTTTGTGTGGCAAAAAGAAACAAAGACAGGTCCTGGCTAAAGGCCTGAGAGAACTGCCTGTGCTGAAATCAGTGTTCAGGTGGGAGCTTCATTGCCATTGATGCCAAGGATTTATGCTAAGGGCTAACAGAGAAATCTGATTTTCTTCAGGAGGAGAGTCTGTGTTGGGGCTGATGGCAGGAAGAAGCATTGGAGGAGGATTTCCCTCTGATGAAGGAGCCTTTGGCCACCTCTACAACTAAAGGCAGCTGCCAAGAGTGTTAGGATAGCTCATGGCTACCTCCTAAGAAGACCTCCTGGGGATCTTTGCTTCCCTGTTGTACAACATTAGACTTTCAGATGAACCAGACCAGGACCTGGTGACACTAACAGCCCAAAGCACTGGAATGGCCATTATGGTGAAAATGAATCCTCTCTACTTTTAACTTCATCTTTCACCTGAGAACCTGTAACAGTCTCTGCCAGGACTGCCCTGTGTCAGCAGCACCCAGAATATTTTCCTGTATGTAACCACTTCCAAATATTTGGACAGGGAGGAAACTTTCCTGAATTCACACAGAAAGGGGCAGCAGCTTTTTGCAATGAAAAGGGACTGGGGAAGGTGCAGGTGTGCTGGGCTGTGCCAGACCTTATCCATGTCTCATTGTCCGCAAGGCAGAGTGCAGAAATCATAGTCATAGAACCACAGAATGGTTTAGATTGGAAGAGACCTCAAAGCTCAGCCAGTGCCAACCCCCTGCCATAGGCAGGGACACCTCCCACTACAACATGTCACTCAAGGCCTTATCCGACCTGGTCCTGAACATCCCCAGGGAGGTTGTGGAGCACAGAAGCACAGAATGTGATTGAAGATTCAGTGCTTCTGTGCTCCACAACCTCCCTGGGCACCCTGTGCCAGTGTCTCACCACCCTCACTGCAAACAACTTCTTCCTCACATCCACTTTCAATCTCCCCTCTGCCACTTCAAACCCATTCCTCCTCCTTCTGTCATTCCCAGATCTTGTCAATAGTCCCTCCCCAGCCCTCCTGGAGCCCCCTTCAGATCCTACAAGGCCACTCCAAGGTCTCCTGGAAGCCTTCTCCTCTCCAGGCTGCAGAGCCCCAACTCTCTCAGCCTGTGCTCAGAGCAGAGCTGCTGCAGCCCTCTGAGCATCTTGGTGGCCTCCTCTGGCCTGGCTCCAACAGTTCCATGTCCTGCTTGTGCTGGGGGCTCCAGAAATGGGAACCAGCAAGGGGAACTTTACCATGCCTGAGCTTCCTCAGAATCAGGGCTGCTCTCAGAGATGGAGAGGAGGCCTGGTAGCCCAAACCATTCCCTTCTTCCTTTTAATTTATAGACCTGTCAGAAGTCAGAGCTGATGGGGCAGAAGTCTTGTCTCACCTGTGGTGGGAGTGCTGCTGGCAGCGACGCTGGGCACATTATCATCTGCTGCTTCCATGTAACAGCCTCTCACAACCTGTGCAGCTTACATTACAGCATCCTGCACTTGTAGGCTTTGGCTGCAAACAGCCTCCAGAGCTCTGGATTTATGGTCATGCAAATACTCAGAGAGGCAAGGAACAGGCATGCCAAGGAATGAGAAAGGAAAAGCCTTCTTTGTTTCTGCTTCTAGGTCATGTTAACCCCCAGCCTGCCACACTGCAAGGGCCACTGTGGCTTCAGCCACCACCCTCAGCTCCTGGTGTGGCAACCCTCAAATGCCATCATCTTGCACAGACTTAACTTGTCTTTCATGGGCAGCTGGAGCTGGGCCTTGCGGAAAAGATCTGCTTCCAGTCAAGATGTCTTTCTCTCCCTGGCACAACAATGGGCCTCATTCTGCCACTGCTCCTACAATCCTGCATCCTAGGGGAGCATCCCAAGCCCCAGTGCAGACCCTCAGGACAGCACATGAACGACTCTGGTCAAAGCTCCACAAGCACAAAGCAAGGAGTTGGTTCCTTATTGCTGCTACTCACTATTTATGTGGCCAGCAGGGCAAGGGAGGAGATTCTGCCCCTTTCCTCTGCTCTCTTCAGGCCTCACCTGGAGTCCTGTGTGCACTTCTGGAGGTCCCAACATGAGCAGGACATGGAACTTATGGAGCCAGGCCAGAGGAGGCCACCAAGATGCTGAGAGGGCTGCAGCAGCTCTGCTCTGAGCACAGGCTGAGAGAGTTGGGGCTCTGCAGCCTGCAGAGGAGAAGGCTTCCAGGAGACCTTGGAGTGGCCTGGCAGGATCTGAAGGGGGCTCCAGGAGGGCTGGGGAGGGACTATTGACAAGATCTGGGAATGGCAGGAGGAGGAGGAATGGGTTTGAACTCCCAGGGAGGTTGTGGATGCTCCCTCCCTGGAGGTGTTCAGGATCAGGTTGGATGAGGCCTTGAGTGATCTGTTCCAGCAGGAGGTGTCCCTGACTATGGCAGGGGTTGATATTGGCTGAGCTCTGAGGTCCCTTCCAACCTAAACCATTCTATGGTTCTATCATTTTTTTCCTGGTGCAAAGATCCAGTGTGACACAAGAAGAGGACTGAACAGAACCTCTGTGCATCCTTTCAGCAGAGCAACCTTCACTCTCCGGCAGGCATCCAGAGAAGCTGCTTTGTTCCAGCGCCATGCCAGAGCTATTAGCCTTGATCTGGAGATCACTGACAGAACGATGGGGAGGATCCCTACCTCATTAGCCTGGGCTCAATAAAGCTGATTCTGGAGTTGTGGCCTCAAAGAGTGCTCTGGTGCCTTTAGCCAGTGGCTGTAATTTTGGCACAGTGGAACTGGAGGCTTAATGAAAGAAAGGAGAAACAAAAAGGCCTTGTTCAAAGACCTCCATTTCACATTAGGGCACGAACAGTACAAACACAGCCCAAGCAGCAATCTGTCACCTGTCAGCTGTTGGCAACAGCTTGGTGGGAAATTAATTTTCAGCTGCAATTTCAGGAGCCTGTTGATCTGCTGTGGCACAGTGGGAAGGATCAAACGGGCAGGGGACCCCCAGGCTTCCTTAGCAGGTGTCTCCCACAGCAGAGATGCAACCCACAGCACACCACACATGGAGAGAAGCCTAAGAAATGCAAGAATCTAAGAAACTTTGGGAACTGTTTGTGATGCTAGGGCAGGTCTGTCAGCTCAGGTAAAGGAGTGGCTTGAGAGCAGCCCTGAGGAGATGGATTTAGGGGTGCTGGTGGATGAGAAGCTCAATCTGAGCTGTCAGTGTGCTCTGGCAGCCCAGAGAGCAGCCAGGGCCTGGGCTGCAGCAGGGCAGGGCAGTGATCCTGCCCCTCTGCTCCACCCTGCTGAGACCCCACCTGGAGCACTGCATCCAGTGCTGGAGCCTCTGGGACAGGAGGGACATGGAGGGGCTGGAAGGTGTCCAGAGAAGGCCACAAGGATGAGCAGAGGGCTGGAGCTGCTCTGCTGTGAGGAGAGACTGAGGGAGTTGGGGCTGCTCAGTCTGGAGAGGAGAATGCTCCCAGGTGACCTTGTTGTGCCCTTCCAGTATCTGAAGGGGGCTACAGGAAAGCTGGGGAGGGACTTTTGAGGCTGTCAGGGAGTGACAGGACTGAGGGGAATGGAACAGAGCTGGAAATGGGGAGATTCAGACTGGATGTTAGGAAGAAGTTCTTCAGCATGAGGGTGCTGAGAGGCTGGAAGGAGTTGCCCAGGGAGGTGGTGGAAGCCTCATCCCTGGAGGTGTTTAAGGCCAGGCTGGATGAGGCTCTGCACAGCCTGCTCTGGTGTGAGGTGTCCCTGCAGGGTTAAAGCAACAAAACATCACCTGGGTGCTACCATTTCACATCATACACCATGGAAGGGACATCTGAAGAGCACAGGGATAGAAGTGTGGGTTAGAGGGGACCTTTCAAGGTCATCTAATCCAACCCTCCTGCTAGAGCAGGAATTTGCCACCAGCAGCCACATGCTTGGATTCCAGCAAACCCCTCCAGCTGGGTGCCCTGGGCATGGCTGTGTGCTTTACAGTGAGCCCTCTTCTGCCTGGACTTCTGACAATCTCACAGCACAGGTCACAGAATCATAGAATGGTTCAGGTTGGAAGGGACCTCAAAGCTCAGCCAATGTCAACTCCTTGCCATAGAGACCTCCCACTGGAACAGGTCACTCAAGGCCTCATCCAACCTGGTCCTGAACCCCTCCAGGGAGGGAGCAGCCACAACCTCCCTGGGCACCCTGTGCCAGTGTCTCACCACCCTCACTGCAAACAACTTCTTCCTCACATCCACTTTCAATCTCCCCTCTGCCACTTCAAACCCATTCCTCCTCCTCCTGCCATCCCCAGACCTTGTCAGTAGTCCCTCCCCAGCTGTCCTGGAGCCCCCTTCAGATCCTGGAAGGCCACTCCAAGGTCACCTGGAAGGCTTCTCCTCTGCAGGCTGCAACTCTCTCAGCCTGTCCTGAGCAGAGCTGCTGCAGCCCTCTGAGCATCTTGTTGGCCTCCTCTGGACTCCAACAGTTCCATGTCCTGTTTGTGCTGGGGGCTGCAGAAGTGCACAGAGTTCTCCAGGAGGGGTTTGAGGAGAGCAGAGTAAAAGAGGAGAAAGGAACTGTGCCTTTTGGGCACCCCTGCAGCACCAATGAACTCTCCCTTTTGGCCTCAGGGGCTTCACCTACACTGAACTTTGGTCAGCACTACACTGGAGTGTGCTCATCGCTGCTCTGATGTTTGGGCACTGCCACACTTCTATTTTCCAACAGGTTTAATTCCTCCTAATTTGCATCAGGCTGAGCTGCACTCAGTGAGGAGTACTTCGCACTGCCACTTTAGTGTCATGCTTAATACACAATTTTGGAGCCCTGGTCATTAACTACAGGCTATATTTGAGCCCTGAATTTCCTACCCAGTGCCCCAAGCCCTCCAAGAAGGATGCTGCAGCAGTTTCACCAGTGTGGCCCCACACCCTGTGTATGTAAGCTGCAGCCCCTTCTGAGGTTTACTGTCTGCAGAAACCAGCAGAGCCCTCCCAGGTGTGACACAAGAGTTTGTGTTTAAAGAGATACTCTCAGGTTCAGAGGCCTGCAAGCTTTCAGCATGCTAAGAAGTGGAGGACCCATGTCCTCCACCTGGGCCACAACAACCCCATGGTGAGACACAGACTTGGGCAGGAGTGGCTGGGATGCTGCAGCTCTAAGGGCCCCTGGGGTGTTGGTGGACAGGTGAGTAAATATGAGTCAGCATTGTGCACAGGTGGCCAGGAAGGCCAATGGCATCCTGGCTTGGGTTAGGAACATGGTGGCCAGCAGGGATAGGAGGTGAGCATCCCCCTGTGCTCAGCACTGTGGAGGCCACCCCTTGAGTGCTGTGTTCAGTTCTGGGCCCCTCACTACAGTAAGGACATTCACAGGCTCACAGATGTCAGGGGCTGGAAGGGACCCAAAGACCTCATCCAGTCCAACCCCCCTGCCAGAGCAGGACCATACAGCCTAGCTCAGGGCACACAGCAACACATCCAGACAGGCCTGGAAAGGCTCCACAGAAGGAGACTCCACAACCTCTCTGGGCAGCCTGTGCCAGGGCTCTGGGACCCTTCCAGGCAAGAAGTTCCCCTTGTGCTGAGCTGGACCCTCCTGTGCTGCAGCTTCCATCCACTGCTGCTTGTCCTGTCCCAGGAAGCAGTGAGCAGAGCCTGTCCCCCACTCCTGACCCCCAGCCCTCAGATAGTTATGAACATTGATTAGATCCTCTCTCAATTTTCTCTTCTGCAGACTAAGCAGCCCCAGGACCCTCGGCCTCTTCTCACCAGGCACTGCTCCAGTCCCCAAATCATCCTTGTAGCCCTTCCTTGGACTTTCTCCATCAGTTCCTGTCCCTCTGCAACTGGGGGGCCCAAAACTTAAGGTAGTGCTCAAGATAAGGTCTTACCAGGGCAGAGTAGAGGCAGCTGGAGAGTGTCCAGAGAGGCACTGACTGGCTGGAGAGTGTTCAGTGAAGGGCAATGAGGCTGGAGAAGGGCCTGGAGTAGCTGGGCTACAAGGAGGGGCTGAGAAAGCTGGGGGTGTGCGGGCTGCAGAAGAGGAGGCTGGGGACAGATNAAGCTGTGCCAGGGCAGGTTCAGGATGGACGTCAGGAAGAAATTGTTGGCAGAGAGAGTGATTGGCATTGGGATGGGCTGCCCAGGGAGGTGGTGGAGTCGCCGTGCCTGGAGGTGTTCAAGAGAAGACTGGATGGGGCACTTGGTGCCATGGTCTAACTGACTGGACAGGGCTGAGTGCTAGGTTTGACTGGATGATCTTGGGGGCCTCTTCCAACCTGGTTGATTCTATTCTGTTCTATTCTATTCTCATTGCTGTCTGCCGCTCCCTGCAGGGAGCTTGGAGCGAGGAGGAGGAGGCAGCCTCCGCTCCTTGGTGGCAAGTGACAAGACCAGAGGAAATGGTTTCAAGCTGTGCCAGGGGAGGTCCAGGCTGGCTGTTAGGAAATATTTCTTCACAGAGAGAGTTCTCAAACCTTCAATGGTCTGCCCAGGGCAGTGCTGGAGTCGCCATTCCTGGGGGTGTCCAAGCCAGCTGTGGACCTGGCGCTTAGGGACATGGTTTGGTGCTGACCCTTCAGTGCTGGACCTATTGGAGGTCTCTTCCAACAGGATGTTTTCTGTGATTCTGTGAAATAAAACCAAGTTTGTGCTTCTGGGGCATGTTGCTTTTTGAGACAGCTCAGAAATGCAATCCCCTCTGGGTGAGAAGGCGGCGGTGGAGGCTGTGCCTGCACGGCGAGGGACGACCCACGTCCCTCTCAGCTCTGCAAGAGGCTGATTCAGTCACTGCATCTTCATATCCTTATCAAAAGCACTAATAAAATATTCACTTCTATTTGTTTACCCAAAATGCCTCTAAGGGAGATGAAATAGTGCCAAAATCTGCTCATTTCTGCTTTGCACCCAGCAAGAGATTTAACTCCCCCAAAAAACAACCCCCAAACCCCAACTAACAACAGCTTGTGGTGGTGAAGCTCAAAGAATTTCGACAGCAGCAACAGCTTCTTTTAGGAAAAGTGGTTGGGTTTGTCTGTGGGGGGAAAGCAGCTCCTTCAAATTCCCCATTTCAACATTTACTTGGCTTTTCCAAAGGCAGCCTGCTTCTCTGCTTGCTCTTCACTCAGCACTGTGGCCTTGCTGCCATCTGAGCAGGTCAACCCTGCAGAGACACAGATAGGAGTGAACACCCTGAAAGGTGATTGCCAGATCCCCCAGCCCATCATCCTAAAATGGCCACTGTCAAAGGGGTCCCATGGAAAAGGCAAGGGATGCATCCTGGGGTGCATTGCAGAGTGCCAGGGGCTGGAAGGCACCTCCAGAGCTCATCCAGTCCAGCCCCTGCCAGGGCAGGGTCACCCAGAGCAGATCACACAGGAACACATCCAGGCAGGGTTTGAGTATCTCCAGAGAGGGAGACTCCACAGCCCCCCTGGGCAGCCTCTGCCAGGCTCTGGCACCCTCACAGGAAAAAAATCCCTCCTCATGTTTCCATGGAACTTCCTATGGCTTCTTATGCTGGAGTGCAGGAGGTTGGGGCAGAGCAGCATTCCCAGCCAGGTCTCCATCCCTCTCCTCCTCATGTTTACATGGAACTTCCTATGGCTCAGCTTGCACCATTGCACCATTGCTGTCAGTGGGCATCACCCAGCAGAGCTGGCTCCAGCCTCCTGGCACTCACCTCTACATCTTTATAACCATTGCTGAGGTCACCTCTCAGACTCCTCTCCTCCCAGCAGCACAGCCCCAGCTCCCTCAGGCTCTCCTAACAGAGCTGTTCCACTCCCACTTTCCCATCAAGACAAGTGTGGGCAACAGGGCTAGGGAGGTTCTTCTCTCCCTTTACCCTGCCCTACTGAGACTACACCTGGTACTGTGTCCAATTTTGGGGTCTCCAGGAGAGACAGAGACCTGCTAGAGAGAGCCCAGTGGAGAGCCACGAGGATGACTGGGGGACTTGAGCATCTCCCCTGTGGAAGGAGATTGAGAACGAGCTCTAATAGCTCCTTTTGTGGGCTTTCTGCACACTGCTCCTGCTCTACTCTGCTCTTTTCTGGTGGAAACAGGACAGGGAAAGGTTTGATACAGAAACTGCAGTTACCTCTGCTGTGTTCTTCATGTTTTGATTTGTCCTGTGAGGACAGGCTGAGAGAGTTGGGGCTCTGCAGCCTGGAGAGGAGAAGGCTTCCAGGAGACCTTGGAGTGGCCTTGCAGGGGGCTACAGGAGGGCTGGGGAGGGACTATTGACAAGGTCTGGGAATGACAGAAGGAGGAGGAATGGGTTTGAAGTGGCAGAGGGGAGATTGAAAGTGGATGTGAGGAAGAAGGTGTTTGCAGTGAGGGTGGTGAGACACTGGCACAGGTTGCCCAGGGAGATTGTGGATCACTTTCTGTGCTTCTGTGCTCCACAACCTCCCTGGAGGTGTTCAGGACCAGACTGGATGAGGAATTGAGCGACCTGTTCTACTGGGAGGTGTCCCTGCATATGGCAGGGGGTTGGAGCTGGCTGAGCTTTGAGCTTCCTTCCAGCTAAACCATTCTGTGATTCTATGATTTATGAGAACATAATAAGTGAACAACTGAGCAAACAGGTCCCCCACACACCCCTTCTCCTACCCCTTCTTCTCCAGACAAAGCAGCGTAAGCAAGTGGACTCTGCCTCCTGGCACAAGCTGGCTTTGACAGACACCCAACCACTACCTGCAAACCTAGGCAGGAATCAGAGCTTTGCTGACTGACAGGTGCCAGAGTGATCAATAAGGGCAAAGAAAACAACTGCAAGTCAGTGCTCGAGTGGCCCTTACAGCACTTTGGCAAACAAAGGCACGTCCCTGCCGTCAGCAGTGAGTGACACTGGCATTGTCTCATGCTGATCAATGCCACCCTGCTCTTCCCAGGTGCCAGCTGTCCCTCTGGGGGAGCTGAGTGCCCCGAGGGGGGCACACAGGCAGAGGAGTGAGGAACCAGGCACGGGGGAGCAGAATTCATCCGCAGGCAGGTGCTGAGCGAACTCCTCCGACAGGACAAGAATCCTTTTGCCAGCTTTGGGAAGAATTAGCATGAATTCATAATCCATAAATGCTGGTGGCAGCAGAGCAGCAGCCTCCTGTTGTTATTTATTTCGAGCTTTTCACTGGGGCAATAGCTTTAGGTTTGACATTTCCATAGGTCACAGGCAGCTAATAGCCATCTGCCATCTGGGGACTTCCATCATGAGCACTGCAGAAGACTATGAAACAATCTCTGGCATTTCCCACCCGAACAGAAGCTGAAATAGAGTTGATCTTTACAATATGCTCTACTGTCTCTCCTCAGGTTTGCATTAGTCATTTGCCTGGCCTTGCTACACACACACACGCTTGCACATATGGGAAGTGGGGGGCTGCAGTCTTGAATACCATCAGTTAATCACCAGGCAGATGAAAAACACCCAGCACCTTGCACAGCCATAAAAGGCCTCACTCACCTGAAAACCCCTCACACACATCAGAAATATTAATGACTCCCCAGCCTTCCTCCCCTGCAGAGCTGGCTGCAGGAGGTGGATGTGAGCTCACTCCTGCAAGGTCACACAGCCTCAGCTTCCTGTAACCTCTCTGCCCTGTTCATCTGAAGCTCATAGCAGGCTCCCTATGAAGAGAGACTGAGAGACCTGGGGCTGATCAGTCTGGAGAAGGCTGAGGGGAGAACTGAGCAACATGTACAAATAGCTGAGGGGTGGGGGGCAGTGGCTGGGGCCAAGCCCTGTTTGGTGGTCAGCAATAAGCCAAGGAGCAACAGCTGCAAACTGGACCAGAGAAGGTTTCACCTCAACAGGAGAAGAAACTTTTTTGAGTGAGGGTGACAGAGCCCTGGAGCAGGCTGCCCAGAGAGGCTGTGGAGTCTCCTTCTCTGGAGGCTTTCAAAAGCTGCCTGGATGCATTCCTGTGGGAACTCTCCTGGGTCCAGCAGGGGAGCTGGACTGGATGATCTCTGGACGTCCCTTCCAACCTCTAAGATGACTCTGTGAACCATGATGCAGAGTTGGAGAGTCCCCAGGAGAAGTACCATGGACACAGGAGCTGAGGCACAGTAGAGGACACCATTACCTCACCCTTGGGTGAGCAAGAACAGCTGCCATTACCAACCCCCACTGCCTATCAGCTGCCTGAGTGCACCCGAGATTGAAATAAGCTGAGCCACTTCCAGAGGGGAAGCCTAGGACAGGGTAGGTCAAGCTCTCACCTCACCAAGCAGCAGAGACCTGCAGTGAAAATCTCTATGAAGGACTTTTAATGCCATGAAACATCCCTGCTGTCACTTCTTGATCACCTGCACCTGCAATAAAAGTGCTGTTGATGCAGTGGGCTCCAAAGTGGCCCATGGGAAGCTGATGGCTCTGCACTTCCATCCCTATGGGCATGACCTGTGGCTACCTGTCACCTTCTCCCTGCTCACTGGAGGATGCACACAGGAACACCTGCATTTCCTAGCACCTGGTGACAGTGCTGCCATCACCAGCTCTTGCAGATGGGAGCTGAGAGAGGAAAAGCTGAAGAGGCTTGCTGGCTCGTGCAAGCTACCTCCCCCAGGGAACAGTGCTGAGCCTGATCCTGTTCAGTATCTTTATTGATCATCTGGGTGAGAGGACTGAGTCCATCATCAGTAAGTTTGCAGAGGACACCAAGCTAGGAGCAGGTGTTGATCTGTTGGAAGGTAGGAGAGCCCTGCAGAGGGACCTGACCAGGCTGGATGGGTGGGCAGAGGCCAAGGGGATGAGACTGAACAAGGCCAAGTGCAGGGTTCTGCACTTTGGCCACAGCAACCCCAAGCAGCACTACAGGCTGGGGACAGAGTGGCTGAGAGCAGCCAGGCAGAGAGGGACCTGGGGGTGCTGGGAGAGAGGAGCTGAAGGGGAGGCAGCAGTGCCCAGGTGGGCAGCAGAGCCAATGGCATCCTGGGCTGGCTCAGGAGCAGTGTGGGCAGCAGGACAAGGGAGGTTCTTCTGCCCCTGTGCTCAGCACTGCTCAGGCCACACCTTGAGTGCTGTGTCCAGTTCTGGGCTCCTCCAGTCAAGAGAGACATTGAGGTGCTGGAAGGTGTTTGGAGAAGGGCAGCAAGGCTGGGGAGGGGCCTGGAGCACAGCCCTGTGAGGAGAGGCTGAGGGAGCTGGGGGTGTGCAGCCTGCAGAAGAGGAGGCTCAGGGCAGAGCTCATTGCTGTCTGCAGCTCCCTGAAGGGAGGCTGTAGCCAGGTGGGGTTGGGCTCTGCTGCCAGGCAACCAGCAACAGAACAAGGGGACACAGCCTCAAGCTGTGCCAGGGCAGGTCTAGGCTGGATGTTAGGAGGAAGTTGTTGGCAGAGAGAGTGATTGGCACTGGAATGGGCTGCCCAGGGAGGTGGTGGAGTCGCCTTCCCTGGAGATGTTGAAGCCAAGCCTGGCTGGGGCACTTAGTGCCATGGTCTGGTTGGTTGACCAGGGTTGGGGGAGAGGTTGGGCTGGAGGAGCTTGGAGGCCTTTTTCAACCTGGCTGAGTCTATGATTCTGTGACTCTATGATGCAAGGGTCATGACTGAAGCCAGATGTCCTGAGCCCCAGGCCAGCCCTTGAGCTGCAGGGCTGCTCCTTCTCCCAGCACCTCTGTGCAAAGGGCTGAGTGTGCTCAGATGAGATTATCCCATCTCAATTAGTCACTCTCCAAAAGGCCTCCTAGGGGGGCAGGCCTCCTTAATGCTGCATCTTCCTCCTGAGTTCCCCAAGCCTCGGCAGGCCTCAGGGTAATAAATTGCATTTGTCCCTGCGCTACAGCAGCAGCCTGGCCCAC
This sequence comes from Tricholaema leucomelas, assembly GCA_013400475.1. NCBI lineage: Eukaryota > Metazoa > Chordata > Aves > Piciformes > Lybiidae > Tricholaema lacrymosa > Tricholaema leucomelas. Next base: position 71,081 of record WAAF01005395.1, on the reverse strand, counting down.
TGCGCCTCTCCGCAGCTCAAGCCATGATGAAATGCCTATTTCCTGGTGCTGAGATCGGTGGAAATTGCTCTCCTCAGCCTCCCTCCTGAGGGACAGGTCTCAGGGAAGCAGCTGGGGGCACCTTTGACCAGCTGTGCCTCTGCCCCCCGGCACAGACGCCTGCTCCCGGGGTGTCACTTGTTTATGTTATGTCTGGCAGGGGCAGCACACAGAGCGCCTTTGAAACCCAACGCCCTGGCGTGGGGGGCCAGGACGGCAAGGCAGGGACGTGCCTGAGGCTGACCAGGCTTTGACCTGGTCCTGCACGGGCTCAGGTTGCACTAAGAGCTGTGCTGGCTCTGATAAGCATAAATCTTCTGGGGCTGCAACTTCTGCATAGCTTAAATAACAATGCTCAGCTGCTGCCTCTCCATGCTGAGAGGCAGAGGGGGCAAGGGAGGCTGGAGAGTGCCCTGGGAAGTTCACCTTCCCCACTCCCACCCCTCTGGTCCTGATAGAGTGCTCTGGCTCTCTGTCCAGGTAGCCTCGGTGTGGTTCAGCAGCCTTTGGTGGACTGTGGGTTCAGATGATTACCCACACTCCAGCCTGACTTCCCCAGGTCTTGCAGCCCCTCCTGGCTCCAGTGCCAGCTGAGCCTTGCCTTTCCCTGGCCTTGGTCTAAGGGAGCTGCTCTGCACTGATGCTGCTGCAGCAGGACATAGCTTTGCTTGTGTCACATCACGGCAGACTCCAGTCTACGTCAGGCGGCACAAGAAGATAAAGGCTGTAACAGCCTCGTCTCTGCCTCCTCCACCACATGCCTGCTGCCTTCCCCACAACCGAGGACACACAACCATTCGCCGTCCAGGCAGTGCTGCTGAACAGTGCTCGTTCTCCTCAGCACCTCTGCTAATACATAACAGCTCAGCCCGAGGAGTGCTTCTGGTATTGTTATTAATGTCCATGTCATAGCTGCTTCCACAGGATTTCCATTTCACCAGGGATCACAGCGAGCAGAAGGTGCCAGGAGCTCAGCCCAGCCTGGCTTCCCCCAGCAGGATGCTAAGACTCAGCTCTCTTTGAATGACAAAGGGAACGGGAGAGAGAGGGAAGTTTGAAGCTGTGTCACTTAAGGGGGGATTACCGAAGGGTACAGAAGAGAAATGAAAGCACAGAGGTCATTCCTCTTGCTGGGAACGACACTTCTGCACCAGCCACATTGACTGAATTCACTCTTGCTTTGCTGCTTGCTGCTCCTCAGCGTCCCTGTCCTGTTCCACACTCAACCTGCAGCGCCAGAGGAGCCTTTTTGGTTCACTCTCTGCACCTTGCCCCGCTCAGCATCTCCGAGGACCTGCTTCGTCCCACCTCTGTGCTCTGCACTCCGTTCAAGCCCTGACTCCTGATGTCAGTCACAGCTATTTTAATGTGCTAACTTTCTAAGTCCACACTGGCACTCACTTAACAACGTGCTGCTTTGATCAGTGTCACACGAGCTAAACCAACACAGCCCAGCCCCTTCCCTCCCCTCCCGCAGCCCCGCCAGGCCCCAGGCTTGTAAAAGCAAAGCAATTGCAGCCTTTAATTTTATTTCCTTTGTTTCCAGGTTGCCAGGTGCTGGTTCTGATTAGGGACACTCTGAGCAGGAACAAAGCTATTTTAAATAAAAACCATACTGAGCTTAGGGGGGCTGGGGGTAGGAAACCCAACCCTCCTCATCAGCTAAGAAACATCTTTACAGGCAGGGCTGTGGACAAGGCTGTGTTGAGCAGGCTGACCTGGGAGGTGACCTGTCTTGGTGGTCACATTGCTCTTACGGCGCTAGAGATGAGGAAGGCATCGTCTGTGGGCAGAGAACACAGATCCACTGCAGGATTCCAGGCACGTCCAGGGGCACAGAGATAACTTGGTGCCTGCTCCTAAGCTGCACAAATCCAAAATGAGATTTCATTTGGACTCCACTTGTGGAAATACAAAGTCAGTGGCTTGGTTTCAGTAGAGTGTCTACTTCATAGCCTGGCAAAGCTGGAGGTGCTGCACTGGGCCAGCTCTAGAGCCACCTAATTCTCTGAGGCTGATGGAGTTGGGTTAATCTGTGCTGCTGAACAAATAGGCTGCTGTCTGCAGTAGAGCTGCTGTGGACTGCTGCTGTAAATCATAGTCACAGAATGGGTTGGGTTGGAAGGGACCTTTAAGAACATCTAGTTTCAGCCCCTCTGCCATGGGCAGGGACACCTCACACTACCCAGCTTGTTCAAGGTCCTGTCCAACCTGGCCTTCAAAACCTCCAGGGACAGGGCAGCCACAACCTCCCTGGGCAATCTGTGCCAGTGTCTCCCCATCCTCACTCTCAAGGATTTCTTCATCTCCAGTCTCAATCTCCTCTCTTCCAGCTCAAACTCATCTCCCCTCATCTTATCTCTGCAAGTCCTAGTAAATAGTCCCTCCCCAACTTCTTTGTAGCCCCTTTCAGATACTGGAAGCCTGCTCTAGGGTGTCCCTGGAAGCTTTCTCTTCTCCAGGCTGAGCAACTCCAACTCTCGCAGTCTATCCCCATAGTGGAGGTGCTCCAGGCCTCTGATGGTGGCTGGATTTACACTGATGTAACTAAAACACCATTGTGCCCCCAAAGCATGGGTCTGGCAAACCTGATCCTGCTGGCCCAGCTACCTGAGCAGTGGTGCTGGAGTCCCCTGGAGCAATGTCAGTTGTAATCAGGCTGTCTGGATGCAATGCACAGCAAAGGTGCTGTGTACACGCAGGATCACAGGCTCACAGGGTGTCAGGGGCTGGAAGGGACCCAAAAAGCTCATCCAGTCCAACCCCCTGCCAGAGCAGGACCATCCAATCCCGCTCAGGGCACACAGGAACACATCCAGACAGGCCTGGAAAGGCTCCAGAGAAGGAGACTCCAAAGCCTCTCAGGGCAGCCTGTGCCAGGGCTCTGGACCCTTCCAGGGAAGAAGTTCCCCTTGTGCTGAGCTGGAACCTCCTGTGCTGCAGCTTCCATCCATTGCTGCTTGTCCTATCCCAGGGAGCAGTGAGCAGAGCCTTTCCCCCACTCCTGACCCCCAGCCCTCAGATAGTTATGAATATTGATTAGATCCTCTCTCAATTTTCTCTTCTGCAGACTAAGCAGCCTCAGGTCCCTCAGCCTCTCCTCACCAGGCAGTGCTCCAGTCCCCAAATCATCCTTGTAGCCCCGCCTTGGACTCTCTCCAGCAGTTCCTGTCCCTCTTCAACTGGGGAGCCCAAAACTTAAAGTAGTGCTCAAGGTGAGGTCTCAGCAGGGCAGAGCAGAGTCACACAGCTGTGTGACACTGCACAGGGCTTTGTGGTGGAGTCTCAGGACCAACTGCTTAATCCTCTTCAACTTGATCACAAAATCTGCCAAGCCCAGCATCCAGACTCTGCTTCAGAGCAGGTCCTGCCTGTGCTGCCGACTCTGGGAAGCAGAACCTTATCTTTATTTTCATCTCTCTGTCGTCCTTGATTTTACTTCTTTGGCTCTCCTCCTACCTACCCCTGCAGATCTGTGACCTCTAGGTCCTTCACCAGCTCAGTGTTAATATCATGCCAGAGCTGAGCCACTGCTCCTCAGGAAGGAATTACTGTGACCATTCATGGGTCAGGGTTCAGACTGAGTTAAAGAGGCAGGAAGATAAAAGCTAGAGTAGGAAGAGTTCATGGCCCACTGCTGCAGCACCGTGCAAGTGGCTTGCCTGAGTGTGCTGAAAGCAGCAGAAGGCATTTGGAATGCCCCAAAATAGCTGCTATGGGTTCATCTTTATTCATTTGGCTCACCCTGGTGAAGATAGAGCAGGAAGGGCTGTGTGTGGACTAAGGCTAAATGCTCAGGGGTGAGGCTTTATCGAATGTGGGGTTTAAGACTAAAAAACCTGATCACAGGAAAAGGTTCTACAGCTAGGTTCAGGCTGAAGGCTGCACTTACCCCAGCACAGGAACTGATCCCTTTTAAATGATGAGTTCTCTTCTGGTATGGCACTGCTCAGGCCACACCTTGAGTGCTGTGTCCAGTTCTGGGCTTCTCCAGTCAAGAGAGATGTTGAGGTGCTGGAAGGTGCCCAGAGAAGGGCAGCAAGGCTCTGTGAGGAGAGGCTGAGGGAGCTGGGGGTGTGCAGCCTGCAGCAGAGGAGGCTCAGGGCAGAGCTCATTGCTGTCTGCAGCTCCCTGCAGGGAGGCTGTAGCCAGGTGGGGTTGGGCTCTGCTGCCAGGCAGCCAGGGACAGAAGAAGGGGACACAGCCTGAAGCTGTGGCAGGGCAGGGTCAGGCTGGATGTCAGGAGGAAGTTGTTGGCAGAGAGAGTGATTGGCATTGGAATGGGCTGCCCAGGGAGGTGGTGGAGTGGCTGTCCCTGGAGGTGTTTAAGAGGAGGCTGCATGAGGCAGTTAATGCCAGGGGTTAGTTAATCAGAAGGGTTAGGTGAGAGGTTGTACTTGATGAGCTCAGAGGTCTTCTCCAAGCTGGGTAATTCTGTGATTCAGTGATCCTGTAACAGCTATAATTACTGTTACTAGAGTGGGAAGAAGCTCTTCCACAGACCAGGGCTCCACTGTGCTAGTAGGTCACCATGGGAGGGACAGGCTGGTAGCCCAAGGGGCTGGCAAGCCACGTGTGGTTCTGAAACCTGCTGCTAGCTATGGCTTTACAACGCTGCCTCTGGCACCACTGCCCCAGGCCTTTTCCCTCGCTCAGAACGCCGCAGTCCAACAGGACTTCAGTAAGCAGTAGCTGGGCAGATGCTGTGGCCTCTTCGGGAAAGGGATGCTCCTCGAGTGCTTGGAGCTTGCTGCGTGCTGCAGTGCCCACACAGACACTTCGGCAGACACCAGAGGGCTCCCAGCAAGCCCTTTTCCTTCCTTTCCTTAGCCATGCTCTGCTGTCACTAATATTTTCACTCCGATAGGTACAGGCAGCCTGGCAACACCTCCAGGGGAGCTCTGTGGGGTGGAACACAGCATCACAGCCCTCAGCGTTACTCCTCCTGGACCCGGACCTCATTACTGCAAGTGCTGAACAAGCTCCGGCAAAGCAAACTGCCGCAGCCGAGCAGGGCAGCTGCATGCACTCCAAAACGCTCATTTATCTTCCCAGGGTGCCACTTAGTTCCGTGGCATCAGCACTTCGTGGCTCAGAAGCTGTGTGTCTCTTGCCAGGGTAGGGAAGGTCAGCATGTTTTGTGGGCTCCTCTCTTGGCTTGCCAAGCCAGGCCCCAATAGCCAAAGGCAGGTGCTCAGCTTCCAGCGAAGATCTGGCCCCCATCCAGTGCTGCCAGGTGGCCACCCCAAAAGTGGAGAAGAGGAGGCTCAGGGCAGACCTCATTGCTCTCTGCAACTATCTGTAAGGAGGCTGTAGCCAGGCAGGGCTTGGTCTCTTCTCCCAGGCAGTGACAGGCCAAGAGGACACAGTCTCACGCTGTGCTAGGGCAGGTTCAGGATGGACGTCAGGAAGAAGTTTTTGCCAGAGAGAGTGACTGGCATTGGGGTGGGCTGCCCAGGGAGGTGGTGGAGTGCCCATCCCTGTGAGGTGCTCAAGAGGAGGCTGCGTGAGGCACTTAGTGCTGGGGGTGAGTCAATCAGAAGGGCTGGGTGGTAGGTTGGACTCGATGAGCTCAGAGGTCTTCTCCGAGCTGGGTAATTCTGTGATCCTGTGATTCTGCCAGACCATTTCGAGACAAACAGCTCTGAAGTCCTCCAGCAGGGCTGGCAAACACCCTCTGCCCCTGCCTTCGCCTCAGCCCTCGTGCACAGGGGGCACTCTGCAGAAGCAGCAGCGTCCTCCATGCCGGGGGGCTGTGGGCCCCACATGCCCACGAGTGCCACTGTGCCTCTCCTGGCAGTTGCTGCATGACTATGACAGCTGCAAACCCCGAAGAGTGAATAACCTAATCGAGCCATTAGAAGAAACAGAAGCCCTCTGCCCTGTTTGATTTCTCTCTGTAATGATGTAAAGTGCACTTTAATGGAGTCAAAGTGGTCCTGGGCCATTCTTGTTAGGGCCATTTGATGCAGTGCTATTGAGTCCCACTGCTCACGTTCATTACCTCCTTCAGCTCTCTGCCCTGCCGCATTGTAGTTCAGCCTTCCCAGCACAGTTTCTCTGCTGCTGCAGCCCCTTGCCTGCATTTTGTCTACATAAATTAGACCTTGTGCAGCATATTGGCCTGTCAGGGGACTAGGAAGAAACTGTATATTGTTTCTGGCATTCCTGGGCCCTTCTGCCCCTGACATCTGCTGTGTTTGTGACAGGGAATACATTCCTGACTTATTATCCGGGCAAGTGGAATCCCTCCCTGACAGCACCATTAATCAGAATCAAGCAGTCCAGCAAATAAAAAAAGGGAAAAAGGGGGGAAAAGGCAGAGAGAAGAAGAAAAAGAAAGCAAGCAAAGAAAGAGAATTTCTAACTTTCGCTTCTGTGTCATTCCAGTGTCTGGACAAGTAGCAATCTGTCTTTCTGAGTGACAGCTCTGATGGATGGCATTATTTATGCTTTTGTGTATTAAAAGACAGCTCTGGCACTGGCTTGTCACTCAGCAGAGATCTGAGAAAAGTTGAAATTTAATTTGAAGGAAGAGAGGGCAAAGATCACAGGATTCTGGCTAGGGAGTGTTGCTGGGAGGGACAGAGTTTAGGGCAGGAGGGAGAGGCTGGAAGAGGTGCAGGAAGGATGCACAGTAACTGCCCTCACAGGTATGGAGAGTGTCTTCTTTTTTTCACTGTTAGCATCTTCCTGGGCTGGAGAGGTTTGTTCGTTGACACAAAGAGGTTTGCTGTTCCTTGGAGGGATGCATCCTTTTAGGGTAAGATGGGCATATGCTTAAGTTTCTGTACCTGATTGGTGTGTGGTTGTGTATACCAACAGGGTTGTATCTGCACATATGTGTGTGGCTCAGTGTCTGGAACAGGGGGGGCTTTATGTGGGCACTGAACACAGATCCATCTGAAAGAAAGCTTTTTCTTCTCATTGGTGTTGTTCTAACATCAACAGCTCCAAGGGAGAAACTGCTTAGCTCAGTACCTGTGCACACAGCACTCCTGTGGCTACAACTCCAGGTCAGCAATGCATCCAGACCTTCTTTTGCTCTGCTCTGCTGAGACCCACCTCGAATTCTGCCTCCAGGTCTAGTGTCACAGAATCACAGAATCACAGAATGGTTTAGGTTGGAAAGGACCTCAAAGATCATCCAGCTCCAACTCCCTGCCATAAGCAGGGACACCTCCCACTGGAAGAGGTCACTCAAGGCCTCATCCAACCTGGTCCTGAACACCTCCCTGGGCAACCTGTGCCAGTGTCTCACCACCCTCACTGCAAACAACTTCTTCCCAACATCCACTTTCAACCTCCCCTCTGCCACTTCAAACCCATTCCTCCTCCTTCTGCCATTACAAGATCTTGTCAGTAGTCCCTCCCCAGCCCTTCTGTAGTCCCTTTCAGACACTGGAAGCCCACTCCAGGATTCTCCTGGAAGGCTTCTCCTCTGCAGGCTGCAGAGCCCCAACTCTCTCAGCCTGTCCTCAGAGCAGAGCTGCTGCAGCCCTCTGAGCATCTTGGTAGCCTCCTCTGGACTCTCCAACAGTTCCATGTCCTGCTCGTGTTGGGGGCTGCAGAACTGCTCACAGTGCTCCAGCAGAGGAAGGGCACAGAAATGCTGTTCAGAGTAGGCCACAAAGAGCTACAGCAGCTCTGCTGTGAGCAGAGGCTTGGGAAGCTAGGGGGGTGCAGCCTGCAGAGGAGAAGGCTCCAGGGAGACCGCAGAGCTGCTGCCAGGAAGGCTGCAGAGAGACTTGTGCTGAGGGAGTCTGAGCCAGGCCAAGGGGGAATGGTTTGGAGGTGAGGCAGAGCAGGCTGAGAGTGGAGCTGAGGCAGAAGCTGTTCAGTGTGAGGGTGGTGAGAGTCTGGCACAGGCTGCCCAGGGAGGCTGTGGCTGCCTCCTGCCTAAGGGGTGCTCAAGAGCATCTTGGATGAGACCTGCAGCAGCCGAGTCCAGTGGAGAGGTGTCCCTGCCTGTGGCAGGAGGGCTGCAGGAGTTGACTCATTCTATGACTCTGAGATTTTTAATATCTACCTTTCCAAATAAAAGTTCCTTCCCCACAGTGTGTGCAAGGGGATTGAAGTGCAAAGGAAGATGTTCTTTATCCTCACTTGTCTCAGGCTTGGGGCGGGGGGGAGGAAATTGCAGCTCACTTCATTTAGAGAGTGCAGTTTGACAGTCTGGTTTTATGTCTTTATCTGCACACAGGGCATTGAGTGCTGAATGCAGAACCCCTGGTATGAAGATTTAGATGCCCACACATCCATTTGTGCCATCTCCTGCCTGTAGAAGAGGCTGGTAATTGCAGATGAAGTGCCAGGCTGGGAAGCTGTCTCACACTGACCCAGTTACAGAGCTGCAAGGAGTGCAAATCCTCATCTCCGTTATCTGCGCTGATTTGTGCACTGGCAGTCGAGCCCAAAGCTACTTACACAGCATCCAGCAGAGTGAATCCAGACACCAGGACACAGCCCAGGTGTGTTTGGGCATGGGGGGGAGATTGCACAGGCTGGTTCAAGAGCAACAAGCAGGCCATGCCCAGCTTTTTGAGCTGGGGATCACCTGCTGGTGTTTGTGCCAGCAGTGAATTTGGCTCCACACACATCCAGAGATTCATACAATCACAGAACAGGTTGGGTTGGAAGGGACACTAAAGAGCATCCAGTTCCAACCCCCCCTGCCATAGACAGGCACAGCTCCCACCCACCCAAGTTGCTCAAGGCCTCATCCAGCCTGGCCTTGAACACCTCCTGGGAGGGGACATCCATAACCTCCCTGTGCAACCTGTGCCAGTGTCTCTCTACCCTCACTGCAAAGAATTTCTTCCCAACATCCAGGCAAAACCTCCTCTCCTCAAGCCTCAAACCATTGCTCCTGGTCATGCCACTCCCAGCCCTTGCCAAAAGTCCCTCCCCAGCTCTCCTGCACCCCACTTCAGGCACTGGAAGGCTGCTCTAAGGTCTCCCTGGAGCCTTCTCTTCTCCAGGCTGAACAGCCTCAACTCTCCCAGCCTGTCCCCTTAGGGGATATTCTTCAGCCCTCTGATCGTCTTCATGGCCTGCTCAGGACCCACTCCAGCAGTTCAAGGCCCTTAGGCTGGGACCATCAGAACATTGATGTCTCTGAGGCAAGAGCCTCTCAGGACCTGCTGGTCCTTATTCACAGTCAAGACTCAGCTGGTCTGAGGACCACAGTTCAGTTGTGAAAGACATCCCAATGTTAGGTGTCAACATAAAGTAAAAGCAGGAATCCTAGCTGGAAGAATGGAATTTCTTCTGGAAGTCTGGATCACAAGTGGATGCACTTCTCTTTCTGATTGCCCTGGGACTGATTGAACAGCCTGTGCTCTGCTCTGCTGGCTCCAGGGAAGGATGGAGAGCCACAGAGGTGCAAGGGCCACTCACACAGCTGCATCTGCATGGGGATGGACCTGAAGGGAGCCATTTGGTCACAGGAAGAGCAAGGCTGCCAGGCTCTGCCTGCACATCTCAGCAGCTGCCTCTGCCTGTTGGAAGGCAGCGAAGGGGAAAAGGCCCTGGGGATCCTGATGGATGGGAGGTTGAGCATGAGCCAGCAATGTGCTATGGTGGCCAGGAGGGACAATGCCACTCTGGGGTGGATTGGAAGGGCTGTAATTAGTAGGTCAAGAGAGGTTCTCCTGCCCCTCTGCTCTGTCCCAGTGAGGCCATATCTGGAGTACTCTGTCCCATATGGGTACCCCAGTGCAAGAGGGACATAGAACTGCTTGAGAGAGTCCAGCACAGAGCCACAGAGATCATGAAGGGAATGGAGCAGCTCTGTTAAGAGGAGAGCCTGAGGGAGCTGAAGCTTGGAGCTTGGAGAGGAGGAGACTGAGAGGTGAACCTCATCAATGGCTATAAAGATGTGCAGGTGAGTGCCAGGAGGCTGGAGCCAGCTCTGCCCAGTGGTGCCCACTGACAGCACAGGGGCAATGGTGCAAGCTGAGGCAGAGGAAGTTCCATGGAAACAGGAGGAGGATTTTTTTCCCTGTGAGGGTGCCAGAGCCCTGGCACAGGCTGCCCAAGGGGACTGTGGAGTCTCCCTCTCTGCAGATATTCAAGAGCTGCCTGGGCATGTTCCTGTGTGATCTGCTCTGGGTGATGCTGCTCTGGCAGGGGTTGGACTGGATGAGCTTTGGAGGTGCCTTCCAGCCCCTGGCACTCTGTGATGCTGTGATTCTGTAACAGCACACAGAGGGCTGTCACTGCACAGTGGTTTGGGTACCTGAGTTAGCCACACAGAAATGATATCACAGAGCTCTCTGCAGCATAACCCAAGCTGGTTTACTCTGTCACACATCCACACATGCCAGCACATGTCTCTGACCTGAGGAAACATGAAATGCAGTTGCTATCACTCCCTTACAGTTGACCCTTCCCTTGGCTGCTGTGACCAACACCTGCCTGGGAGCTCTTAGCCAGTGTGCAGCATTTGCTTCTCATTAATACAAACTGGTTTCATTCCCAAGTGTCAGCAGGTTCCACTTCCACTGGCACCAGCAGCAGTCGCCCTGCCACACCCAGCAAATCTTGACAGCAACCACTCTGGAGATGATAAACCCAGGGCAAAGCCCCAAGCACTCCAAAAGCTCTTGGCTGAGTCCAAGAACGGTGCTGACTCTCAGACCAGCTGCATTCTTGCTATCATCTTCTTGGACTCTTCCTTCCTCCCTTCCCGAGGGTAGTGTAGCTTCTCTTCTAACCACAGGGATTTTTCAGCTCAGCCTCCCTACAACACTCAGATGTAAGATCTTGTTTCCAACAGAGAGACTGAGCAGGGCAGAGTTGGGGTCTGTGAGGAACAGGACCTGGGGGTCTGGGCTGATGAAAAGCACAACAGGAGCCTGCAGTGTGAGTGCAGCCCAGACAGCAACCCTGTGCTGGGCTGCAGCAAGAGCAGTGTGGGCACAGGGCAAGGGAGGGGATTCTGCCCCTGGGCTCTGCTCTCCTCAGACCCCACCTGCAGTCCTGGGGGCAGTTCTGGAGCCCCCAGCACAAACAGGACATGGAACTGTTGAAAACAGACCAGAGGAGGCTACCAAGATGCTCAGAGGGCTGCAGCAGCTCTGCTCTGAGGACAGGCTGAGAGAGTTGGGGCTCTGCAGCCTGGAGAGGGGAAACCTTCCAGGAGAATCCTGGAGCGGGCTTCCAGTGTCTGAAAGAGGCTACAGAAGGGCTGGGGAGGGACTACTGACAAGATCTTGTAATGGCAGAAGGAGGAGGAATGGGTTTGAAGTGGCAGAGGAGAGGTTGAAAGTGGATATTGGGAAGAAGTTGTTTGCAGTGAGGGTGGTGAGACACTGGCACAGATTGCCCAGGGAGGTTGTGGAGCACAGAAGCACAGAAGCACTGAATGTGATCTTTGATCTCCAACCACATTCTGTGCTTCTGTGCTCCACAACCTCCCTGGAGGTGTTCAGGACCAGGTTGGGTGAGGCCTTGAGCGACCTGTTCTAGTGGAAGGTGTCCCTGCTTGTGGCAGAGAGTCAGAGCTGGATGAGCTTTGAACTCCCTTCCAACTAAACCATTCTGTGATTCTAGGATCTTTGGGGTATTTTTTCACTAAGAAAAGGGTTGCTGTTGAGGCTGATTTTGGGGGTGTATTTGTGTGATTTTGCATTAGGTTTTTGAGGTGAATTTGAGCTATTAGGAAAGAATTGGGGAGAATTTGTGCCATTTGGGGCCCTATTACTGGGGTGAATTTTGGCGATTTTTGGTGCTTCTTTAGAACGTCAATGCCACTGAACCGCAGTTGGCAGGGGTGGAGAGCTGAGAAATACCTGGAGGGCTCTCCCCTCGCTGGCTCTTTAAGGCACATCAGGCTGGGCAGGACTGCTCCAGAAGGAAACACAATAATGGTCCCTCATAATAGCTGGGGACAGAGGAAGAGGAGAGCCTATCTTACACATCAGCCCTGCTGTGGCTACCTTCTGTGGAATACCTGTGGAATAAAGACATCCAAGCCTGGATGTCAGCTGGGGCAAGAGGTGCCAACTTTGGTAGCTGCAGCAAAGACAGCTCCTACCTGCTAAAGATCTCCAAAGGCAGAGGAACATAAGCTCTGGAATTGGAAGTGTGGTAGTTGGAAGGTTTAATTCTATTCTGTCGTCTGTCAGAAGAGCAGCAGAGGGAAGGAATGTTCTGGTGTCAGATGGAAGCCGCGGCTCGATGACGGACACAGTTACATCCCTGCAATTGCACACAAGCCATGGCAACACAAAATATGCAGCGAGTCAGGCTGGGGCTTCAGTACTGAAAACACAAGGCCCCACTTGGCAGGCCGAGGAGGGGATATTAGTCAGCTTTAGATATGGTTTCTTTGTTTTGCTGAAGGATAAATAATGATGTGCTGAGATACTCCAGGCTCCTGTTAACGCAGTGGTGTGCGAACCGCGGCCCAGAGCGCCGGCAGAGTAGGAAAGGCTGAAGGTGCTTTAACCTACAAAGCACCTGGGAGTGCTGGAAAACTTTTGGGGGTTTGCTTCTGGAAAGCAAGTCCCAAAGTTTCCTCAAAATGTATCTGCTCCAGCACCTAAACCTTCCAGGCATTTGCTTTCTTGGCATTCTTCAGTCTCCACTTTGATTCAGAGAATCACAGAATCAGAGAATCAGTTAGGGCTGGAAGGGACCACAAGGACCACCCAGTTCCAACCCCCCTGCCATGGGCAGGGACTCCTCACACTAGAGCAGGCTGTCCAGAGCCTCATCCAGCCTGGCCTTAAACCCCTCCAGGGATGAGGCTTCCACCACCTCCCTGGACAACCCCTTCCAGGCTCTCAGCACTCTCATGCTGAATAACTTCTTCCTAACAGGTTCACTGCATCCATTTCTCCCTACAGCCTCTGCTCAGCATTGCTGCTTCTGTCACAGCTGGGGATGCTTCTGAGGCAGTGGGATGAGCCCTCAGCTCTCCACCCCTGTGCTCAGCAGTGAGCACACAGCCTAGGGCTCTGAGAAGGGTGGCACTGCCACACTGGCAGCACGGAGGCAGCTCTTGTGCCCTTTGCATGCCTCTTACTGGTTGAAGTCCAGAGAACACCCAACAGCCATGAAAAAGTCAGCAAGCAGAGGCTGCAGCCAGTGCCTGCTCCAGCAGATATGGTTTGTGCTGTGCTGGGAGCCTTCACAAGGCCTGTGCTCCAGACTGGGATAGAAGGTCTCATCTGGGGTCACTGGAAATAGGCTTCATGGAGCTGGAGGCTACCCAGTGTGGTGGCACAGGCCTTATGCTGGCACATCTGAATCGTTCTGTCCTCACTGAGCTGGTACTCTATGTAGGAATCAGCCTCCTCTTCCTTTCCCTGTATCCCCACCCAGCTTCCACTTCCTAAGGGGGTCCTTTCCCTGTGTCCCCACCCAGCTTCCAGTTCCTGCAGTGATTGATGCTCTTGTGCACAGTGCAGTCTGCATTTCTCTTGCCTGAGAGGACTAATGAAGTGTGCAGAGATCTGACCATATCGACTGCTCTTAGACATTCACGTTCCTCTTTCCTGGGCAGCCTCTTTTGCTGCCAAAAATCACTTACAAGAGAAATGTGGAAGATAAAAGCCACAATTCACTGATGAAGTTCTGGAACTGCCTTTTCCTAGAAAAAAAAAAAAAGAAAAAGCTGCTCCAGTGCTTGCCCTCTAGAGCTGAGTTCTGATCCTCACCACCTCCAGTCAGCTGTGGCTGCTGCTTTCCATCTTATACTGTCCTGCTGCACTCACAAGTGTAAAATGCAACCTGTAAATCACTTCTTGGAGAAGGCAAGGGACATAAATGTCAGCACAGCAGAGAGGATTTAGGTAGAGATGAAATCAAGCTGAGTAGCAGAGACACAGCACGGAGCTGAATTTCACATTTCACTGACACTCCTGGTCCAGAGGTTTGCTCATTAACAAGGCTATGATCCTGTTATTGAAACTCATGGTAAGTGGTTCCTTAGGCAAAGATCCAGCAAAGCACTTAGGCAAATTCATAAATCTATGTCCCGCTGACTCCTGTGCAACTCTTTATATGCTCAAAGCCAGGCAAGTCTTGAGCGCATTTCCAGAGCAGGCCTTGCTCCCAACCAAGGCTCCTGCAACAGCATCCTAATCCCCAAGCTTTCAGAACTCATGAGCTCCAGCTCCCACGTTCCCTAAGCTCCATAACTGCACTGCAGGATGCAGAGTCTCACAATGCTTTAGGGGAAAGAGAAAAAACAACTTAGTTTTGAACTTATAATTCCTCTGGACAGCAGTTGGCTGGAACAAAGCAAAGGAAGCAAAAAGGATGCAAGCTGCAGCTGCCATCTGAGGTCCTATCTTGAGGAGATGAGAGGCTTAGGAAGAGTGCTCAAGGCTGTAAAACTTGCAGTAAAAGCCCTCAAAGCAGGAGATTGTTCCACACATTTTACAGCACTGAGATCTCTCTGACAGCCTCAGGCTCAGTACAACCAGATAGGTGCATCCTGAGCTGTGTTTTGGGTGGGGAGAAAGGCTGTGCCACTCTGTTCCTGTGCCACTTGGTTCTTGTGCCCCTTGGTTCTTGTGCTCCTTGGTTCTCGTGCCCCAGCACAGCCTGATTTACCTGGAGAAGAAGAGGCTCAGGGCAGAGCTCATTGCTGCCTACAGCTCCCTGAAGGGAGGCTGTAGCCAGATGGGGTTGGGCTCTGCTGCCAGGCAGCCAGGAGCAGAACAAGAGGACTCAGCCTCACGCTGTGCCAGGGCAGGTTCAGGTTGGATGTTAGGAAGAAGTTCTTGCCAGAGAGAGTGATTGGCATTGGAATGGGCTGCCCAGGGAGGTGGTGGAGTGGCCATCCCCGGAGGTGTTGAGGAGGCTGCATGAGGCACTTGGTGCCAGGGGTAGTTAGTTAGAAGGTGTTAGGTTGGACTCAATGATATTAGAGGCCATTTCTAACCTGCTTAATTCTGTGATTCTGTGATTTGCTCCTCAGTCACTGAGGTGCTTCACTCAATTGATGACTTTGTAGAGTTCCTTCCACTCTCTACATTCTCTGAAGCCTCTGTTTAAGTCAGCTCTTGAATGAGTGTTTAAATGTCTACAACAACGGCAAACAGGAAATCAAACTGCCTTTTACTAAGGAATCCAAACTTGTTCTTTCTTATCATCTTTGGGCCAGTAACTCAAAAGAGACTCCCACATCTGATGGAGGCAGGAGAATTGAGGAGCTGGGAGCATCTTTAACTGATCAAATGTTTTAAATCTCCAAGTGACATTCCGCAGAGAGAGATTTCAAGACAGCTCTTCATGGCAGTGGTAATTTCATCACACAAAAGCAGTGATGATTTATTTTTAATGATAATCACTATTTCAGTGCAGGAAACTGAGCTGAAAGTAGGGTTTGCATTTCCTTCAGTGCTGCCTTCAGTTTTGGGCTCCCCAGTTGAAGAGGGACAGGAACTGCTGGAGAGAGTCCAAGGGAGGGCTGAGAGGATGATGAGGGGACTGGAGCACTGCCTGGTGAGGAGAGGCTGAGGGCCCTGGGGCTGCTTAGTCTGCAGAAGAGAAGACTGAGAGGGGATCTGATCAATGTTTATAGCTATTTGAGGGCTGGGGGTCAGGAGCGGGGGGACAGGCTCTGCTCACTGCCCCCTGGGATAGAACAAGGAGCAATGGATGGAAGCTGCAGCACAGGAGGTTCCAGCTCAGGACAAGGGGAACTTCTTCCCTGGAAGGGTCCAGAGCCCTGGCACAGGCTGCCCTGAGAGGCTTTGGAGTCTCCTTCTCTGGAGCCTTTCCAGGCCTGTCTGGATGTGTTCCTGTGTGCCCTGAGCTAGCTTGGATGGTCCTGCTCTGGCAGTTGTTTGGGTCCACTCCAACCCCTGGCATCCTGTGACATCAGGAGGGCACTGCTGCTGTGTATTTCCTGCTGAGCTTGTCCTGGCCCCATGCAGGACCTGTTTACCAGGTGTGAGCTCTGTGGTGGTCATTTACTCCTGAGTGCATTTTTGGACACTCCTGCATTAAATATGAGCTCCACTCTCTGCATGTGAGTGTTAGAAACAAGACTTGCTTTGTTTTGATGCTTTTGACCTGACCTCTTCCATCTACATTCTACTCTCAGCTCTCCATCCTGTGGCCTCTGCTACTGGCTGAGGGATGACCCATCAGGGGATCAGCACATAGAATGGTTTAGGTTGGAAGGGACCTGAAAGCTCCTCCAGTTCCAACCCCCCACCATGGGCAGGGACACCTCCCACTAGAACAGGTCACTTAAGGCCTCATCCAACCTGGCCTTGAACATCTCCAGGGAGGGAGCATCCAGAACCTCATGCTGATGAGGATTAACTAGCAGGAGAATTCAGAACACTCCAAACTTTCCTTCCGCTTCTTCCCATTTGGCTTTCCAGAGCCTGAGCTGCCAGGGGCTGCAAGAGAGGAATCTTTAATTAAATTCCCAGGCTAACCTACCTTGCTGAAAAGCTCTGGTTGGAGGAGTCCCAGGGCTTTGGGTAGATTGTGAGATTTGGGCTTCTTGCTAACCCCCTCCAAATAAAGCCTTTGAGGAACAGATTAACTTTGTCTGCTGGAGAATTTCAGCTGCAGGAAACTGCAGTCTGTTGCAATTGCTCCATTTCCCTTTGACAAGCCCCCAGGGCCAACAACCCACATTGTGCTCTGCTGCTCTCAGAGGGGTCACTTTACATTGCATCACCGTGTAAATGGAAACCACGGGTGTCACAGGGTGAAATACGAGCTCGGCAGGGCCACTCACTCCCCAGCTGCACTGCTGCAGATAGCTTAGTCCTGAGTGAGGCAGAAAAGTTTGCAGACCTGAATGTCGCAGATTTGCCTTTCCCCAGGAAGCTGCTGGGGTGTGGGGGCTGCCAAAAGCTGCTCTGTGTGAAGGCTTTTCTGTTCCCAGGACACCTCTTACCATCTTCTGTGACCACACTCTTCGTTTTACTGGCCTGACTGGAAAATACTTAGTGCAAAACTCAGCAAGGAAATTAGGCTCATAAGGTTGAGAGTTAAGTGCTCGAACGCTGGGTTTCATCACAGAATCACAGAACTGTCAGGGCTGGAAGGGACCTCGAGGATCATCCAGTTCCAATCCTCCTGCCACGGGCAGGGACACTCACACTAGAGCAAGTTGCTCAGAGCCACTTCCACCATTTCCCTGGGCAGTCTGTGCCTGTGTCTCACCACCCTCATGCTGAAGAACTTCTTCCTAATGTCCAGTCTGAATCTACCCACTGCTAGTTCTGCTCCATGAGAACACCTGCCTTTGCTCTCCTGCACCAGTTTCTGTAGCAGAACTCACAGACACTTTCCCAGCAATTCAAAGGCTTCTATTATCCTTATTTCCAAGAAATCCCTCCGTGAGGAAGCTGAGCTGAGGTCTCTTGACCAGCCTCAACTGCCAGGAGCCCCCCTGCAGGTATACAGAGCCCATGTAGTTTGAGTATCTTCATGGAGCAGGCACGGACAGCAAGCACACACTGCAGTGTGAAACTGATCACGCCCAGCAGCCTCTGAATGCAGCCTCCACATCTGAAACAGCCACAAAATTGGCTGGGTTGGAAAATCCCTCTAAGACCACCCAGTGCAACCAGCAACCCAACCCCACTATGGCCACCAAAGCGTGGCCCCAGGTGCCATGGCCACAGGCTTCTTGAACGCCACCAGGGATGGAGACTCCACCACCTCCCTGGGCAGCCTGTTCCAACCCCTGACCACTCATTTTTCCTCATCTCCAGCCTAACCCTCCCCTGACACAATTTAGGCCATGGCCAAGCAGACCTCCATTTCATCGTCTCTCTCCATTAGCACCCACCCAGCACCCCTCAGAGTCCACAGAGACAAAGCATTATCAGGATCAGGCAGCCCAGCAAAGTACAAAAGTGATTTTAAATGCTCTGATCTCACTAATCTGTTTCTTCTCCCTAAAGATGTCACAGAACAGGCCAGCTCCTCAGCTGCCAAGTCAGGTAGAAAAGCACTTAAGTAAGACCTTAAATTTAAGCTTGTGCTTAAGCTCTATTTACCACCGAGTTCATTTCAAGATAAATTCATGTTAAAACAATATTTCTAAGCCAAAGAAGCCTCACTTGAGCCAGAGCCTTTGCAAGATAAACAGAGCTAATCTGTAGTGGATGAGGCTTTTCTGCTTCAGGACTTCCTTCTCGCTCTTCTGAGCCTCTTTCACTGAGCACAGGGAAGAGAAATTGGGGCTTTGGTGACCAGTCTCAGCCAACCAATTCTGCTTGGATTTTGAGTACTCAACTAAACAGCTGGGAATAAAAATCACAGCGAGCCACTCTGATGCCAAGCTGTGATGCAAGCAAAATCTATATTGCTAGAATAAGTAACCAAAAGCTGCAGCACTTCTTTACAGCTCCATTTTCTTGATCTCTCTGTTTTTTATTCCTTTTTTAACCCTGCAGCTGCTCAGAAGCTGCAGATGCTGCCCTGGCTTAGGATGACTAGTGACGGGTTTGTTTGCAGCTCTGAAAAGCAGACAACATCCACCTATGTGATGTTAGTGTCCATTGCAATTCTGCATGGGCCAGCAAGGAGCCCTTGTGGCCAAGAGAGCCAGAGGCAGCTTGGGGGGGCATCAAGAAAAGTGTTTCCATCAGGGTTAGGGAGGTTCTTCTCCCCCTCTGCTCTGCTGAGACCACACCTGGAATACTGTGTCCAGTTTTGAGCTCCCCAGTTCAAGGCAGACAGAGACCTGCTGGCGAGAGCCACGAGGATGACTGGGGAACTTGAGCATCTCCCCTATGGACAGAGGCTGAGAGCCCTGGGGCTGATCAGTCTGGAGAAGAAAAGGCTGAGAGGAGATCTGAGCAATGTGTACAAAAGTTTGAGGGGTGGGGGGCAGTGGCTGGGGCCAAGCTCTGTTTGGTGGTCAGCAGCAATAAGCCAAGGAGCAACAGCTGCAAACTGTGACAGAGGTTTCACTTCAACAGGAGGTGAAACTTCCTTAGAGTGAGCGTGACAGAGCCCTGGAGCAGGCTGCCCAGAGAGATTGTGGAGTCTCCTTCTCTGGAGGCTTTCAAAAGCTGCCTGGATGCATTCCTGTGTGACCTACCCTGGGTGATCATAGAATCATAGAATCAAGCAGGTTGGAAGAGAGCTCCAAGCTCATCCAGCCCAACCTAGCACCCAGACCTGTCCAATCAATCAGACCATGGCACTAAGTGCCCCAGCCAGTGTTCTGTTGAAAGGAGTTGGACTGGATGACCTCTGGAGGTCCCTTCCAACCCCTAAGGTTCCGTGATTCTGTGATTCTGAACATTCTGACCATATTTTCACTCTGAGTCGTTACCAAAGGCTCCCAATGCCTAACAGCCTGCATGTCAGTGTTCCCATGAGGAGAAGACACCTGGCTGCCAGTTCTCATTCTCCAATGGTTCTTGATCCTTTTTTATCCAGCCCCACTTGCTAACCAGTTCTGTGTCTGGGGGGAGCCAATAACCTCTGTATAAGAACTAGTTAGGTACCAAATTTGTGGACAATCCTTGACTGTGTCCTTGGCCACTCCTAAGGCACAGCATGGTCATGCTTCGCGGGATGGTTTGGGTTGAGGGGAGACCTTGAAGCTCATCCAGTTCCATGGCAGGGACACCTCCCACCAGCACAGGTTGCTCAAGGCCTCATCCAACCTGGCTTTGAACACCTCCAAGGAGGGGGCATCCACTACCTCCTTGGGCAACCTGTGTCAGTGTCTCACTGTAAAGAATTTCTTCCTAATCTCCAGTCTAAATCTTCCCTCCTCACACTTAAAGCCATTGCCCTTCGTCCTCTCACTACAGCTACAACTTGATGTCCCTAACCTTCAGACCTGAGAAACTGGCACAGGTTGCCCAGGGAGGTTGTGGATGCCCCCTCCCTGGAGGTATTCAAGGGCAGGTTGGATGAGGCCTTGAGCAACCTGTGCTGGTAGGAGGTGTCCCTGCCTATGGTGGGGGTTGGAACTGGATGAGCTTTGAGGTCCCTTCCAACCTAAACCATTCTGTGACCCTATAGAAAGCAGTACAAATGTCTGCAGTGGCAAGTAACATTCACCACAGTTGCAAGTGGAGCTACCATGTGCATGCCAAACACTGCCCTGCTGTTATTATTGCTATTGACAGTGTAAATGGCAGCACCATAATGGGACAACAGCATCAGGTCTCAGGGAGGCAGAGGGTAAGGAGACATTAATATGTGCAGTCAGCTTACATCTTGCACTAGGGAAGTGTGCTGGTATGAGTGGTTCTGACACCTAGAACACAAACCAGATGGCCTCTTTCTTATGCCATACCATGCAAAGAAAGAGATCTGCATTAACTCCTGTCGGGATCTGACAACTCTGCTCCTGCTGGAACTCACTGTGGCGGACAGGGTGGCAGAAGATTATGCTGAATTTTAACTTCTCAAATACCAGTGACAGATGTCACTGCCTGTGCTCCTTTCTTGCTTCCCATTCTTTCTCTCTCCTCTCGTGCCCTCGTGTCCCAGAGGGCTGCACTGCCTAACAACTTATTTAAATCAGATGTGGTGCAGAACTTGGTCCAAGTCTGTGTGTAAAGACAGATCCAATCAAGCCAGAAGTGTGTGCCCAAAGGACAACAATGCCCAAAGGGTAGAGGAAACTTAATTTCTCAGGGAACTCCACCTACAGCCCTCCTTGAAATCCCATCCAAAATGAATCCCCTTTTGCTGGCTGTGGGATGCATGAACTCTGCAAGCCTTCCAGAGTCTGCATCCCGAGCAGCTGAGACACAGTGGGATCCAGGGATAATGTCACCTGCTCTAGGCTAAGGCACAGAGCTGAAGGAGCTTTGCCCAGGCTTGTTGTGCCCAGATGCCCAAGTCCTGCTGTCCTCTGCCCATCAGCCATTCATTGCTTCAGGGATGTGCTGGCACCCAGCAAGCTTTGCGAGCAGGAAGAGCTTTCTGACAGGGCTCTGCTAGCACCTCCCCGGAGAGATCCTGGGCTGCTCCCTGCTCTCTGCCCTTCACACATCTCCTCACTTCCATTTTTCAGCACCTTGTCCACACGGGCTGTCTCCTACCGGCACACCCCTGTCAGCTCCTCCATTGTGTGGCCAGCAGCATCCTTCAGCACATGAGCCTCAGCCAAGATGGCTTAAACACCCTGACTGGGGCGAGGGAACGCAGGAGGGAAGCCTGCACCAGCAGCAGTGCCTGTGTGTGCGTGCAGAAGCGGGGGGAGGTCCTTTCTGCCATCCAAAAGCATGAAGTGGGTTGTGCTGGAGCTGGCAGGGGCTGGCTGTGTTGAAGCTCCCTTTCATCGGTATTAGCCCCAAATCGCTGCCGCTTGGGGTGCATAGGGAGCAATTTCCATCTCCCGTCACTGGACTGGCAGCTCTGCCAGGCTGCTCCGGGGCCTGGCACCTGGGGCATGCAGCAGGGAGGCTTTCAGCTGAGAGCACACTCAGCTGAGAGCACACTCAGCTGAGAGCACACTCCTCGGCTAAAGCACACCACAGCTTTTTTTGGCCTCCCTCCCAATCCACTCCCCCCTTCTCTTTTTTCTTTTACATTGGGGAACTTTCTCCTCCTCTTTCTCCTCCATTTCCACACAACACCCTCCTGCTCCCCCCCCAGTCCCTGAACCTGAATGAACACTTCTTTCAGTAATGGGTTTTTTCCACCTGGTTGAGTTGATGAAAGGTTTATGAGTTGACATTCTGTGTGAAGAGAACACAGTGAGCACGGGGCTGCGCGCGGGGGCGGGGAGCAGGCACCGCCGAGCTGCTGAAAACTTTATTACAAACTGGGAGATGTTGGGAGCAATAAATCAGTTGGATGCTCTCCACAAACCAGCAGACAAAGCTGCCACTGCGGAACAGGACAGGAGGGCATGAGGCTGGGCTTGGGCACCAACAGGCTCCAGTGAGTTAGAATCCGCCTACAGCTCCCTGAAGGGAGGTTATAGCCAGGTGGGGTTGGGCTCTGCTCCCAGGCACCCAGCAACAGAACAAGGGGACACAGTCTCAAGCTGTGCCAGGGGAGGTCTAGGATGGATGTTAGGAGGAAGTTCTTCACAGAGAGAGTGACTGGCATTGGAATGGGCTGCCCAGAGAGGTGGTGGAGTGCCCACCCCTGGAGGTGCTGGAGAAAACACTGGCTGGGACACTTAGTGCCATGGGCTGGTTGATTGGACAGGGCTGGGGGCTAGGTTGGGCTGGATGAGCTTGGAAGTCTCTTCCAAGCTGCTGGATTCTGTGATTCTATGAATGATAGAACAGCTTAGGTTGGAAGGGACCTCAGAGCTCAGCCAGTTCCAACCCTTGCCGTGGGCAGGGACACCTCCCACTAGAACAGGTCACTCAAGGCCTCATCCAATATGGCCTTGAACACCTCCAAGGAGGGAGTATCCACAGCCTGGCTGCTGGGCAGCCCTCAGAGTTTGGTCATTGAAGTCACCTCCTTAACAGCTTGCAATGGCCACTGGTTGTTATGGAGCAACCTGTTCCAGGCTGGGCTGCTTGGAAAGAGGGAATGGGGAAGGAGAAAGGGCAGAGTGAAAAAGCCTGTGTGCATCCAGCTCTCATGGGTCCTGATTGCCTGTGCCAGACGACGATCTCCAGAGTCTCACCTCTCAATAGACCTCACCTGGAACACTGTGTGCAGCTCTGCAGTCCCCAAAACAAGCAGGACATGGAACTGTTGGAGCCAGGCCAGAGGAGGCCACCAAGATTCTGAGAGGGCTGCAGCAGCTCTGCTCTGAGGACAGGCTGAGAGAGTTGGGGCTCTGCAGCCTGCAGAGGAGAAGGCTTCCAGGAGACCTTGGAGTGGCCTTGCAGCATCTCCAGGAGGGCTGGAGAGACACTATTGTAATAAGGGTCTTGTAATGGCAGGAGGAGGAGGAATGAGTTTGAAGTGGCAGAGGGGAGATTGAAAGTGGATGTGAGGAAGAATTTGTTTGCAGTGAGGGTGGTGAGACACTGGCACAGGTTGCCCAGGGAGGTGTCCAGGACCAAGGTGCATGAGGCCTTGAGTGACCTTTTCCTGCAGGACATGTCCCTGCCTATGGCAGGGGGTTGGAACTGGCTGAGCTTTGAGCTCCCTTCCAACCTAAACCATTCTGTGATTTTTATGATAGGCTCCAAAGAAGGTTTCCAGAGGTGTGGTCTGATGCTTGAGCACCCAGCTCAGGGTGAAACCCAGTGGGCTTTAGGCAATGAGCTGCCCTGGGGATGGGTGCCCCATGTCTGCTCCCCCTCTGCCAGCAGTTCTGTCCCTGCTCTCCCCAGGCAGTTCAGTGTTTACTTAAGTTGTGCCTCTCCCCAGGTGAAAGCAGCAGCTACTATTTACTAACGTGCAGAGGAAAAACAGCTTGCTGCGACTGTTGGAAGAGATACCCTACCTAAAACAAAGAAGCTCAAGCATCGCAGCTGTTGTCTGCTGGGCAAGCAGAGCTAACAGGCTTGCAGTTATGGACAGCACCTTTGGAAACACAAGTGAAGTGACTGCGGGTTCTGCCTTTGGGTTACTTTGCATCACAGAGAAGGGTAGAAAGGATCTGAGCTGCTACCAGCTGAGCCTGCAGAAAACAAGCAGGAGGTGCATTGTCACAGCAGCTCAAAGGCAGGGCTGGTAGCTAAGGCAGGGCACGGCAGGGCACGGCAGGGCACGGCACGACTCCGGCACTGCACCGCACCACATGCAGCTGCTGCTTCCCAGCCAGCCTGCACCCACAGCCGCCCTCCGCAGAGGCTCCCAGCGGCTCGGAGGCTGCGGCAAGGGAAGTGCCAGCACATTTCCTACGACGTCACAGCCTGCTCAGAACCCTCCCCCTGGGTTTTAGGTTCTGCTGCAAACACTTCAGCTCATCCAGTCGGCCTCGAGCTCCAGTTTAGCGCTGTGTTAATTAGCACTGCCTCTACTGAGGGGACCAGTTTCGGGAGCAGCAGGTAACAGCTTTCCCTGACTAAGCCATAAACTGCTGAGAGGCAAAGTGTGGTGTGGAAAGCAGACCAGGTCCCAGCGCATGGGGCCACCGCGCAACGCTCCTGCTCCTGGGCAATCCCCTGCTGTACACAAAGGCAAACATGCTTCTATTTTCAACTCTAATCCGAGGCTACTGCATGCCTCTTGCAGCGTGGATGTCCTGGAAATGTCACCGCAGAGCAGCCTGCTCAGGAGATTAGAGTCGTTCCTTTTGCAGATGACAGAGCAGAGTCGCAGACGCTGCCGTGGCCGTGGGTCAGGCACAGCTGCTCTGGCCTCGCTCGTGGAGTTGCACTGACACAAAGGGCAAACGCTGAAAGAGCCTGGGCAGCTGTCACCTTGCCCAGGTTAGTCCTCTGAAGGCTTTTATCTCAGACAAATTCAAATTTGCCCATTGCAAGCTGTAAGGAGGTGACTTCAGATCCCGAGAGGGGATTCTGCACTTTGCTCCAGTGAGACCTCTCCTGGAGTCTGGAGCCCTCATCATAGGAAGGACATGGACCTGATGGAGCAGGTACAGAGGAGGCCATGAAAATGATCAGTGGATTGGAGCAGCTCTGCTACGAGGACAGGCTGAGGGAGCTGGGGGTGTTCAGTCTGGAGAGGAGGAAGCTCTGGGGGGACCTAATAGCAGCCTGCCAGTACCTGAAAGAGGCCTACAGGAAGGATGGAGAGAAGCTGCTTACAAAGGCCTGCAGTGACAGGACGAGTGGCAATGCCTTCAAGCTTAAGAAGAGCAGATTTAGATTGGACGTTAGCAACAAGTTCTTTACTCTGAGGGTGGTGGAGCACTGGAGCAAGTTGCCCAGGGAGGTGGTTGAGGCCTCTTCCCTCGAGACATTCAAGGCAAGGCTTGACAGGGCCCTGGGTGACCTGGGCTAGTGGGGGTGTCCCTGCTGGCTGCAGGGGGGGCAGACCAGATGACCTCTGGAGGTCCCTTCTGGCCCAGACCATTCTATGATTCAATGACCAATCTCAGGCAAAAAGTGCATTGAGTATTTCCAGCCTCGTCGTGCGCAGAGCTGAAGAGCTGAGAGCCTCCCCATGAAGAGGTCTGCAGTGCAGACGGCCATGGAGCCCAGAGCAGAGTCAGGCAGCTAAAGCAGCCCCAGGACTTAACAGCACTGATGTTTACTGAGCTGTCTAGAAGCTTCAGAGCAGAGCTAGGTTCAGGGAAGTGGCCAAGAAGGTAGGGAATGCAGTCACAGAGGGTGGAGCTGGGCTCAGATTAAGGTGCCTGTGTCTTCAGACTGAGAACTGCGAGAGAGGAGCAGCTCCAGCCAAGGCTGTGGCGCTGCGGGGAGCACCTCCAAATGGTGCCAAGTGCTGGTTGTGATGGAGGCTCAGGGACAGAGAGTAATGTGAACACAACCTGCTTGAATCCTAGGGGCCTGCTTCTCCCCTCAGTTGTCATTTACACTTGGGCACTTCACACGGCGAGCAGCCAGCACAAACTGCAGGCCAGAAGGCACTCAGGCTGTGTTAGCAGCCTTTCCAGAAGGGATTAATGCTCTGGGATACTCCTGGGTTTTGTGTACCTAATTTGAGAGCTCTTGGTTTGCAGGTAGCTTTGACATTTTTAGCAAACCAGGTGCTTTTGAGCTGTGCCTTTAAAATCAAACCCCGGGTTAAATCACCACCGAGAAGCTTGGCTGCTGTACAGTAATGCTTCCAGGCACTTGCTCTGAAAAGCAGCCTGAGCCCTGTCCTAGATCAGCATGCAGTGACATGCATCAGTCACACTAATGGACTACTTCTGGCTGTGTTGGGGCAGAGGGAAAGGGAAGGGCTGGGGAAAAGCTGTCGAGGTGTACTGAAAAAAACCAACCCAACCCAAACCCAAAATAAGAATCAGCTGCAAGTGCAGCTCCAGCCTGGCTGCCTGGCGTTAATCACCAGCTCTGTTTCTGTGGCTCCTGCCTGCTTTACACTTTTGCACTTGGAGCAGTTCTGGTGCTCTGTACAAAGCATAGACAAGCTTGAATCTAAAGGTAGCAGAGTATCAGTGGGGTTTGTAGAATCATAGAATGGTCTTGGTTGGAAGGGAGCTCAATGCTCATCTAGATCCAACCCCCTGCCATAGGCAGGGGCACCTCCCACTGGAACAGGTCACTCAAGGCCTCATCCAACCTGGTCCTGAACACCTCCAGGGAGGTTGTGGAGCACAGAAGCACAGAATGTGATCAAAGATCTGTGCTTTTGTGCTCCACAACCTCCCTGGGCAACCTGTGCCAGTGTCTCACCACCCTCACTGCAAACAACTTCTTTCTAACATCCAATTTCAATCTCCCCTCTGCCACTTCAAACCCATTCCTCCTCCTCCTGTCATTCCCAGACCTTGTCAATAGTCTGTCCCCAGCCCTCCTGCAGCCCCCTTCAGATCCTGGAAGGCCACTCCAAGGTCTCCTAGAAGCCTTCTCTTCTCCAGGCTGCAGAGCCCCAACTCTCTCAGCCTGTCCTCAGAGCAGAGCTGCTGCAGCCCTCTCAGCATCTTGGTGGCCTCCTCTGGCCTGGCTCCATAAGTTCCATGTCCTCCAAAACTGTACACAGTGCTCCAGGTGGGGTCTCACCAGAGCAGATGCCCACCTACTGCCACTGCTCCTCACCCTGTTCTGATCAGCAGTCGCACTCTGGCTCAAGGCTCATTTCTCTCAGTAATTCACTCCCCCTCCACACCAGCTCTGCAGGAGTGCCCAGGTCTTGCTGCAGCAGTGAGGGCTGCAGGCTGGCTGGGTGATGATCCCGAGCAGGGATGTGATCACTTCACCTGAGCCACTCCAACAAACTTGAGCCCTGTTCTAAAGTGTGAAGGAGCTGCAGTGAAGCCTGGCAACAGGCTCCTCGTGAGCAAAGAGCAAGACTCACACCCGGACAAGCTCCTGATTACAAGTGGTGAGTTTTCGGTCTTGGCCCCGCGCTTGCTTTTCCCTGGTAGCAGATCTGAGCCCTGCACTTGCTGACTAACGCTGACAAATCAGGCCAGTTGCTGCTTACTGGAATCACCTTGCAATGGGGAGCTGACAGCGAGAACAATGCATCTGTTTGCAGGCTGTGGAGGCTGCGGGGAGCATCTGTCATCAGAGCAGCTACTTGTCAAAAGAGGTTTCAGGCTCTGGCTGCTTCTCAGAGCAGGGTGAAAGAGAGACATGCACAGACCCATAGCCGGGCTGCTGTTTGCATTGGTGGTGCTTTCATCTTCCCCTTTCTTTGCTTCCACGAGATGACTTTGTTCTATCAGATGTGGCTTTTAATTATGAGAGTTCTCTGTGCCATTATGGTTTAACTGAAGGGAAATTGAGCCACATAAATAGCACGGGGTTGCTATTCTCTGCTTGTATTCAGCTGGATTTCCCTTTTGATATTTATTGAGGGAGACGTGGACCTGTTTGAAGATTTCAGCTCGACTAGTTAAGCTTTTACTGGAGGAAGGAATCCAGCCACTGAAATTGCCACAGGCAGCATCACAACTAGTTGGGTAGGAAAGAAACAAGCAGCAACCACTACTTAGGCAAGACAGATGACATCAAAGGGGCATTCCACCAGGGGTTTTTTAGCAGTCAGTAAATTATGCGTGTACAAAGCACTGAAGGAAGTGCAATAATGCCTCATTGTTACATGGGCACCTTTCATCCTGAGGGATGGCAGTTTACAAGCTGGAGATCTCAAGGCTGGGGTCGGTATTATGTTTTGTCTTGCAGGGCTGAAACATCATTTGCCATTTCAGTCTTAAGCTGATTAAGTAATTACAGTTTGGAGAACACTGGCAGTGAAAAAGCAGGGCTGAAAAAAAATGCATTGAGAATTAACATTGCCAAAAGTCTTTTCCCCCTTTTTTTAGACAGTTTAAGAAGGGAAGAGGAAAAAAATGTGTTTTCACTTGAAACTAGAAGCAATTAGTTCTAGCAAAAGGTGGGGACAGCTCTTGACTAAATCATGAGAAACACAAATTCTTTGTGCTGCAAACAGGAGCTTATGGTCAGCAGCAGGAGCTGGGCAGATGCAGTAAAACTGAGTGTCCTGTGAGAGCTCAGACAGGTTGAGTTTGTAAGCAGTAGCACTGAGGATAAAAAGGGGGGGAGAAAAATGACAAGAGGCAATGTACAAAATACAAAGGCAAGGAGCAGATCTGTTAAGCCTCCCAACAGAAAACTCCTCAGCCTGATTCAACACAGCACCAATTCTCTGCAGAGCCCAAATCTCAGGTCTTAATGGCTTATACAGATGGAAACCTACAGAGCAAAGTGCTTGATCCCTCACTCATCCCACTGGAAAACAGCAAGTGCTGAGTTAGTGCTGCTGGAAACTGGAAGTGCCATTGTAAGGGAACTGAATCACCTCACACCAGTATTAGAATCAAGAAGGTAGGATGCTGTAGGAGCTGTTGGCTCCCAGCGCGACTCACGGTGTCAAACCCAAGAAGTGAAGGAATCATAAAGGCTTCTCCACACTTCTTGTGAGCTATGCAGCACTTGTGAGGGTGTGGATATAGGAAGGACATGGACCCGATGGAGAAAGTCCAGAGGAGGCCATGAATATGATCAGGGGGTTGGAGCAGCTGTGCTACAGGACAGGCTGAGGGAGCTGAGGGTGTTCAGCCTGGAGAAGAGAAGGATCCAGGGAGACCTAATAGCAGCCTGCCAGTACCTAAAGGAGGCTACATGAAGGATGGAGAGAGTCTGTGCACAAAGGCCTGCAGGGACAGGATGAGGGCAGAGCGAGTTTGGATTGGATGTTAGGAACAGATTCTTTACTGTGAGGGTGGTGGAACACTGCAACAGGTTGCTCGGGGAGGTGGTTCAGGCCTTATCCCTGGAGATAATTCAGAGTGAGGCTCAAGAGGGCTCTGGGCAGATGCCCCTGCTGACTGCAGAGGGGGTTGGACTGGATGAGCTTTGGAGTTCCCTTCCAACCCAGACCATTCTATGAAAGCAGGAGCTGGTGGGAGACTGCTGTCCTCAGCCTTGGCTCTCAGTCAAGGGGTTCTTTTCCTTCCATGATCAGATATACAACTTGGAAACACTTCTACATCCACAAGGTTTACCAAAGTAAGCAGGAATTGCATCTCAAGTGATGTGGATGCACTGAGAGGTAATTGACCCTAATGCAGAAGGGGATTTTCAGACTGTCTGATCTGTCTTCTGGGAAAGACCTCCTGGCAGGGATATTGCTTCATTAGAAAGCATCCAAGTGGTTTAAGCTCATATCTCTTCTGCTAGGCAGAGGCTTGTGAGTGCACCTAGAACCAGCTAAGACTGCCTGGAAGCAAACTGCAGCTGCAGTTAAATCACAGGTTGTGGGACTGTGAGGAAAAGGCAAGGGGCTGGCTGCTTTTGGTTTTTGGTTAAGGCTAGAAAAGTCTTTATCTGCAGGAGTGCTGCCTGCTTGCATCCTCCAAGACAATGCTGCACATCAAAAGCTGTTCAGAAAACAGCAGGGAAAAAAGGGGGGGGAAGGTAAAATGGGTCCCTACTGTTCTCTGTCCAGGCCCAGTGGTAATGAGCTTGGCTACTTGTACAATGTGTTAAGCAATATACAGCAAGACTTCATTACTGCTGCCCGGTACCACTCAGGGGAGGGTTAGGCTGCAACGTGAGGGGAGGAGGCAAAAAAGCAAAGTTTAATAGAAAGCGAGACAGAGGCAAGCAGACGTCACCACCTGATGATGTTTGGAGGGCTTCTCTCTTTCAGCTGGGTGTCTGTTTGGCCTGCAGGCACTCTGAACTCTATCAGTCCAATTTTCTGTGCCATCCCCTGTTTAAGAAGAAAGCTCCAATTACTCAGATTGGACAGCCCATCCCCACAAAGCCCTGTGAAGTTCAAAGCAGCACCCACCTGGGATTGCCTTTTTGTTGTTTCTTTTACAAGCCTGCAACCACCAAGTAGGACTTTGGGAATTGTTAAACCTCTCTTTCCCACACACCCTGGTATCCCTGTTCTCCCCTCTCTCTCTCACTGGCTTTCATTCCACTGGGTATCATGCTGACTAGGCTGAGAGAATTCAGGTCAATGGAGGCTGAGACAGGACAAAGCTGCCTGGATGGCTCCCTGAGCAAGCTTTAGAAGAAGCCTGCCTCACCAGCGCCCAGGGAGACTGGAAGTGTGGAAAGCAGCCCACAGGAGCCAGGCTCAGAGATGTTAAGCAAGGGCTGAAATCCTACAATGGCTCAGAGTGGAAGGGACCTCAGAGATCAACTACTCCAACCTCCACACCACAGGCAGGGACATCTCTCAGCTGCTCGAGGCCTCATCCAACCTGGCCTTGAACACCCCCAAGCAGGAGGCGGCCACAACCTCCCTGGGCAGCTTGTGCCAGGCTCTCACCACCATTCTATTGAGGAGCTTCTTCCTCAGCTCCACTCTCAGCCTGCTCTGCCTCACCTCCAAACCATTCCCCTTGGCCTGGCTCAGACTCCCTCAGTAGAAGTCTCTCTGCAGCCTTCCTGCAGGATCCCTTCAGGCACTGGCACAGCTCTGAGGTCTCCCTGGAGCCTTCTCCTCTGCAGGCTGCACCCCCCCAGCTCCCTCAGCCTGTGCTCACAGCAGAGTTGCTGCAGGCCTTGGCTCATCTTTGTGGCATCCTCATGTCTCACTCCAGCATCTCTGTGTCCTCCTTCTGCTGGAGATAGCAGAACTGGAGGCAGGATTGGAGGTGAGGTCTCAGCAGAGCAGAGCCAAGGGGCAGAATCCCTTCTCCTGCCCTGCTGGAGGATCATTTTGGATACTGGAAGGCAGCACGAGCAATGCACTCACACAGAGTCACAGAATTAAGCAGGTTGGAAATGGCCTCTGAGGTCATCGAGTCCAACCTATCACCTAACACCTTCTGATTAACTAACCCCTGGCACTAACTGCCTCATGCAGCCTCCTCTCCTCAACACCTCCAGGGATGGCAACTCCACCACCTCCCGGCGCAGCCCATTCCAATGCCAATCACTCTTGCTGTGAAGAACTTCTGCCTAACATCCAGCCTGACCCTGCCCTGGCACAGCTTGAGGCTGTGTCCCCTTCTTCTGTCCCTGGCTGCCTGGCAGCAGAGCCCAACCCCACCTGGCTACAGCCTCCCTGCAGGGAGCTGCAGACAGCAATGAGCTCTGCCCTGAGCCTCCTCTTCTGCAGGCTGCACACCCCCAGCTCCCTCAGCCTCTCCTCACAGGGCTGTGCTCCAGGCCCCTCCCCAGCCTTGCTGCCCTTCTCTGGACACCTTCCAGCACCTCAACATCTCTCTGGAATTGAGAGGGCCAGAACTGGACTCCACAGCATGGCCTCAGCAGAGCTGCTCTGAATGCAGCCCAGGCTGTGCAGCCAGCAGAGGTTTGCTGGGTGCAGAGGTTTGT
Source organism: Tricholaema leucomelas (assembly GCA_013400475.1). Classification (NCBI taxonomy): domain Eukaryota; kingdom Metazoa; phylum Chordata; class Aves; order Piciformes; family Lybiidae; genus Tricholaema lacrymosa; species Tricholaema leucomelas. The sequence continues at coordinate 39,795 of WAAF01005395.1, read as the reverse complement.
GAGAGCTCCTCTCAGCCCCCTGCCTGATTATAGAGATGTGTTGTCTGCAGATGCCAGGATGATAATGGAGAATGTTTACTCTGTCTGTACCCAGCTGGCTGCTTTGCTGTATTTCACATCTCTTCAAGTGAATAAATGAGGGGACTCTGCTTTCCCCTCTCCACTGCAGTGTGTGTACATGAGTGTTATTTCCTGTATCAGATTCCTGTACAAAAACTGCTGTCAGGCTATTAATAATCTGGAAAAACACCTTGAAACTTGACTCAATGAGGGCAGGTTGCAAATGGGCTCTAATGGCTTTTATTTCTCATCTCTGTCACCTCAGATCTAATCTGCCACTTTCTCATTTTTTATCCTCTCTGCTCCCCTCAAAAATCATTCTGCAGCTCTTCCCTCAGTGCCAGGCAGAGCAGATGAGACCCCGTGGTGGGGTCAGTAGGCATTTCTGAGGAGGGAGAGGTCAATGTGGAGCAGAGACTTGGGCACATGCCCAGAGCAGAGCCAAGGGGAGCATGAGGCAGCTTCATGCTGCTTAGAATCACAAAATTGCCAGGGCTGGAGGAGACCTTAAGGATCATCCAGCTCCAACCCCCTGCCATGGGCAAGGACACCTCACACTAGAGCAGGTTGCTCAGAGGCATATCCAGACTGGCCTTAAAAACTTCCAGGGATGAGGCTTCCATCACCTCCCTGGGCAACCTGTGCCAGTGCCTCAGCACCCTCATGGTGAAGAACTTCTTCCTAACATCCAATCTGAATCTACTCACTTCATGTTTTGCTCCATTCCCCTCCCAGTCCTATCACCACCTGACACCCTGAAAAGTCCTTACCAAGCTTTCCTGTAGCCCCCTGCAGATGCTTGAGGGCCTGGGGTCAAAGCTTTAGGAAGCAAAGTGAGATGTAGCCTTGCAGTCCAGCCCAGATATAGACCTTAGACCACCACCCCCTGCCCCCCATCACTTTTCGTTTTCTGGGCCTCTAAGAAAGTTTCCTGGATTGTAAGATTTGCTTTCAGCTACGAGGAAAGAAGTAGCCAGGACTGTGCCAGGAGGCCAGGAGCAAACCCCAGGATAGTGACTTCTTGCCCTGGGGGTGGCTTCTTTAGTTCTTTCTTTAATAGATCATAGAACCACAGGATGGCTCAGGTTGGAAGGGACTTCATAACCCATCTACTCCAACTTCACTGCCATGTCCAGGGACACCTCTCAGCTGCCCCAGGCCTCATCCAACCTGGCCTTGAACACCCCCAAGCAGGAGGCGGCCACAGCCTCCCTGGGCAGCTTGTGCCAGGCTCTCACCACCATTCTATTGAGGAGCTTCTTCCTCAGCTCCACTCTCAGCCTGCTCTGCCTCACCCCCAAACCATTCCCCCTTGGCCTGGCTCAGACTCCCTCAGTAGAAGTCTCTCTGCAGCCTTCCTGCAGGATCCCTTCAGGCACTGGCACAGCTCTGAGGTGCCCCTGGAGCCTTCTCCTCTGCAGGCTGCACCCCCCCCAGCTCCCTCAGCCTGTGCTCACAGCAGAGCTGCTGCAGCCCTTGGATCATCTTTGTGGCCTCCTCATGTCTCACTCCAGCAGCTCTGTGTCCTTCTGCTGGGGATAGCAGAACTGAAGGCAGGACTGGATGTGAGGTCTCAGCAGAGCAGAGCCAAGGGGCAGAATCCCCTCTCTTGCCCTACTGCCCACACTCCTCTAGATGCAGCCCAGGACACAATTTGCCTTCTGGGTTGCATGATCATTAAAAACCAAAAAAACCCAAACCAGCCTGGAACTGAAAGCAAATTCTTTATTCTTACTTTTATTTCCCACCCACCCTGGACTTTGGGGTCACATCTGCATCTTCTGGGCACCATGCAGGCACCATCCAGGTTGTGCAGCATGCATCCCTCTGTTCAAACTCTTGCTCCTCAGGCTGAGTTTGATGTGGTACATTCGTCTGAAGGGCAAAAAAAGTCTGAAGGAAAAAAAAATCAAAGACTGCTTAAAAACCAAAACAAGAGAGAAAGCAAACACGTGAGAGGGACTGAAATCGTTACACAAGGCTTGTGACCTGCGAGAACTTATGGCCAGACTTGAAGTTGTTCAGATCCTCTGAAGACCTTAATTAGCTATGACTACATTTTTAAGTAGATGGCACTGCCTTTATGAAGAAAATGGTCCTTGGTAGCCAGAGGAAGAGACATGAGGCAGTCTCTGGCCGAAGCTGTGCAGCCTGTTGCTCGAGGAGAAGCCACAAGTCCTTCCCCTGCTCCCCAGCCGCACTACAATCTCTCCAGGATTTGCTTCTTCTCTGTTTTATTTGCTAATGCAAACATTCATTTAAGGAATATTTGTCAATGTATTTCTCCTGCAGGAATCCAACCCAGTTTCAGAGACAATGCATGTGCAAAAATGACTCAAATGCTTCTCTTGGAGGAGGTTTAAGTCAAGGCTGCTTTTTGGTTGTGGTTTTTTTTTCTTCCCCCCTTTTTTTCTTTCCCCTCCTTCTTCTAAGTATCTCTTTATTCATCACTTTAATTACCTCATCGTAAATTTCTTTAGGGGGTTACTTAGAAGGAAAATTAGCATCAAAGCTTGGCAGTAAATTCAGGGGCTTTTGGAGCAGGTCCAAGCTGTTTCACCTGTGATTAATTAGATGATTTTTTTTTATTCTTTAAGTGCCAGAGGGCTGCTGAGGTCTTTAAGCAGTTACATGACTGCTGGCAGCTCAGGAATTATGATGGATGCATTAGTCTGGCATCCAGGACTTCTGCTTCTTTCTGGTAGTTGCCTGGATAAGGGAGTGCATGAGACCAGCCACACCGGTGGAAACAAAAGGCTCACTGCTGGCAAGCATCAGGCCTTGCTCTCAGACTGCAGCAACTTTTGCTTCTCCACTGCTGCTGTTCGCAGGGGTTGGAAAGGACCTCCAGAGCTCATCCAGTCCAAACCCCTGCCAGAGCAGGCCCATACAGTCTAGCTCAGGTCACACAGGAACACATCCAGACAGGGCTGGAAAGGCTCCACAGGAGACTCCACAAGTGCTCTGGGCAGCCTGTGCCAGGGCTCTGGGACACTTCAGTCAAGAAGTTCTTCCTCACGTTGAGGTGGAACTCCCTGTGCTGTAGTTTACATCCATTGACCTTTGTGCTATCCCAGGGCACAACTGAGCAGAGTTTGTGCCCTCCCTCCTGACCCCCAGCCCTCAGATATTTATAAACATCGATCAGGTCCCCTCTAAGTCTTCTCTTCACCAGACCAAACAGCCTCAGGTCCCTCAGCCTCTCCTCAGAGGGCACTGCTCCAGACCCTTCAGTATCTGCATACTCTGCATACCCCTCCCTTGGACTCTTTGAAGTAGATCCCTGTCCCTCCTGAGCTGGGGAGCCCAGAACTGAATGCAATAGGACTAAGACGACAGAAAGAGAGAAAGAAGTTCCTACTACCTAGATTAGATTTGACAGTCACAATATCAAGTCATAGCAATGCTTCTTCTCTTTAAAGTGTTCTTTAAGGTATGGACGTAAACAAGAATGAAAATGAGACCAAACCAGAGCTCAGCCTTTAACCCCAGCCCTGAAACCTTCTGTAAAAAATGAGAGTAGTCTTTCCAAAAGTGCATTTCTCTGTCCCAGCAAACTGATGTTCCTTGCCTCCAAATGAGAGAATCAATTTCACCGGGGTTGCATTTCATTTTTCGTAGTAGAAAAACTTAACCTGACAACCAAATTCCCTGTCCCTGATTCCATATCACTGAATTCACAGCCTTGATTCCATGTCACTGATTCCCTGTCACTGATTGCATTGCACTGATTTCATATAATTGATTCCATGTCACCGATTCCCTGTCCCTGACTGCATTGCACTGAATCCATGTCATTGAGTCCATGTCACTGGTCTGGCTTTCCTGTTGTGTCACCTAAACTCAAAAGATCCAACCCCCAAGCCCCCAAACCCAGGCTCTCCATTAAAACCTCTGTAGAAGCTTGGAGCAGCAGCCAGCTCCGATCATTAGCCCCATCAGCTCCCACCCATCTACAGGATAAGGGGGTCTGGAAAAGCATCTCAACCTGTGGGGAGCCCCTAGTGCGCTCTGTCTGTACCTTCACTGCTGTACCCACACCTGCTTTCTGGGAAGTGGAAGACCTTCAGCCTCTTCAGCACATGTGGAGACTGAGGGAGTTGGGGCTGCTCAGTCTGGGGAGGAGAAGGCTCTCAGGTGACCTTATTGTGGCCTTTCAGTATCTGAAGGGGGCTACAAGAAAGCTGTGGAGGGACTTTTTAGGTTGTCAGGTAGGGATAGGACTGGAGGAAATGGAACAAAGCTGGAAATGGGGAGGTTCAGACTGGATGTTAGGAAGTTCTTCAGCCTGAGGGTGGTGAGAACCTGGAAGGGGTTGCCCAGGGAGGTGGTGGAAGCCTCCTCCCTGGAGGTGTTTAAGGCCAGTCTGGATGAGGCTCTGGACAGCCTGCTCTAGTGTAAGGTGTCCCTGCCCATGGCAAGGGGGTTGGAGCTGAATGATCCTTGAGGTCCCTTCCAGCCCTGATTGATTCTATGATTCTGTGATTCTGTGTACTACAGAAGAAGTGTCAGAAGCATTAATGCTGCATTTCCAGGCTGCTTAACACAGGCAGCTCACCTAATTCACTCTGCATGACCTCCCACTGCAGGTAGAGGAGCAATCAGCGGTTAAACAGCTCCAGTCCCTCTGTAACTGGCCACTAGAGAGACAGTAGGGAGCAAGGCTGTGGCTTTATGGTACATTGGCAGCAGGTCAAGAGAGTAAGCTGAAGTAGGTGGATGCTGCGAAAGCAGCAGAGTCCTTCCTCCAGCAGGAAGAGGTTAGAGAACCTACTGCCAATTAAGGACTAGAGAGACCTCCTTCTGTCCTGGCGTTCATCCAGACCAGCTGCCCTTTGGAGTTTAGCTCAGCAGAAGAAGATCATCCCTCAGACAAGATATCTGCATTGCAGGGAGCTGTGTGTACGCTCTCAAAAGCTGCTCCTGCTGTCCTTCCTCCCAAGTGTTCTGGGGACAATGGGATGTCCCTTCCCATCGGGAGACAGCTCCTCATCCTGCTGTGAAGCAGTTAATCTCCATGGGAAGTTCCTAGGCCTCTCACCGTCCCTGTTCAGAGGATAATGACACTTGGTGTTTGCAGCCACCTCTTGTTTTTGTCGCTGCCCAGCCTGCCTCATCTAACATTTATAGAGTCTGGATCCTCCTCAGAGCTCACTGACTATGTGCCAGTGAGCACCTGCAGCCTGCTGCCCTGCAAAACCCAGTCCAGTTCCCAGCACTGACATCCTTCACAGAGTCACAGAACCACAGAACCAGAGAACAGAGTGCCAGGGGCTGGAAGGGACCTCCAAAGCTCATCCAGTCCAGCCCCTGTCAGAGCAGTGTCACCCAGAGCAGATCACACAGGAACACATCCAGGAAGGTTTTGAATATCTCCAGAGAGGGAGACTCCACAGCCCCCCTGGGCAGCCTGTGCCAGGGCTCTGTGTTGTGGCGGCAGGGACTGAACGTGGCCAAGTCAGGAGTGTATAGTAGACCCTGCCCCCAGAGCTGCATACAGAAATGAACTGAGTTTAATTAGCAGGCTTAGTCAATTGAGAATACCTTACAAAGGATGCTATAGATAAATTTGGCTGTTTTAAAGTCAGGGAATGGAAAAGGCTAAGCTATAAGCGCAGATTTCCCAGTAGCAATCAGGCTGAGCAGAAACTTTACTCACAGGTGAGCCAGGCTGGCTGAAAAGGCAGCCCAGGCGCTCGTCCACTCGCTCTGTCAGAAGACATCCCAGGCTCTTAGGCCTATTGGGCTTTCACAAAGGGTGCTTATGGTGGGGAGCCCTCCAAAGCAGGGACGGTCCTGGCCCTCAGGAGCTTGTCCTTCGCAGCGCCAGGGGACTCTCTGCAGGAACTATCCAGGCAGGGGAGCACTCTAAGGTGGGAACCCCAAGGCGGAAAGCACTCCAATATTTGTCCCTTTGCTAGACAAAGAGTTGAGTTACCACTGCCTAGGCACAAAAACCACAGCCAGTCACCAGCCTGATCCCAGCGTGGGCACCTGCATGGGCACCCCTGCTGCCGAAGGGCCCTTTGCTCCCCTGCTTCACACCTGCAGGGCAGGATAGGGAACAGGTTTTTGACCTTTCCTCTGCCATTCAAACCACAGAGGGAGGGAGAGGAATTTTGGGCTATCCAGGGCTCCAGGACATTTTGCCACACTCATAGGGAAAAATTCCTCCTCCTGTTTCCATGGAACTTCCTACGGCTCAGCTTCCACCATTGCCCCTGTGCTGTCAGTGGGCATCACCCAGCAGAGCTGGCTCCAGCCTCCTGGCACTCATCTGCACATCTTTATAACCATTGCTGAGGTCACCTCTCAGTCTCCTCTCCCAGCAGCTCAGCCCCAGCTCCCTCAGGCTCTCCTCCTCACAGAGCTGTTCCATTCCCTTCAGCATCTTTGTGGCTCTGTGCTGGACTCTCTCCAGCAGTTCTGTGTCCCTCTTGAACTGTTGGGCCCAAAATTAGACACAGTCCTCCAGATGCAGCCTCACCAGGGCACAGTAGAGGGGCAGGAGAATCTCTCTTGACCTACTAACCACAGCCTTCCTAATCCACCCCAGAATGGCATTGGCCACCTGGGCACCAGAGCACATTGCTGGCTCATGGCCTTCCTTCCATCCACTAGGACCTCCAGAGCCTTTTTCCTTTCACTGCCTTCCAACAGCTCAGTCCCCAACCTATACTGGTCTCTGAGGTTGTTCTTTCCCAGGTGCCAGACTCTACAATTGCCCTTGTTGAATGTTGAATTTCATTCAATGTCTCCCTGCCCAACCCTCATCCTGTCCAAGTCTCACCATTGGCACCACTCCTGCTGGGCTGGATCTGGCTCAGGAGAAGGGGGAAGAAAGCAAACCTGGCGTGAGTGTATATATTCATCTCCTTATAGGCAAGCGCTCTGTGGAGTCCTGTGCTTGAGTGCATGCCCATAGCAGTGCTCAGAGGGGTTCAGATAGGTGCTGCAGCATGGCTGAGGCTCTGCAGAGCTCACAGATCCCTGCAGGCATCTTTGGAGATGTGCCTGGCTCCATTCATCATGCCCCAGCCTGGCAGCATGGCCTGGAACTGCCAGAGCACCGGGCAGCTTCCTGCTCTGAAAGCATGGTGGCACCTGTTTGCTGCTCTGGAGGGGCTGCGCATCTTAAAAACAAAGGGAAGAAGAATTCATCAGGTAAAATTCATCACATTCTGTGATTCTGCTCCATGAAGGTTTTTTGAGTCAACTGTGGAAGAGGCTGGCAAGAGCCTAGGCAGGCTGGGAAGAAGCGATTGCATTAGCCCGAGCTGGGGTCTGAGGGTGGGAATGCACAACAGCCTGGTGGGACAGCTGCTAGCCTGGAAATCAGGAGAGCTGGGCTCTCTTTTTATCCTTTCCACCAATCTGATGCATGCTTTTGAGCAAACTACAGCTCCCCTGCTTCCAACTCCTTTTTCCTGGGTTGTTTTTTTTTTGGTATATGCCACCTGAGGTCAGTGAGGTCAAGGACTGGACACAAAAAATGGTTCAAAACTGGTAATACTCCTAGAAAACCTCCTGCCCTGCCTCATCACCTGCACCCTAAGGTGACCTTGCCAGCCTGGGACGGCAGAGATCCTGTAGCACGTTTGCAGGGCTGCCTGCAGGAGCTGGGTTTCTGCAAACGCCTGCCCCAAACAACTCCCGAGCAGCCTCTGCCTGGAAGGTGGGAGCTGCAGAAGCCTGCTGGCAGGCACACACACACAGACGCTCTCTCCTACACCTTTGCTTTTCACAGTCAGTGACAAGAGAGATTTTTCCTTGCTGGAAGACTGTGGCATTGTTGACATTTAACGCAAAAAAAAGCAGAACAGGCCTTTGCTGTGCTTGAACAGCACAGGCTCTCTTGATCAGCTGTCGGGGGTGCCTCAGCTGTACAAAGCATTTAAACCTGTCTAACATCAAAAAGTAAGGTAAGACAAGTCACTTTGATGCTCCAGAGCACATGCCTAACATGATTATTGCAGAATCTTCCTGGTGATAATAGAATTATGCAAAGGAGGCCCTTGACCCATTAATGCTTTTGCCTTTCTTTGGATTTCTCTCCCTCTTCCTCCTTTCAGGAGCAGCAGAACTGCTTGCTCAGATACAGTGACTGAACAAAAGGGTGGAATAAGCAAAGTGGAAGAGGTCTCTGCTCCCCTTGTCAGCTCTCCCCACTCCACCTTGCCCTAATCAATTACATGCTCGAGCAGTTGCAGGCTAAGCATCTGGAAATGTGCTGTACTGGAAAAGTGCTGTGGCTGGAGAGGGGGAATATTCCCCCAGCTCAGAGACACTGAGAGTGCAAGGTGCAGAATCAGGGCCAGGGCCTCTGTCACCAATGCACCTGGGACACCCTGGAGAGAAAACAAAACCCCTACACTGGCTGCAAACCTCCCTTTTTCATAGGGAAAAAGAAAGGTCTAGGGAGGTTCTTCTCCCCCTCTGCTCTAACCTAATGAGACCACTCCAGGAACACTGTGTCCAGCGTTGGGCTCCCCAGTTCAGGACAGACAGGGACCTGCTGGAGAGAGTCCAGGGGAGAGTCACGAGGATGACTGGGGGACTTGAGCTTATCTCTTGTGGAGAGAGACTGAGAGCCCTGGGACTGATCAGTCTGGAGAAGACTGAGAAGAGAACTGAGCAATGTGTACAGATAGCTGAGGGGTTGGGAGCAGTGGCTGGGGCCAAGCTCTGTTTGGTGGTCAGCAGCAATAAGCCAAGAAGCAACAGCTGCAAACTGGACCAGAGAAAGTTTCACCTCAACAGGAGAAGAAACTTCTTTGCAGTGAGGGTGACAGAGTCCTGGAGCAGGCTGCCCAGAGAGGTTGTGGAGTCTCCACTGGAGACTTTCCAAACCTACCTGGATGCATTCCTGTGTGAACCCCCCTGAGTGATGCTGCTTTGGCAGGGAGGTTGGTCTGGAGGTCCCTTCCACTCTCTAAGGTTCTGTGATGATTCACTATTGGCTACAACAGCTTTACACCGAGCAGCACAGCTCTGGAGTAACACTGTGGTCTGTGTAGTGTTTGGTGCCTTAAGGCTGCAGCAGACATGTTCTGGATCTCAGGCATGAAGGAACACTTACAATATCTGCCTCAATTGCCTAGGAGAAGCAGACAAGTTCAGAAAGAAGAGTTTGCTGGCAGGGCAGCCTGAGTTTCTCATCCACTCATGGAAGTTAGGAGTAAGCAGGTTTTGGTGTTGCTTGGAGGATGTTTTAATGCAAATGCCTCAACGCTGCACAAGTCCTTAGCGTCCCAGCAGGGACCCTGCACGTGTGGCTGCTTTAGAGCCACAGAATAACAAGTGCTAAAAAGGGACTGTTAGCTTCTCTGAATGACAGCTGAGAGGAAGGCTTCAGGTGCCGACAGTGCAGAAAGCTTACAGAATCTTTTTCTGAGGTGTCCTTTGGAGTCAGAGAACTGCCCAGGCTCTTCCTCCCACCCTGCCTTGGCTGTTTGAAGTAACTCATGCTGGGGAGTGGACCAGGACACTGTTACTGAAGCCTTGTTCTGCCAGAGGGTAAACAGAACCCAGAGCACAAACTCTTATCTAAGGTTGTGTATACAGTGGGGGATTTTAGGCCAAACTACTCCTACCAAGAGACCAGCTGACTGTCCTGGCTCAGCTTCAAGTCTGCAAAGGGCTGGCAAAAGCAGAACCTGCTTCCTATGTATTTTGTTTGCTCTAAGCATGGTTCACTGATTCCTACTTGCAATCTGTCCTGAATTGAAAATGTCTGATTAGTTTGTTCCAGGAAAGATGAGTCCAACACATTAAGGCTCAAACCTGAATCCAAACTTCCCTAAGGAGCAGATCTGTTTCCATCTGGAGTTTTGGTCCAAGCTTTTTTTCCCCCCTTGCTTCTTACTCTCGTTGAGCAGAGCTCCTTAATGTCCCATCCTAAATCAGTACCTACTTACATTAGGCCAAACAAATCACAAGAGAGAGCCCTTTCCTCCAAGCTCTCATTATCTAAGTTAACAAGTATGTTATTATATTCCCTCTGTGCAGCAAGCAGCATTAGGAGACAGTAAAATAAGTCACCCAAGGTTACAGCACCAGCGTGTTGCAGAGCTGGGGACTAAAGCCAGTTGCTTGACTCCTAAGCTCAGTGCTTTATCTTATTCCTCAAGGGGAAAATGCAAGCCCAGATCTAACCATACCCCTAGGAAAGCTTCTGGAGTATCTATTTGAAACAAAACCTTTCCTCCTTTTCCAGTCTAAAGCAGAAAAAAGGACCAAGACTTTATTCCTGAGCTTCAGGGATCTGTTAATTGGCTCCCTAGTAAAATTACAGAGCCTCAGCTTCCTGATAATGATTGTAAATGACAGAGACTATCAGGTTTACCTTGTGATGTCCCTGGGGAGCTTGCAGTTAGTTTAGTCTGAACTCTGTGTCAGCTGTTTGGGTTCCTTTCTTCTCGGCATGTGGTATCTGGACTCAAGCTGCAGCCTTTCAAATCTAATTAGTGTTAGGGGAAAGAGAGAGAGAGGAAAACTCAAACAACAACAACTCTCCTCCTTGCCTCAACTGCCTTTGGAATGTAGAGGCAAGACCTAATTTATGGTGCAAGTTCATGGGGATTCTTTTAGTTTTCTTTTTGCTTGGTCCTTTGTTTCTTTGCATGAGTCTCAATCCAGCATCTTCATCCCTGGCTGCAGGAAAACTGCAGCTTAGTGTGCTGGAGTCTTTGAACTCTGAGAGGTTCAGCAGAGTCTCTGAACTTGATGGAGTCATCATGTTTGTGTCGAGCTGGGTCTGCTCTCTGCAGTGCTCAGCAGAAACTCCACTTTTTGCCCTTTTCCTCACAGGGAGAATACTTTTGTCTGCTGTGTTTGTTGTTAAAGCTTTTAACAACCCTGTTTTCAGCAATGATCTCATGTTAGTGTTCAGCCAAGTTCAAGCTGCCACTTCACAGACAAAAGAACACAGACGGTTTATTGTGGGGGGTCTCAATGACTTGTACAGTTTTTAGCTGCAGGGCATTGCACAGCTTCTCATAGCTCTGGCATGGAGGTGTCTGCAGTACTTCCACCCTACAGCACAGGGCATCAGCTGTTGAGCGTTGAATGGAGCAGCTCTGTTGAATGTGAGCACAGGCTGAGGGAGCTGGGGATGTGCAGCCTGCAGAGGAGAAGGCTCCAGGGGGACCTTAGAGCTGCCTGCCAATACCTGGAGTGCTGCAGTAAGGCTGCAGAGAGACTTCTCTTGAAGGTGTCTAGAGACAGGACAGAGGAATGGTTTGGAGCTGCAGGAGAGTAGGTTTGCACTGGATTTTAGGAAGAAGTTCTTCAGTATGAGGGTGGTGAGACTCCAGAATAGGCTGCCCAGGGAGGCTGTGGGTGGCTCCTCCTTGGAGGTGTTCAAGGCCAGGTTGGATGAGGCCTCGTGCAGCCAAGCCTAGTTGAGAGGTGTCCCTGGGCATGGTGGGGAGGTTGGAGCGGATGAGCTCTGAGGTCCCTTCCCATCTAAGCTATTCTGACAACTCTGAACAAGGAACAGTGTTGCTCCATGGGCAGCACCTTCGAATCACAAACCTGAACAGGCATATTTGGGAGGCCTCTGAACTGAGCATTTGGGGCAGCAGGAAAGCTGTACGGTTTTTCACATGGAATGGAATATGGTTATCAATCATCTGGAGAAGCTTTTTGTTACAAATGATGCTGCTACTATCTTGAGAGAACTGGAGGTCCAGCATCCTGCTGCAAAAATGCTCGTGATGGCTTCCCATATGCAAGAGCAAGAAGCTGGAGACGGAACAAACTTTGTTCTTGTTTTTGCTGGAGTTCTTCTGGAGTTAGCAGAAGACCTCCTAAGAATGGGATTATTGGTCACAGAGGTGATCGAAGGATATGAAAAGGCTTGCAAGAAAGCTCTAGAAATTCTTCCAGACTTGGTGTGCTGTTCTGCAAAGAACCTTCGAGATGTTGAAGAAGTGGCATCTTTGTTGCACACTTCAGTCATGAGCAAACAATACGGCAATGAACGTTTCTTGGCAAAGCTTATTGCTCAGGCCTGTGTTTCAATTCTTTTCCCTAGTGATTGATGGCAGGGGCAGAGTTCTTTGGAATGATGGGACAATATAGGGAGGCTCTGATTTCACCTAGGAACGGGATGCAGGTATTTTAAAAGAAGCTCATTAGTCTCTAGAACAGCTGCTGGAAGATGTGAGAAGTTGACTGATTCCTCAGAACCTTTAAATCAAGACTAAATGTCTCTCTAGGAGATCTGAAGCTTGTGCAGTCACTGAAATCTTGACATGAAAAGAGTGAGAAGAACAAGTTATCTGAGAGGTTCTTTGTGATCCCTGTCACCAGCAGCATTGCTAACCTCATGCTCCAGCAGATCTCTAGTGCAGAAGGCAAAGATCAATCACAGATGCAGTGAGGGAATCTCATACAGACACCAGTACCCACTATGGTCAGGTCACTCACCGCTTTGCCTCAGGTGGCCTTAGCTACCTACAACAAGGTGTAAATGTGAGACAAAACCAATTAATTCAGGTTGCCTGTGGAAGAAGTCACAGCTCTCTCTTCTAAGGTATGCTACAGCTTGAGATGGGTGCACTTGCCTGCTTATTTGGGTGGCAGAGCCCAAAGCAGAGTATCCCAAAGGAGTCTAAAGCTCTGCAGTAAATGTCTCCAAAGCAGCTTTCCTGCATTAAGAGAAGCAAACCCATCCTTATCTCAAAAGAACCAAAGTGGACAACTCTGCCCAGTACTAACTCACTTATTCAGCCAACCAGCACCACTGCTCACTGCTTTCAGTGTCCCAGTGGTTGGCAAGAAAGAACAGAAAATGGCGATAAGGTTAGACTCTAGTATAAAATAAGCAGTCTGATGGCTTTACTTCTTCAAAGTATAGCTGAAGCTTCAGGTGAATGAAACTAGCTGAGACACTTAGTGCCAGGGGGTAGATAAGCAGAAGGGTTAGGTGATAGGTTGGACTTGATGAGCCCAGAGGTCTTTTCCAACCTGCTTAATTCTGTAATGCCAATCCAAAGGTACCAGCAGCAAGGATGGACTCCCTTCAGGTGTTGGAAAGCAGTTCTGGGGTCCCACTCAGAGCCTTCTCTTCTCCCAGCTGCACACCCCCAGCTCCCTCAGCCTGTGCTCACAGCAGAGCTGCTCCAGCCCTTGAATCATCTTTGTAGCCTTCTCTGGACTCACTCAAAAGGATCTGTGTCTTTTTTATCATGAGGACACCAGAACTGGACACAGGATTGGAGGTGAGGTCTCAGCAGAGCAGAGCCAAGGAGCACGATCCCCTCTCTTGCCCTGCTGCCCACACTCCTCTGGCTGCAGCCCAGCACACAGCTGACTGCTGGGCTGCATGAGGGCACTGCTGGTTCTCGGAGAGCTTCTCATCAACCAGCGCCCCCAAGTCTCTTTCTTCAGAGCAGCTCTCAACCCACTCTGCACCCAGCCTGGAGTTGTGCCTGTGATTGGCCTGACCTTCCTGCAGGTGCTTTGACTGTCTCCTTTAAAGAAAATGAAAAGTCTCTCCTTTCAAAAACCGAAAGAATAAATCCCAAGTGTGTTCCTGCCTGCAGTGCATTCAGGGACTTATCTTCCACCCTTTCTCAAGGAGCTCCTTTCTTACACAGAGCCACTTTGTGGAGTCTGTCACCTGCATTTGCCTGAGCAAAGCAAAGCAAACAAGCTGCAGAGAAGAGCTGCTGGTACTAAATCCACGCTCAGCTCAAATCCTCTTAGGAACATCTGCCCACATTGTCGGGCCAAGAGGGTCTAATGCTGTTAGAGTAATTCTCAGTCTCTTAAAGCAAGGAGCCTTAGTCCAGGGTTATCCAGGAGTGATGCAGCTCCGGGGGAAGCTGCACTTTACATATTTAACAGAAGCGTGCTGAGCTCTTTAACATATCATTGCTGTACTTTTTGACATCAAAAGGATTGCATTTCCATACTTGGATGAATTAATAGGATTTGCATGTCACCCTCATTCTGTACTTTCTTTGCTGAGTTACACTGCGGGGATTTGAAAGGCAAGGAAGTACTCAGGAAACCACACACTGCACTCACCACGGGTCTTGGAGATGGCTTGAAAGGAGTAACGTGCCCAGGAGATGTTACCTTCGTCACCAGCTGATGTTTAGGTACAGATTCAGACAAGCAGGTTTCCTGGGAACACCTCTGCACACAAAAGCAAGGGAAAAACCTTCTCCCATCACCAGGCCTGGTGCCACTGTCCATAGCTGGATCAGGAAGGGAATCCAGGACTCATTAGTGTACCTGAGCCACAATGTCATGCTCACTGAATGGTTTTCTGGCCTAAGAGTCATAGAATCATAGAATCACAGAATGGTTTAGGAACAGGCTGCCCAGAAGTGTGGTGAGACTCCATTCCTGGAACCATTCAAGGTCAGACTTGCTGCAGCCCTGGGCAGCCTGATCTAGTTGGAAGTGTGAGTGCAGAGATGTTGCACAAGATGGCCTTTGAGGGTCCCTCCCAACCTGATGCACTCTCTGGATCTGTGATATTGGACAGCTGAAGGTTCCCTTCTCTTTCTTCTCCACTTCACACAGCTTTGCCCTGATTGCAAACTGCTAAGCAGTGTTGTGTTTCCCTCTGTCCTCACTGCATTCACAGGATGACCGAGCCCAAGCAAAGGTGCCTCTCTGCTTTAAAGCAGCTGAGTGCTGCTCATTCCTGGACAGAGTTGGAATCTCACGCTAGAGTGACATTTTATCCTCTAAGACAGGTCATGCTATGTCTCCAGTTACTTTTACACTTGACACTGGCAGTCATTAATTACCATCTGGCTGATTGACATATCAGTGAGTAGCAGCAATATAATACTTTCCCCAGCACTGAAACCTTCTCAGGGAAGCATAACTGGACTTGACACTCTTCTCTTGGGCTGCTTAGCCCTTGGAGAGATTTGGTTTGTATTCATTCAGTTCCGGTAACACTGCCACCCAAGCGCTACCCCCTCGGCCATCAGCTGGGAGCAGGGTGTATGGAACTGACGTGCAGCATGGGGGGACTGGGGTGGAGAGGAGGAAAGGGGCTTTCAGGAGGAAGGGAAGGCAGTTTTGGCGGTGCCAGCTTGTGAGCTGAGCTGCTATTTCGCTGCCAGAAGCTGCCTTGGCTTCAAAGCGTGACCCGCGAGTGTCACTGTTGGCAGCATCGCTCTGTTTTGGCAGCAGCTTGGATGCTGATGTCAGCAGGGTGGGACATCTGTCCTGCTGTTACAGGCATCCTCACCAGCTTCTCAACCTCACTCACACTAGATGAGAAAGTCTTGCAGAATTCCCCCTACTCTGAGAGTGATTCCTCAGCCTTCTATTTTCAGAGAACTCTCAAAGTACACCCGGGCAGAAGGCTCCTGCTGCGCTGCTGAGTGTGCTGGGGATGTCCTGGCACTCCAGCACTACCAGTAGGAATGCTGATGAATGACAGCAGCACAGCAGAAGACTGAGAGGAATTGAGCTCAAGAACCCATATCTTGCCATTAAAAAATAGAGAGTGAGCACAACTAGCTCTAGGTGAGTAATGACTGACTTCTACTATGTCCCCTTGGGTCAGGAAGCATTTGAGTGCATCATTTTTAAGGATGACTAAAAGTAGCAAAGTCACAATGCTATTAATGTCTCCTGTTGTCTTGTAGTCCTGGTGTCATCCTTCAGCCATGTGTTCTCCACACAGATATTTCACCCACCCTGGCTTTTAGAGCTGCCCATGCATTTGGCCTCAATCAGGATGTCTCCCCTGAGCAGCTTATGCAGTCTGGGTATCAGCTGCATGGTCTTGCAGCCACGAGAAAAGATCCACTTTATTTCTCCACACTCTTCTTTCTCCTCTACATATTTGCAGGATTCCTGTTACTGTACAGCTCACTCCTGCTCTCCCACATCTGTCTCTCCTGGCAAGCATTTCTAGACCCACTCCTGAGGAAAAGCCATTTACAAGGTGTGCCTGAGCCCACTGATCAACTCACAGCTCAGAATCACAGAATCAAGGAGCATTAGAGGTTGGAAGGGACCTCCAGAGGTCATCCAGTCCAACCACCCTGCCAAAGCAGCATCACTCAAGGGAGTTCTCACAGGAACACATCCAGAGAAGGAGACCTCACAGCCTCTCTGGGCAGCCTGCTCCAGGACTCTGTCATCCTCACTGCAAAGAAGTTTCTCCTCCTGTTGAGGTGAAACCTTCTCTGGTCTAGTTTGCAGCTGTTGCTCCTTGGCCTACTGCTGCTGAGCACCAAACAGAGCTTGGCCCCAGCCACTGCCCCCCACCCCTCAAACATTTGTACACATTGCTCAGATCTCCTCTCAGCCTTCTCTTCTCCAGACTGATCAGCCTCAGGGCTCTCAGTCTCTCTCCACAGGGGAGATGCTGAAGTCCCCCAGTCATCCTCGTGGCTCCCCCCTGGACTCTCTCCAGCAGGTCTCTGTCTGCCTTGAACTGGGGAGCTCAAAACTGGACACAGTGTTCCAGGTGTGGTCTCAGCAGAGCAGAGCAGAGGGACAGAACCTCCCCAGCCCTGCTGGCCACACTTTTCTTGATGCTCCCCAGGCTGCCACTGGCTCTCTTGGCCACAGGGGCACTTTGTTGGCCCATGCAGAATTTGCTGCCCATCAGCGCTCCAAGGTGGAGCTCCATGGAGCCCCAACCTGTCCTGCTGCCTGCTGTTATTCCTCCCCAGATGCAGGACCCTGGGTCCACAGAAACCACATCCAGATTTGGCCATTTCATGGCCTTTGTTCAGCTTGCTGTGAAGTGGAGAGTTCAGCATTTCTGCCTGGTTCTCACTGCTGGGCAAGGAGAAACAGCAGCACATCAGAGCATGACAGCAGCGCACAACTCTCCTACTCCCTCACTGCAAAATTCACATCCAGCCCCTGTCAGGAGTGCAGACCCTCAGGTAATTCTGTCAGGTCTCTCCCTGACTGTGTGTCCTCAGCTCAGTGGGTGTCAGGCCAACAGACCCCTGGGACCACAGTGGCCACTGGAACCACAGCACTTCACTGGGACTCAGGGGTCTACCAGAAGGCCTTACAGGAAGCTTGTTCCATGACCAGAAAGCTCCAGCTAGTTTTGATTAGCTGTTTTGTGCTTCCAGGTTTTAAATTCTCGGGGTTATTTTGCCTCCTGGCCCATCCCTGTAGCTCTGAACACATTTCTGTGCTGCTCAAGAGCAGAGCAGGGACAGGCAGCCATGTGCAGCAGGGACTGGGTTCAATTCATTACTTTGTCAAGGATCTGACATGACTAAAATCCAAGTCATGTCAACAGATTGCAGATGTTTTCCCCTCCAGTGACACTCCACATCTTGGAGAGAAACCACAGGGGTGCAATGCCTGTCTGAAGATGTTAGCCTGACTGCACAGTGCCTACTCAGAGGGGCTGGGCCTCAGCAGCCAGCTCAAAACATTTCTGAGAGTGTTGGATGCAGCAGAAAGAGAAGACTGAGCCACAGCACAGGATATCCAGAGAACACTCTGGGAAACTCAGAGAGTTCTGCCATTGCTCACAGAATCACAGTATTAAGCAGGTTGGAAAAGACCTTGGAGATCATCCAACCTAGCACCTACCACCTTCAAATTAACTAACCCATGGCACCAAGTGCCACATCCAGATTCTTTTTAAACACCTCCGGGGATGGCCACTCCACCACCTCCCTGGGCAGCCCATTCCAATGCCAATCACTCTCTCTGCCAACAACTTCCTCCTAACATCCAGCCTGAACCTGCCCTGGCACAGCTTCAGACTGTGTCCCCTTCTTCTGTCCCTGGCTGCCTGGCAGCAGAGCCCAACCCCACCTGGCTACAGCCTCCCTGCAGGGAGCTGCAGACAGCAATGAGCTCTGCCCTGAGCCTCCTCTGCTGCAGGCTGCACACCCCCAGCTCCCTCAGCCTCTCCTCACAGGGCTGTGCTCCAGGCCCCTCCCCAGCCTTGCTGCTCTTCTCTGGACATGTTCAAGCACCTCAACATCTTTCTTCAATTGAGGGGCCCAGGAGGATACATCATTACCTTAGCATCATTTTGTGGGTAGGTGTAGTGGTTTAGAGATAATGCTGTAGGTGAATCACAGGCTCACAGGATGTCAGGGTTGGAAGAGACCTCCACAGATCATCCAGTCCAACCGCCCTGCCAGAGCAGGACCATCCAAGCTAGCTCAGGGCACACAGGAACACATCCAGACAGGCCTGGAAAGGCTCCAGAGAAGGAGACTCCACAACCTCTCTGGGCAGCCTGTGCCAGGGTGCTGGGACCCTTCCAGGCAAGAAGTTCCCCTTGTGCTGAGCTGGAACCTCCTGTGCTGCAGCTTCCATCCATTGCTGCTTGTCCTGTCCCAGGGAGCAGTGAGCAGAGCCTGTCCCCCAACTCCTGACCCCCAGCCCTCAGATGTTCATCATATTCATTGATTTGATCCCCTCTAAATCCCAAACTATAAACAAGTAGGAACTGTCAGCCCACGGCTTGGGTGGCAACACTCTGTGCTGGGTGAGGAACTGGCTGGAGGGCCGAGCCCAGAGAGTGGTGGTGAATGGTGCCACATCCAGCTGGCAGCTGTCACCAGTGGTGTCCCTCAGGGATCAGTGCTGGGCCCCATCCTCTTTAACATCTTCATAGATGATCTGGATGAGGGCATCGAGTCAGTCATCAGCAAGTTTGCAGATGACACCAAACTGGGGGCTGATGTGGCTGGGCTCTGCAGCGGGACCTTGACCCCCTGGACAGATGGGCAGAGTCCAAGGGGATGGCATTCAATGGCTCCAAGTGCCGGGGGCTGCACTTTGGCCACAACAACCCCATGCAGAGATACAGGCTGGGGTCGGAGTGGCTGGAGAGCAGCCAGACAGAGAGGGATCTGGGGGTGCTGATTGATACCCGCCTGAACATGAGCCAGCAGTGTGCCCAGGTGGCCAAGAGAGCCAATGGCATCCTGGCCTGCATCAGGAATGGTGTGGCCAGCAGGAGCAGGGAGGTCATTCTGCCCCTGTACTCTGCACTGGTTAGACCACACCTTGAGTACTGTGTTCAGTTCTGGGCCCCCCAGTTTAGAAGGGACATTGAGATGCTTGAGCGTGTCCAGAGAAGGGCAACGAGGCTGGTGAGAGGCCTCGAGCACAGCCCTACGAGGAGAGGCTGAGGGAGCTGGGATTGTTTAGCCTGGAGAAGAGGAGGCTCAGGGGAGACCTTATTGCTGTCTACAACTACCTGAGGGGTGGTTGTGGCCAGGAGGAGGTTGCTCTCTTCTCTCAGGTGGCCAGCACCAGAACGAGAGGACACAGCCTCAGGCTGCGCCAGGGGAAGTTTAGGCTCGAGGTGAGGAGAAAGTTCTTCACTGAGAGAGTCATTGGCCACTGGAATGGGCTGCCCAGGGAGGTGGTGGAGTCGCCGTCCCTGGAGCTGTTCAAGGCAGGATTGGACGTGGCACTTGGTGCCATGGTCTAGCCTTGAGCTCTGTGGTGAAGGGTTGGACTTGATGATCTGTGAGGTCTCTTCCAACCCTGATGATACTATACTATACTGTGATACTAGATAATCTTTGAGGTCTCTTCCAACCTAAACCATTCTATGATTCTATGAACTTCTGAACATTTCTGAATAGAAAATACTAAATTCAAGGACTGGTTACAAAGGCAAAGCAAGAGCTCAGTCTGCATCATTTCAGTTGTTTGCTGGACCAGTGTAGAATTTGCTGCACAAACTGTTCTTGGCTCTGCTGCTTCCTGCCTCCTCTTCTTCTTTTCCCAATGCTGGCTGATCTTGCATGGCTACACTGACTTTGGCTGAGTGGATGTAGCAGTTTTGAGAGCTAAGGCTCTATTTTGGTTCTAAATTATAAACAGGACAGAGAAACTTCCTGGACATTCCTCTGTGCAAAAGGCAGGAGGATGCCTGCCAAAGGGTGGCACTCCCACCAGAGCACCAGTGGCACTCCCACCAGACTACCAGGTGTGCACTTCTACCAGGCCACCAAGGGCAGACCTCCACCAGACCACCAAGTGCACCTCCACCAGGCCACCAGAGCTGCACCTCCACCAGAAGAACCCCTGACGAACTCCACACAAGACCATCCCTGGGCCACGCACCTGTCCCTCACTCTCTCTCTCTGTCTTTCTCTCTCTCTCTCTCTTTCTGTCTGTCTCTCTCTCTTTCTGTCTCTCTCTCTCCTCCCCATCTGCAACTGAGGGTAATGTGATCCCAGCTCTTTTCCTTCCCTGCTTCTTATTTTCTTCTCCATTGTTCTCATCATCTCTGTCTCCCCTCACCCCTTCTCTCTCTCCCTCTGTTTTGTCCAACCTTATCCTTTAATAAAGAGTTTTGTGGTGATCTATGGTCTTGTTTGCACCTTAATTTCACAACATGGAAATCCATAAGAACAGATCTTGCTCCTCTGGACAGATATTGTTAATCTCTGTTCTCTGGACCTTGACAGCCCCTCCAGTTCAAGAGGGACACAGAACTGCTTGAGAGAGTCCAGCACAGAGCCACAGAGATCTGAAGGCAACGGAACAGCTCTGTTAGGAGGAGAGCCTGAGGGAGCTGGGGCTGTGCTACTGGGAGGAGAGGAGCCTGAGAGGTTACCTCAGCAATGGTTATAGAGATGTAAAGGTGAGTGCCAGGAGGCTGGAGCCAGCTCTGCTGGGTGATGCCCACTGACAGGACAAAGGGCAGTGGTAGAAGCTGAGGCAGAGGAAGTTCCATGGAAACAGGAGGAGGAATTTTTTCCCTGTGAGGGTGACAGAACCCTGGAGTAGGCTGCCCAGGGGGCTGTGGAGTCTCCCTCTCTGGAGGTATGTATGACCTACCTGGATGTGTTCCTGTGTGATCTGCTCTGGGTGATGCTGCTCTGGCAGGGGTTGGACTGGATGAGCTTTGGAGGTCCCTTCCAGCCCCTGGCACTCTGTGATTCTGTGAACCGTCAACAGTGTCTGATAAAGGGGAGGATTGGAACAGAGAGAATTAAGCCTTGATTCACCCCATGTCATTGTGGGATGAAAATTGCCCAAACTCCGTGCTTTTAAGTATCATCAGGGAGAGGGAAGCATGGCTGAAGGGCACATCAGAGCTCCTCTGGGCAGAACTGCCTTTGGTGGTGCCTCTTTCTCCACTGCAAATGAGGCTAAGCTTGGCAAATGTGCTTCAGACTTATCTGCCTCAGTGAAATACCTTAGCATAGGTGAGATGAATGCAGACTGTGAGTAGAACTCAGATCTCCTGAGATCCAGTCCAGCAGAGAGAAACCCAATCAAGCCCCAAGGAGATTATCTTTCTCCTAAATGGATGCTTCAGAGTTTGGCTGCGCAGCGAGACCTTTGTAACACTTTGTTATATTTATTCTCCTGATAAACCATCCTGACTCCTTCAAAGGCAGTGAATTAACATCTGAGTCAAACCTTTTAATGTTCCTTGGACATGTAGAGCTTGTCGCTTTCTGCCTGTGAATTCTAAAAAGGGGCCTGGGGTAAGTAAATAATGCAGCATGTAGATTGCTTGGCTGGAGTTTGTGCCCACAGAATAACTTACTCAGCTCCGTGCTGATGGGGATCCTTTTATAATGTGGCTGTGATTGATTCCCCAATGCTCTCGCTCTGAAAACAGCATCTGTAGAATCAGTCAATAACAGCATGAGGAGAGAGGGAAGTTAGGAGAAGCAGAAAATGGGGAAAAAGCAACACAAAAATCCAAGGTACAATGGCTCAGCCTGACACATGAGGAAATCTCCCTTCCTATGCCTAAAAAATGTCATTGTCATGCAAAAATCCCAGAGCACTTCCTATATTTAGAAAGGTTCTTGTCTTACTTTGCTTTTCCAAGGCTCACTTTATTCACTCAGGGCTTCAAAGGATTTAAAGAAAAATAAGGCAAGCTCTCCTGAGAGCTGCTTATTGACATCATAACTGAAATGTAATTACCCTCTATGGAGCAGCAGGGCTGGTTGCAGTGGGGTTTGGCTCCAAGCCCCCACTAAGCCAATTTGTAGTGCCAGGGCTTTGGAGAAGAGGGTTTGTTTTTGCCTTCCCCCTCAAGAAGGCTGTGCCTAAGGAGATGGGACATGTGCTGGAGGACTGAAGGCAGCAGCCTGTAACCAGCATCTTTCCTGGCAACCAAAAAAGACTCAAATGCAAATCCCAGAGGGATGTGTCCTTATTTCCTCCAGTTCTCACCAGAGTAGATCTGAAGGCTGCTTTCTGTGGTGTGGTCACATCCAGCCCTGGAGGCCACATCCATCCTCACCATTAGATATCCTTTTTCCCTTTTGCTATTCTAGCACAGCATCTGGGTGATCGAGCATTGATGCTGCTACCTATTGCACAATCATAGAATGGGCTGGGTTGGGAGGGACCCTAAAGATCATCCAGTTCCAACCCCTCTGCCATGGGCAGGGACACCTCCTACCAGAGCTCAAGGCTGCATCCAACTTGGCTTTGAACACTGTGAGACTTGGAGCCAAGATGGTATCCAAGTCACAGTCATGGAATCTAAACTCCATGACAGGTGTTGGTAGAAATGGAACTTCTTCCAGTGCAGATACTGTACAACAGATCTCTGCTTGAACACAGGAGACCAGACAATCCTTAACAGGCTCCTAGATGGACCATTGCACTTAATCAGCCACCTCTGAGGTTAGGCAGTGGAGCGGCAAAACCCTCACTAGAGATGTGAGGCATCACAGATCCCCAGAAGAGCACAGAAAGTCACAGAATCAATGATAGAACTGTCAGGGCTGGAATGAACCTCAAGGATCATCCATCTCCAACCCCCCTGCCATAGGCAGGGACACAGAATCACAGAATTAATCATACCTCACACTAGAGCAGAGCCACATCCAACCTGGCCTTAAACACCTCCAGATATGAGGCTTCCACCACCTTCCTGGGTAACCTGTTCCAGGGTCTCACCACCCTCATGGTGAAGAACTTCTTCCTAACATCCACTCTGAATCTGCTCCCTATCTTCTTACAGGACTAGAGGGAGAGGACCAAAGGACTGGGAGGAATGGAGCAACAGACTGGCAAGTCCTTCCCAAGTCCTTCCTGGCCACAAACAACCCCAAGCAGTGCTACAGGATGGGGATAGAGTGGCTGCAGAGCAGCTGGGAAGAAAGGGACCTGGGAGGACTGGTCGACAAGCAACCATGAGCCAGCAGGGTGCCCAGGTGGCCAAGAAGGCCAATGGCATCCTGGCCTGGCTCAAGAGCAATGTGGCCAGCAGGACCAGGGCAGTCCTTTTGCCTCTATGCTCAGCACTGCTCAGGCCACACCTTGAGTGCTGTGTCCAGTTCTAGGGCCTTCAATTTAAGAAAGATGTTGAGGTGCTGAAGGTGTCCAGAGAAGAGCAGCAAGGCTGGGGAGGGGCCTGGAGCACAGCCCTGTGAGGAGAGGCTGAGGGAGCTGGGGGTGTGCAGCCTGCAGCAGAGGAGGCTCAGGGCAGAGCTCATTGCTGTCTGCAGCTACCTGAAGAGAGGCCGTAGCCAGGTGGGGTTGGGCTCTGCTGCCAGGCAGCCAGGGACAGAAGAAGGGGACACAGCCTGAAGCTGTGCCAGGGCAGGTTCAGGCTGGATGTTAGGAGGAAGTTGTTGGCAGAGAGAGTGATTGGCATTGGAATGCCAATCCACCTGCCCAGGGAGGTGGTGGAGTCGCCGTCCCTGGAGGTGTTCAGAAAGAGACTGTGTGTGGCACTTGGTGCCATGATTTAATTGATTAGATGGTGTTGGCTGTAATAGGTTGGACTTGATGATCTCCAAGATCTTTTCCAGCCTGACTGATTCTGTGATTCTTTGATATCAGGGCACCTCTGAGTGCATGGTGGTGGCAGCAGCTGAGTGCCTGAAGTGCATCAGTGCCTTTATTGCACCCTTCCATCCCCTGCTTGGGTTGATTGGAGCTTTGTCTGATCATTGCCTGGATACCTTCTCCCTGTGTCAATATTTTTGCTGTGAAGCAGTACACAGCACTCCACCTGGAATTTTACACACTGGCAGGGTGCTATTACAAAAGATTACTTAATTGTAGATTACTGCTGTACATTTGAATCCCAGTATCTTATTAAGCTGTCAGATTTAATTACCATTATGTGTTTAGATTATGCCACAGATTATTTAGTTCGGTACCTAGGTTTGCCAACCTGTTTGCTGTGTGACATGACAGGGTGATAATTACAGCATTACTGTAAAACCTCTCTTTTGTTCTTTTTTTGCCATGGGAAAGACTAGAAGTCCTTGGCATCAGCACTGACCCCATGAAATGCTCATTCTTGCAAGTGTAAGTAATGTTTACCTCTGCAGGGGTCTGCTTCTCTAAAACCTAATTCTCTAGCCCATGAAAGAGGGAATAGGCAGAACAGGCCTGGGTTTGTTGGGTGTCAAAGCTCACAGTGAAAGCTAAACCCACAGCAAACAGAATGGATTTGGGCTTTGACCTGGGGCTGTGCCTGCTGCTGTGCTTACCTGCAGAGCTGCTTCCATCAGGGCCTTCCACACAGGGAGCTGTCTGCCATAGTATCACAGAATGGCTGGAGGGGAGCTGAGAGATCACAGATTATCACAGAATTATCATAAACTCAGCCAGGTTGGAAGAGACCCCCAAGCTCATCCAGTCCAACCTAGCACCCACCCCTATCCCATCAACCAGACCATGGCACTCAGTGCCCCATCCAGGCTTTGCTTCAACACCTCCAGGGACAGCAACTCCACCACCTCCCTGGGCAGCCCATTCCAGTGCCAATCACTCTCTCATCTGTTTCAATACCCTGCCATAGGTCTGTCAAATGGACTTGGTTGCTCAAGACCTCATCCAGCCTGGCCTTGAACACCCCCAGAGAGGAGGCATCCACAACCTCTCTGGGCAGCCTATTCCAGACTCTCACTACCCTCCTACTGAACAACTTCTTCCTCAGCTCCACTCTAACTCTGCTCTGCCTCAGCTCCAAACCATTCCCTCTTGGCCTGTCTCTGGACACGTTTATGGAAAATCCCTCTGCAGCCTTCCTGCAGGATCCCTTCAGGCACTGGCAGCAGCTCTGAGGTCCTCCTGGAGCCTTCTGTTCTACATGCTGCACACCCCCAGCTCCCTCAGCTTGTGCTCACAGCAGAGCTGCTGTAGCCCTTTGGTCATCTTTCTGGCCTCCTCTGGACTCAAACCCATGCCTCTGAGGTCTCCTGCTGAAAGCAGACAAAGCAAGCCTGAAGCTACCACCTCAAAAAGAAACGTGTGAGGATGAACTCTGCAAGGCAGCTGGGGAAGGGTTTGGCGAACAGATGCTCGCAGCTCTGTTTTCCATACACATGTTGTAGGTCAGAGTTCTGCACTCCACGTACTACAATCTTGAGTGATAAAACAGAACAGGCTGGAGTGGAGCAGGAAGTGATTGATAGGATGAAATATCCTTTGTGCTCTGAGTCTCTCCCTTCCATATGTAGGCATCAAGATGCAGTAGGTCCAGCATCTATAGCTGTCCCCATGGGTGGAGACACAAATTCCCTCTATAAAACACATCCTCTTTCCCTCCTCTCTCTACACAACCAATAGAGCTCCATCCATATTTATGCAGCAATAAATACATTAGATACAATTAATCTCTCCTAGCCACGATCCTCTCTTATTCAAATCCACCACTTAATTTCTCCCCTGCTCTGGTTGTGTGCACTGTACATTGATATAATCTGGTTAGCACTAAAGAAGAAGCCCTCTCTGCCTCACTCTCATCTGGGTTTTGGCACTCTCATTGTTTTAAAAGCCTAGAATGATAATAAAGTATAGGGAAAACACTTAGGAGAGCCATCCATTTCCTCAGCCTGTCTTCACTTAATTAATACTCCACATTTTCAAGAGGAGGACAAATCTTAGCTCCTTCGCCAAATTAAGGGAGGAAGAGATGCAATAAATATTCCACTGGGCTGAAGCAGTTTTTGCTTCCATTGCAGTCCTGAGCTCCAAGCTCTCTTTGTCTGGGTGCAGAGCTCCCACCCTGATGAGCCTCAAGGAAAGGGTTTGGGTTTCACAGAATCATAGAATGGTTTAGGTTGGAAGAGACCTCAAAACTCAGCCAGTCCCAACTCCCTGCCATAGGCAGGGACACCTCCCACTAGAACAGGTCGCTCAAGGCCTCATCCAACCTGGTCCTGAACACCTCCAGGGAGGTTGTGGAGCACATTCTTTGCTTCTGTGCTCCACAACCTCCCTGGGCAACCTGTGCCAGTGTCTCACCCCTCTCACTGCAAACAACTTCTTCCTAACATCCACTTTCAATCTCCCCTCTGCCACTTCAAACCCATTCCTTCTCCTCCTGCCATTCCCAGACCTTGTCAATAGTCCCTCCCCAGCCCTCCTGGAGCCCCCTTCAGATCCTGGAAGGCCACTCCAAGGTCTCCTGGAAGCTTTCTCCTCTCCAGGCTGGAGAGCCCCAGCTCTCTCAGCCTGTGCTCAGAGCAGAGCTGCTGCAGCCCCCTGAGAATCTTGGTGGCCTCCTCTGGACTGGGTCAAACAGTTCCATGTCCTGCTTGTGCTGGGGGTTCCAGGTGGGGTCTGAGGAGAGCAGAGCCAAGGGGCAGAATCCCCTCTCCTTTGAAGTCTGGAAGGACCCCACTCACATGTGCTTTTAGTACCACTGGGTACCATTTACCCTCAATCATGGCCCCTTGACTGGAAACTTTAGAGCTTCACTCAGAGCTTGCAGGAGGACTTGGAGTGTTCCCAGGAGCAGGGCTGGCTCGGCACTGCTTCCTCCACACGCCTGGGCTACAGACACTGGGGCACTAAGCTGTGCAGCCAGCTACACTGACATGCACTTCTGGCCCTTTTAACTGACATATTGGAGAGACTTTGGAGTAGGGAAGTGTCCAAGAAATTGCAAGTTTAGACCTATGAGCTTTTGTCCTCTAGACCTGTGAGTTTTGGTCACTGACCAGGCAGTATTAGCTCCTCAGTGCTTCTGTAGGAAGCCCAAGTGCCAGGACTCCCCCCAGAAGAAAGTCCATACTAAAGACAGAAAAGTTTTTGAAACATCTTGGATTCAGGCTCAAGTCTAGAGCCTGAGGTAATTTTGGTCTCTTTTTTCTTTCAATCTGAATTCTGCTATCATCAAGAAGGGTTTGAATTCTATTTAGAAAGGAGAGGCTAAGGAAAGAAGGAAGAGGAGAAGAATATGCAAAAACTACTCAGGAGAACCACAGCTTTGGGAAGTTCCAAATAAATTTCCACTCTCTTAGCAGAAATTCCAAAAACCCAAGGAAAAAAAGGAAAAAACAAAAACTCAACCTCTTTCAACTGATGGAAAATGAACTTACAAGCTCTTCAGGGCACCACAAAGTCCTGTGGCCAACTGGTGCTGAGTTTGCATCACCAAACTGTGATCCTGCAGGTCTGGTGCTGCTTGGGCCTTGTGACTCTAAATTAAAAAGCAGATTTCTGCTAAAGCAGCTCCTAGATTTATTTTAGATTTCTTTTTTCCCTCTTCAGTCAGAAAGACTTAAACCATTCCTTAGCTATGTGGCATCTATGGGCAGAAGGAGACTATTTATAACCAGGATTATCTCCCCTTAAAGTATCTGGATTCCAAGTGTATCCTACAGCAGTGAAAACCTCACCTTGGCAGAAAGCACCAAACACACAGAACGAGGCAACAAGACCAATTTACTGCCAGGAGCTTAATAACAACCTTGGCCTGGTGTTTTCCTGCCTAATTGATCTCATTTCTCAAATTAGCTAATTAGTGCTGGGCAGTGGGCACTGCTTAGCGTGGTGCATCACAGCTGGGAGGTGGCATGGCCAAGCTGCCCAACCAGGCTTGTTAGAGCCCTTGCACTGATGGCCACAGCAACCAAGAGCATGGGATCCCTTCATCAGGGAGAGGTTTCCTAATGAGAGATTAGAATCATACCCAAATGAAATGATTGTCCCTAGCTAATTAGATCAGCTGAAATTGACTAATGCAACCTTAAGCTGTATTTAATGAAACATGCCTGAAGTCTGCTGAATGAAGCTGAACAACACAAAGCCACAATCTACTTTACAGTTTTATTTTATAGGAACAATTGGAGGAGCTGTCAGTGCTGAGGTCTGGCTATGAAGATGCTGAAGGGGCTGGAGCAGTGCCCTCTGAGGAGAGGCTGAGGGACCTGGGGCTCTTTGGTCTGCTGAAGAGAAGACTTAGAGGGGATCTAATCAGTGTTTATAAATATCTGAGGGCTGGGGGTCAGGATGGAGGGCACAAACTCTGCTCAGTTGTGCCCTGGGATAGCACAAGGGGCAATGGATGTAAACTACAGCACAGGGAGTTCCACCTCAACATGAGGAAGAACTTCTTGACTGGAAGGGTCCCAGAGCACTGGCACAGGCTGCCCAGAGCACTTGTGGAGTTTCTTCTCCCACTTTGCTCTGCCCTGCTGAGGCCACAGCTGCAACACTATGTCCAGTTTTGGGCTCTCCAATTCAAGAGAGACAGAGACCTGCTGGAAAGAGTCCAGGGGAGAGCCACAAGGATAACTGGGGGTCTTGGGCATCTCCCCTATGGAGAGAGACTGAGAGCCCTGGGGCTGATTAGTCTGGAGAGCAGAAGGCTGAGAGAAGATCTCAGGTACAAATAGCTGAAGGGTGAGGAGCAGTGGCTGGGGCCAAGCTCTGTTTGGTGGTCAGCAGCAGTAAGCCAAGGAGCAACAGCTACAAACTGGACCAAAGAAGGTTTCACTTCAACAGGAGGAGAAATTTCTTTGCAGTGAGGGTGACAGAGTCCTGGAGCAGGCTGCCCAGAGAGGTTGTGGAGTCTCCTTCTCTGGAGACTTTCCAAACCCTCCTGGATGCCTTCCTGTGTGACCTACCCTGGGCAATGCTGCCTTGGCAGGGGGGTTGGACTCGATGATCTCTGGAGGTCCCTTGCAACCTTTGAAGTTCTTTGATTCTGAGATACAGGAAACTACTCAACACAAACCAGAAATGACACATGGGGAGTGAGGAGGCACCACCAGTTAGTTTTTAAGGTTTTCCCTCATTTAAATGCTCCTGAAAGATCTTTTCCAAACATTGTCCTTCACTTCAGAGAGCCAAGCTCCCACTCCTCTTGGGATGTTTGCCCATTTGTAATGACTAATCCCATTCTGGAGGTTGCTGGGCAATAGGGGCCTTTGATTTGCTTGGAAGGAAGCTGCAGCATTTCAAGCAGCATGAATTCCAGCCTGCTACAAGTCTCCCAGCTGGCAGAACAGCTTGAACATTCTGTATTTCTGATGAAATCTTTGATCACCTCATTGCAAGATTTGGTTGCCTACTCTCAGCTCTCTGGCAGCTCTGAGCACAACCTGCCATTTCTAGATGGGATTTGTTCTTTTACGGATCAGAGATGTTAAATAAATAAACCAAAGTGCCCTCAAGGTATCCAGGTCAATAATGCCACAGGCACAGGGGTCTCCAAATGCAGCACAGAAGATGTGACACTGCAATCGATGTCAGTCAGACCTTCCTTTGCCCATCTGCTGAGGTCCTCTCTTCAGACAGGAGCCAGCCCTGCTGCAGATGAACAGGGAAGGCAATCCTGATCCCTTGTTACCTTGGAGATCTTCCTCTGTTCCCAGGTTACCACCTAAGTTGCAAGGGAATATGGCTGTGGAATGAGGATCTGCTGGAGAGAGTCCAAGGGAGGGCTACGAGGATGACGAGGGGACTGGAGCACTGCCTGCTGAGGAGAGGCTGAGGGACCTGGGGCTGCTAAGTCTGCAGACTAGAAGACTGAGAGGGGATTGGATCAATGTCTCTAACTATCTGAGGGCTGGGGGCCAGGATGAGGGGGACAGGCTCTGCTCACTGCTCCCTGGGATAGGACAAGGAGCAATGGATGGAAGCTGCAGCACAGCAGGTTCCAGCTCAACATGAGGAAGAACTTCCGGACTGTAATGGTCCCAGAGCCTGGCACAGGCTGCCCAGAGAGGTTGTGGAGTCTCCTTCTCTGGAGCCTTTCCAGGCCTGTCTGGATCTGTTCCTGTGTGCCCTGAGCTAGATTGGATGGTCCTGCTGTGGCAGTGGGGTTGGACTGGATGCTCCCCTTGGGTCCCTTCCAATCCCTGACATTCTGTGAGCCTGTAAACTGTGCTCCTGTGAATCTTCAGCTCTCAATAGTCTCTGTGTGACCCTGGTCAAGAGACTTTCTCTGCAGCTCACTCCCGAAGGGGGCAATGATAAGTTCTCAGTCCCTCCCCTCCAGGACAGGCTCTATCTCTACCTTTGCATGTGAAAGGCCAAGACCACCCTGCTAAATAACAAGCAGCACTCTAGGAGTGCTGTGCCCTCCACCCACACCAATGCACTGAAGCTCCAGCTTATTCCTAGGAGACAAGGAGGAAGACACAAGAGGATCCCAAAAGCAAACACCAACAGAAGAGCCTCCCACAGTGGAACTGCATCCCAGGAGTGGAACATTTCCATTGAATCTAGGATAACTTTGCTGTTCTCCTTTCCTTGGCCAGCACAATCCCTTAACCAAAGAGAAACTTTCTAGCTACAGAGCAGTGTCTCAGCAGTGACAGCTGTGAGTTCACCCAAGCTGAGCTCACATCTCGAGCTGCTTCTGAGAGGCTCTCTTTATCTACATCATAGCTTTCATGCCTCACAGTAGCAATGACAAAAAATAGGCTGTACAAGTCAGGCCAGTGATTAAACAGCATTTTGGCAAGGTAGAGACTGTCTTCTCCCAAGCTCTCTTACTTGACTCAGATTTACCAATCAATCAATGCATGCATCTCTATCACAATAAAGCCATCATCTCTATACACAACCTGTCAGAAATGACAACTCCTCATTCTAATATTATGGGAAATATAACTGCCTTGGAGGAAACACCTGTTGGATTCCTAAAGTGGGAGAGAGAGGGGGAAAAAGCAGCTGGGAACCCACTTCATCATGATAGTGTCCACCCTGCCAAAGCCAAGCCTACTCTGCTGTTAGGAGCCACCCTCAAGGTGTCCACTCTGCCAAAGCCAAGCCCACTCTGCTGTAAGGAGCCACCCTCAAGGTGTCCATCCTGCCAAAGCCAAGCTCACTCTGCTGTAAGGAGCCACCCTCAAGGTGTCCACCCTGCCAAAGCCAAGCTCACTCTGCTGTTAGGAGCCACCCTCAAGGTGTCCACCCTGCCAAAGCCAAGCCTACTCTGCTGTAAGGAGCCACCCTCACCACATGCACTGAACTGCACAGAGTATCAAGATTGCATTGCCAAAGACCCTGCAGCTGGAGCTGACTCACAAGAGCAGGAGGTGCTTTGGTCTGTGGGTGTTCATGGAGATCTGGGGCAAGTGTCTGAACCTCTGAACATGCCATTTCAGCCTCCAATGGGACAAGAGGAAATGGATTTAAGTTTGAGGAAGGGAGATTCAGATTGGAAATTAGGAAGAAATTCTTTACATTAAGAGAAGACTCTGGGAAGACCTTAGAGAAGCCTTCCAGTACCTGAAGGGGGCTACAAGAAAGCTGGGGAGGGGGTTTTGACAAGGGCTTGAAGTGACAGGGTAAGTCACAATGGCTTTGAGCTTGAAAAGGGGAGACTGAGATTAGAGATGAAAAAGAAATTCTCTACAGTGAGGTTGGTAAGACACTGGCACAGCTTGCCCAGGGAGGTTGTGACTGCTCCCTCCCTGGGGGTGTTCAAGGTCAGGTTGGATAAGCAATCTGGGCTAGTGGGAGGTGTCCCTGCCTATGGCAGGTAGTTGGGACTGGTTGATCTTTAAGGTCTCTTCCAACACAAACTACTCTAGGATTCTGTATCACGTCTCTAGGATTCTGTGTCAGGTGATGAGCCAAGAATGTCAGCAGCCTGTGCCCAGCCCCCAGGGAGTGTTACAACAATAATCATCATTAAACTCAGAGAAGAAAAGGCAAAAGGTTTTACACCACAAGTAACTCCAGCTGATGTATCACCAAACGCTTAGCTTCGTCCAGTGTGCCTGAGGCACTCTGAGAGGGCTACAACACAGTGAACCATTTTTCCTCTCAGCCTGTTTCCATAAGCTAATAGAAAGCACTCACATTTCCATGGATCAGAGTAGATAATGCAGCTCTTAGCTGCACTTCAAGATGGGCAGACATGTCCAAGATGTTTCAAACTTCATTTGAGGACTAACATAAGTGATGAACAGTTGTCTATAGCATTAGAAGGCAGGGAGTGGAAATCCTTTTATCGAATTGTTAGCTGCCAACAGCTTCCTGCTGAGAACCTATCTTTAAACTCCTCATAGTGCCTTTGCAAAGCCCTAGAGCTTTGCTGAATCCCTCATCCACAGCCTTCCAACATCAGCTCTTCCACTTCTTGGCATGGGAAGACATGGCTGCAGTGAGTCTCAGCGTCATGTGCAGGCACTGAGGTCTGTGCTTACTTGGTTTGCTCCAAGTGCAGGAATCAGAGCTTGTTTCATAGAATCATAGAAATGGGATGGTTGGAATAGACCTCTGAGATCATCAGGTCCAACCTTCTACCCAACACCTTCATGAGCACTATTTCTTCCTTACAGGTAAAAGACAGAACTAGAAGCTCACCAGGCTCTGTTACCAAACCACCACAGCCCACATTGAGACCAGCGACTCTAGTGCCTGCTCGTCCACAATCTGCTCCAGAGGCAGAGCTGGGGATCACAGGATCCTAATGCAGTGGGGTTGGAAAGGACCCCCAGAGCCCAACCCCTCCAACATCCCCTGCCAAAATGGGGTCACTCACAGCAGGCTGGTACAGAAGTTTTTTGTGTTCTTTGATTTTCCCAGAGAGAGGTAAAGGGGTAGAAGCCTACAGGTGAAGCACCTAGGGACAAGCAAGGGCTGGAAGAGTTGCACCATTGGTCCCTAGAAACCCACACGTGAGAAATCAGTGCCCAAAATCCTCCAGAGAAAAGTCATCTGTGGGCACCTGTGCCCAGCAGCTGGGTCTGGAAAGCCCCAGCCCACCAGCAAAGACACCTCCATGTCCTTCCCCTGCCCCTGTCCCACAGCCTTGGGGATGGCTTAACACTTGGCATGGGGGCTGAAGGGTTCCCATCCCACTTGGGAATCCTCTCATTGTTCCTTGACTCACTCCCAGCTCTGCACATCTGCTTAGCCTTTTCCTTCAGGGAGGAGTGGAATTTCACACACACAATGAACACTGCCTGTGCCTGTGAAAGCTGCTTCAAAGCCTCTTGTCTCACTCTCACCCTGAACTGTGAGAATATGGTGCTTGTCTGGGCTTGGCTTATTCATCACCGTGGATTATATCACTCCAATCACAAAGCATCGAAGTCCTTTCTCTACCTTACAAGGAGCTGGGAGGTTTAATTAATTGACACAGAGGCATTGTGTGTCGTTGCAAAATATTACAATTTAGAGTACTCCATCCAATAATTAAGGCATGCAGCACGCAACAAGTAAAATGAATCTTAAAAATGAGTAGTTAAATTCTGCTTAATTACATCCAGTGAACCAAATCTGCCCCTAAGCAGTGCACATGTAATCCCAGAGAAGTCAGACTGCTTGCACAGAGTGCACTAAAACAAAAATAGTCTGCAGTTAGCTGCTCTCTTGCAGCAACTCTTTCAGTCCCCCACGAAGTTTAGGGACATTACTTAGAGCTGTAAACAGGAACAATAAAGGAAAATTAAAGCTGAGCTGAGAAAACTGCCAGGAAAGGGATGTAGCATTGGGACTTTACACACAAAGAGAAGGGCTGAAGCCAGTGTGATAGGTGCTGCCTGACAGCACAGTTGTAAACTGCAGTCAGAACTCCCCAGTTGCAGGACTCCAGGTGTTGATGTGACCCTCAGGTCACTCCTGACACCTCTGAGGAGTTGGCAGCATGGAGAGATTCAGACTGCATGAGGATATTTGGACTGCCTAAACAGTGGTCTGGATGCACCAGGTCCTGCTTCCATAAGACTGCCTCAGAGTGCCACACAGAAGAGGAATCACAGAATGGTAGGGGTTGGAAGGGACCTCCAGAGATCATTGAGTCCAGCTCCCCTCACACCTAGAGCAGACTGCAGAGGAACCCATCCAGGTGGGTTTTGAAAGTCTCCAGAGAAGGAGACTCCAAAATCTCTCTGGGCAGCCTGCTCCAGGCCTCGTGTCACCCTCACCACAAAGAAGTCTCCTCATGTTGAGGTGGAACCTCCTGGGTTCCAGCTTGTACCTGGTATTCCTCATCCTATCACTGGGCACCACCAAACAGAGCCTGGCACCTTCATCCTGACACCCACCCCTCAGATATTGATAGACATTGATCAGGTCCCCTCTCAGCCTACTCCTCACCAGACTAACTTGCTCCAGAGCTTTCAGCCTTTCTTCACAGCAGAGATGTTCAAGTCCCTTCGGCATCTTTGTAGCCTCTGTTGGATTCTCCAGCAGGTCTCTGTCTCTCCTGAGTTGGGGAGCCCAGAACCAGACACAATATTCCAGGTGTGGTCTCACCAGAGCAGAGCAGAGGGGCAGGAGCAGCACCTCCCTAGCCCTGCTAGCCACACTTTGCTTGATGTCCCCAGGATGCCCTTGGCCCTCTTGGCCACAAGGACACATTGCTGGCCCATGCAGAACTTGCTCTCCACCAGGACTTCAAGCCCTTTGTGCATGGACATCTGCTTGTGACCTGCTCTCCACTTCTGCACTCAACCTCCATCCAAAGCACCTCCCCCCTCAGCTCTCACTTTGCTGAGGAGGATGCAGAGCAGGTGCAGTGACTCCAGCGCTTCCTGCAAATTCCTACGGCACATTCCTGCTGGGGAAGCTGGAGACTGCTGCAGGCAGCCCTGGTGTCAGACCTAGGAGCTGTTGCTTCTGGCAGGAAACAGCAGCTCCCTGTTCACAGCTTCCCTTACCATATCGCTGCTGAGTCACAGAATTAATTGGGTTAGAAAAGACCTTTTCTAAGAGATTTCTAAGAGATCATCGAGTCCAACATAGCACCCACCTAATCAACTAACCCATGGCACCAAGTGCCCCATCCAGCCTCTTTTTAAACACCTCCAGGGATGGGGACTTCACCACCTCCCTGGGCAGCCCATTCCAATGCCAATCACTCTCTGCCAAAAACTTCCTCCTAACATCCAGCCTGACCCTGCCCTGACACAGCTTCAGGCTGTGTCCCCTTCTTTTGTCCCTGGCTGCCTGGCAGAAGAGCCCAACCCCACCTGGCTACAGCCTCCCTGCAGGTAGCTGCAGACAGCAATGAGCTCTGCCCTGAGCCTGCTCTGCTGCAGGCTGCACACCCCCAGCTCCCTCAGCCTCTCCTCACAGGGCTGTGCTCCAGGCCCCTCCCCAGCCTTGCTGCTCTTCTCTGGACACCTGCAGCACCTCAACATCTTTCTTAAACACAGCACTCAAGGTGTGGCCTGAGCAGTGCTGAGCACAGAGGCAGAAGGACTGCCCTGGTCCTGCTGGCCACACTGCTCCTGAGCCAGGCCAGGAAGCCATTGGCCTTCTTGGCCATCTGGGCACCCTGCTGGCTCGCGTTCAGCCTATTAACAACCAGTCTTGTTAACTCTCAAGACTCTGCCAATCTACCCAGCCTGTCCAGGTCCCTCTGCAGAGCCCTCCTACCCTCCAACAGATCCACACTTCCTCCCAACCTGGTGTCATCTGCAAACATACTAATGGTGAACTCAATCCCCTCATCCAGATCACAGGATCACAGGACGTCAGAGTTTGGAAGGGACCCAAAGAGCTCATCCAGTCCAAGCCCCCGGCCAGAGCAGGACCATCCAATGTAGCTCAGGGCACACAGCAACACATCCAGACAGGCCTGGAAAGGCTCCAGAGAAGGAGACTCCACAACCTCTCTGTGCCAGTGCTCTGGGACCCTTCCAGGCAAGAAGTTGCCCTTGTGTTGAGCTGGAACCTCCTGTGCTGTAGCTTCCATTCATTGCTGCTTGTCCTGTCCCAGGGAGCAGTGAGCAGAGCCTGTCCCCCCCTCCTGACCCCCAACCCTCAGATAGTTAGAAACATTGATTAAATCCCCTCTCAGTCTTCTCTTTTCCACACTAAGCAGCCCCAGGTCTCTCAGCCTCTCCTCACAAGCCATGCCTTCCAGTCCCCTCATCATCCTCGGAGCCCTCTGCTGGACTCTCTCCAGCAGATCCCTGTCCCGCTTCAACTGGGATGTGTTCATCATCAGATCGTCAATAAAGATATTAAACAGGACTGGGCCCAACACTGGTCCCTGGGGGACACCACTGGGAGCCTCCCTCTCCACTCCTGAGGTCACAGAGATAAGTTGCAGCCTCTTCCTGGCATGCACAGGGCCATGTGCATGGCTTTGCTCTTCCTCTGCCACCTGTGCTGAGCACAGGTTATATTTGAAGCACTAAACCTTGGATTCTGCTACTCCGAACACACACACACCAGAGGCTGGCTTTGATTCTGGAAGGGTTGTTCAGAGACTAAAGCAGCAGACAGCTTGAGTAAGGGTGGCAAAGTTCAGCTCCTCATTATGAGATTAAAACCTTGAAGCAGTTGCCATGCACCAAGGGGCACAGCAGAATTTGGCAAATGGGAAGGGAAAAAACAACCAAACAAAACCAACAGAAACCCAAACCTTAAATCTTCTCACACTGGTAAATAATCCCTGGAGACAACCTTGTCATGTTTTATGACAGCATCTCAGCACTTCCATCTTCATTATTGTCTTTTGTCCTTTTAGGGGGCACTGCTCATCAAAACGTGCATGGCTGGTTCGGGGTCAGTTGAATTGCAGCAGCATTTCAGAGCAGCCTGGTGGGGGATCCGCAGAGGCCACCAGAACCTCCCCCTGAATGCTCACACATCTGGAAGCCGTCCCGGGACAGAGCTCTGGCGTGTAAATGCCTGCTGAGTGTTAGAGTATTTCACTAAGCGCTCCCAGTCCGTCAAGGTTCACAGGAGAGTGGAGGCTGGGAACATTTGGGATCGTTTGTGGCTTAGAGCCATTAGCTACTTCCACCCACTTATTCTGACGTTATTAATAGCAAGAGAATCTAAAGAGCAGAACTCTGCTCCTCAAGACCCTGGAAAACAGAGGTGAGTTTCACTCAGGGCCACAGGCAGGGAGCCAGGACCCAGCCGAGGTGCAGACTCTGCCGGGGAGTGCAGCCCTGTCCGTGCCCAAGCTGCCGGAGCACTGAGCAGATTCTTCCTCCCTGCAGACCTGCCCCAGCCTCTTGCTTCAGGTCTGTACCTGTGGTAGTTTGAGGGATCCTTAAACAAACCACAAGGACAGAAGCCCACCACAGGAGGCTGAACCTGCTCCTCCCAGGGAATTGCAGGGTTGTTACTCCATTCTGTCCTCCGCGGTGCCTGACTGATCTCTCCCCTTCTCATCCCTGCCGTTCTTCCGCCCACTTCCCCTCTCCGTGCCCACGGTTCGAGCGGGGGATGGCAGGCAGGGAACTGAGCTGCCTCCTTGCGGCCAGCGGGGCCTTGCAGGCCCGGCCGGGGAGGGCAGTTTTGGCCTTCCCCAGCCCGACTGAGGGTGGGAGGGGGGAGGATTCTGGAAGGGCAGCTTGGGCCTGGTGGGTTTTGTACCGGTTC
Organism: Tricholaema leucomelas; assembly: GCA_013400475.1. Classification (NCBI taxonomy): domain Eukaryota; kingdom Metazoa; phylum Chordata; class Aves; order Piciformes; family Lybiidae; genus Tricholaema lacrymosa; species Tricholaema leucomelas. The sequence continues at coordinate 2,262 of WAAF01005395.1, read as the reverse complement.
TACCTGATTGCCTTCTGCAAATATGCTCTTGGAAATAGAACTTCTCTTTCAGTGTCCGTGTGCAGCTCCTCATTCGTACTGCTGGGACGGGGCAGGAGTCAGTGCTGTCCTCCAGCCTTGGCTATGCTGGTGGCCCAGACTGGGACACACCGCAGGGGACATCCTCCGAGCGATAACCACAGGAAGCAGCAGCTGCATCGTCAGGCGGGTGTGGGCTCCCCCTTGTCAGTTGCCCTCCTCTTGGCTGGTGTTAAGAAGGGCATTAAACACCACATGCGAGGGAAATAGGCTGAGTGCCAGGAGGCTGGAGCCAGCTCTGCCCAGTGGTGCCCACTGACAGCACAGGGGCAATGGTGCAAGCTGAGGCAGAGGAAGTTCCATGGAAACAGGAGGAGGAATTTGTGCCCTGTGAGGGTGCCAGAGCCCTGGCACAGGCTGCCCAGGGGGGCTGTGGAGTCTCCCTCTCTGCAGATATTCAAGAGCTGTCTGGATGTGTTCCTGTGTGATCTGCTCTGAGTGATGCTGCTCTGGCAGGGGTTGGACTGGATGAGCTCTGGAGGTCCCTTCCAGCCCCTGGCACTCTGTGATGCTGTGATTCTGTGACCTGCCCTCCACTGAGCCATGGACAGTGCCACAAAAGCTACCTGTGTGAGCTGTAGCTCCACTCTCTCCCTGCTAAAACTCAAGTCAAGTGGCTAAACCCCAATGCCACTACTCCTATGGGAGACCTGGGATGTTTCTGGCTACCCTTTCATCAGTGCCAAGAGTGAGGAACATCCTAAATCCCCCCGGACTCAAAGGCAGAGATCGATCTGGTTTATCAGCTACCATGGCTGAAGTCAGTTAGGGAGCCACTTGTAGCCTGGCACACAGGAATGGATTTCATCCCATACAAACCAATCTCCTGCTGAGGAAATCAGGACTCAGCCTGTGAAAGAAGCTTTGCCTAAAGTTTCTTCACCATCTCCATGAGAAGATTTGGAAGCCTCCAGGACTCCATGGAGCTTTTGGCTTCTTATTAAGCCATTGCATATCTGCTTAATTATGGTTAATCATGAAATAGGGGTGGAAGAGGCATTCTTCTTCTTCTTCTTCTTTCTTCTTCTTCTTCTTCTTCTTCTTCTTCTTCTTCATTTTAGTATTATTACTACTATTGCTATTGTTGTTGCTGTTAATGTGTCGTTACAGTGTGATTTATGGCACTGGTGTCAGTGTCAGAATTCCTGTGGGTAATTAAAAGACTACACACAGACTGCCAGAGGCCTCAGTCCCTCTCAGCAGCCTCGTTAGCAATCAGAGGCTGACCAGATCATGAATAGAGTGATTTGCACAAGTTCACAGGGATAAGCTAATTATGAAACTTATTCTTCTGCACTCAGGGCTCACTCCATCAGCCATGCAAGTTCTTGGGATGATTAGAGCATTGTATAACCTGCCAGCAGATTAGCACCCACGGGTGGGTGCAGCTGCAGGGGCGATCTGCAGTACAACTCTGCTTTGCACCTTGAATCCGGATCCCTGCGACTCTTACGCAAGCCTGATGATACAGGTGGGACAGGAGCCTGGGGAAGAGGGAGGAGGTGTTGTGTTGTCACATGAAGGCTAGGAAAAAAAGGCTGAGGGAGAGAGGGAGAGGCTGCATGAGGTAAGCTCTCTGAGCTTAAATCTCCAGGAAACAATAGAGGGGGAAAGCTTCAGGAAGGAGCTGGACTAAGCTTGGGATTAGCTGGTTAAATTCATGAGGAATGGTGTCTGGCTGCAGTCAGAGGGAGTTTAGGTGCCAAGCAGAGTGAGCATGAGTGCAAACTGACATTACTAAGTTCTGTATGGAAGGTCTGAGTCTGGCTTTCAAAACTGACTCAAGAAGTAAATCATAGTCCAGTGGAGACCTGAGGATGAGTGTGGGGCTTGAGCATCTGTGAAGAAAGGCTGAGAGCCCTGGGGCTATTTAGTCTAGAGAAGGCTGAGAGGAGATCTGATCAATGTCTATCAATACATGAGGGGTGGGTGCTAGGATGAAGGTGCCAGGCTCTGTTTGGTGGTGCCCAGTGACAGGACAAGGAGCAATGAATAGAAGCTGGAACCTGTGAGGTTCCACCTCAACATGAGGAGAAACTTCTTTAGTGTGAGCATGCTGGAGCCCTAGAGCAGGCTGCCCAGAGACTTTCCTCTCTGGAGACTTTCAAAAGCCCCCTGGATTTGTTCCTGTGAGAACTGCCCTGGATGACAATGGAAGAGTCATAGAATCACAGAATCAGTCAG
>WAAF01005394.1:19224-31882 GCA_013400475.1 Tricholaema leucomelas | reverse complement strand
TCCTTCCTTCCTTCCTTCCTTCCTTCCTTCCTTCCTTCCTTCCTTCCTTCCTTCCTTCCTTCCTTCCTTCCTTCCTTCCTTCCTTCCTTCCTTCTTTTTTATTCCCCTCCCCTGCCTTACAAGGTCCTAGCAGCAAACAATTTGCATACTCAAGTGCCACTTGGAGAGAGGGAGATGCAATTCAATTGTTTGTCTTGGTTCCAGGCTGAGTGAGTCTGTGAGGAGCACAGCCCTGTGAGGAGAGGCTGAGGGAGCTGGGGGTGTGCAGCCTGCAGAAGAGGAGGCTCAGGGCAGAGCTCATTGCTGTCTGTAGCCAGGTGGGGTTGGGCTCTGCTGCCAGGCAAGCAGCAACAGAACAAGGGGACACAGCCTCAAGCTGTGCCAGGGCAGGTCTGGGCTGGATGTTAGGAGGAAGTTGTTGGCAGAGAGAGTGATTGGCATTGGAATGGGCTGCCCAGGGAAGTGGTGGAGTTGCTGTCCCTGGAGGGGTTGAAGCCAAGCCTGGCTGGGGCACTTAGTGCCATGGTCTGGTTGCTTGGGCAGGGCTGGGTGCTAGGTTGGGCTGGCTGAGCTTGGAGCTCTTTTCCCACCTGCTGGATTCTGTAGTTGTAGGCATGCCCCATGGTGCCCAGTGACAGGACAAGGGGCAGGTGGACACAAAGTGGAACCCAGGAAGCTCCACCTCAATATATGGAGAAACTTCTTTGCTGTGAGAGTACTTTAAACCTTGCAGTAGGCTGCCCACAGAGGTTCTGGAGTCTCCTTCCCTGAAGACTTTCCAACCTGGCTGATTCTATGAGTCCAACCTCCCTCCTCGAGCCTAACCTTCCTCATCACAGAGCTGTCCCAGTCCCCTGAGCATCTTTGTACCCTCTGCTGCACTCTCCCCAGCAAGCCTTTGTCCTTCTTGACCTTATCACAATGTCCAGCTGCTTGCATTTTAACATCTAATTAACTGGATAGAGCTGGGTGCTAGGTTGGACTGGAGAGCTGGGTGCTAGGTTGGACTGGATGACCTAGGAGGTTTCTTCCAACCTGGTTGATTCTATGATCCACTTCCATTTAGGGCACTGGGAAAATGCTGAGAGTGCCACATCCCCTTTTGTCTTTGTTTACAGGCTTTGTGGCTCTAAGCACAGGCAGAGATGCTCAGAGACATTTAGCATCACGCTGCAGGGCTCAGCTTTGTTCCAGCTCATTTGCAGCAAGGTGTCTGCTGGAGTCATTTTCCAAGCTAAAGCCTCACTCAACCCCCACCCCCCTCCTCCAGCTTCTATTTCTGCAGGGCCACAAGAAGGGAATTTCAGAGAGAGCTATTCCCCAGAGCAAGCTGGTGGGAGAAGTTGTCCTCAACTGGCTCCCACCATTGTGTTGCCCAGCAGACTGAAAAGAACAACCTCCCCCCTATAAAAACAACAACCACAAACAAATAAGTCTCTTCCTTTCTGTTTTAAAGAAGCAAGCAGCACTGCTGCTGCTGCTGCTTCATCTCTTGTGCAGCAGCAGAAGTGTCTGGGAAGCACAAAAAGAAGCATCTTATGAGTGGTGCTTGCAGCATGACCTCACCATGAGGCTCCTTTCTCCAAGGAGGAGAGCCCTGCAGAGGGACCTGGCCAGGCTGGATGGGTGGGCAGAGGCCAATGGGATGAGACTGAACAAGGCCAAGTGCAGGGTTCTGCACTTTGGCCACAACAGCCCCAAGCAGCACTACAGGCTGGGGACAGAGTGGCTGAGAGCAGCCAGGCAGAGAGGGAGCTGGGGGTGTGCAGCCAGCAGCAGAGGAGGCTCAGGGCAGAGCTCATTGCTGTCTGCAGCTCCCTGCAGGGAGGCTGTAGCCAGCTGGGGTTGGGCTCTTCTGCCTGGAGGCTTCAGAACTGGATGCAGCATCTGAACCTAGGGTGTCTCATTTTTTAAGACCAGCTAAGATCCAGCAAGCATCAGCCCTGCATTAATTGAGTCTGGATCGAGGCAAAGCAGCAAATCCTCCCACCAGAGCTTGCTGTGCTACAAAGGAGACACAGGCAGAAAAAGGAGCAGTTAATTCTGATTGAACTAAATAAAGCCACGAGAGTGAGAGGGAGAATTTTGTCACTGAAATACATCCCATAGGCTGCAGTGAATAACTGCATTCAACACTCACATCCCCAGGCATTAATGAAATGGATTTGGGCCAAGCTGTCCTCTCTCCCTTTCCCTCTCATTCTCAGCAGCAGTGATGATGAAGTTAATCTTCTCAAAGTGCTGTGGTTGTCTCGGTCCCAGCTTTAACTCAGCTTGTCTGTGGATGTCAGATGGGAGTCTCGAGTTTTCCTGTCATTAGGAGGGAATTATTTCCACCTGGCATCCTTAAAATAATAGCCAGCATCTCACATCTCAAAGGCAGAACTACTCCAGCAAGGAGACAAAGGCTGCAAACTTCATAGGTTGGGTTCCTCTCTGAGGGCATTTTGGGATGCTGCTCCATGTAGTGAGTCACTTTAGTATGAGGTGGAGGTGGTTTCTTATAGTCATAGAATTGTTTGGGTTGGAAATGAGCCCAACCATTAACCCAACAGCACCATGGCCATCAGACTCCATTCTAGTATCACAGAGAACTGTGTTGGTTGGAGAAGACCTCTTAAGATCCAGTCCAGCTGTCAACCCAACAGCACCATGGCCATCAGACTCCATTCTAGTATCACAGAGAACTGTGTTGGTTGGAGAAGACCTCTTAAGATCCAGTCCAGCTGTCAACCCAACAGCACCATGGCCATCAGACTCCATTCTAGTATCACAGAGAACTGTGTTGGTTGGAGAAGACCTCTTAAGATCCAGTCCAGCTGTCAACCCAACAGCACCATGGCCATCAGACTCCATTCTAGTATCACAGAGAACTGTGTTGGTTGGAGAAGACCTCTTAAGATCCAGTCCAGCTGTCAACCCAACAGCACCATGGCCATCAGACTCCATTCTAGTATCACAGAGAACTGTGTTGGTTGGAGAAGACCTCTTAAGATCCAGTCCAGCTGTCAACCCAACAGCACCATGGCCATCAGACTCCATTCTAGTATCACAGAGAACTGTGTTGGTTGGAGAAGACCTCTTAAGATCCAGTCCAGCTGTCAACCCAACAGCACCATGGCCATCAGACTCCTTTCTGGTATCATAGAGAATTGGGTGGGTTGGAGAAGCCCTCTTAAGATCCAGTCCAGCTACCAACCCAACACCACCATGGCCATCAAACTCCTTTCTGGTATCACAGAGAATGGTGTTGGTGGGAGAAGACCTCTTAAGATCCAATCCAGCTATCAATCCACAAGGATTAGCCAGTTCCAGCCCCCCTGCCATGACCAGGGACACTCTACTCTAGAGCAGGCTGCCCACAGGTGTTTATAGACATTGATTCAATCCCCTCTCAGTCTTCTCTTCTCCAGACTAAGCAGCCCCAGGTCCTTCAGCCTCTCCTCACCAAGCAGTGCTGCAGTCCCCTCATCATCCTCATCACCCTCCCTTGGACTGTCTCCAGCAGATCCCTGTCCCTCTTCAACTGGGGAGCCCCAAACTGAAGGCAGCACTCAAGATGTGGACACCAGCAAAAGAGTCTGGCTCCTTCTTCTTGACATCCAGCCTGAAGGTATTTAATCATAGAATCACAGAATCAGTCAGGGTTGGAAGGGACCACAAGGAGCAGCCAGTTCCAACCCAGGGACACCCTACCCTAGAGCAGGCTGCACACAGCCTCAGCCAGCCTGGCCTGAAACACCTCCAGCCCTGGGGCCTCAACCACCTCCCTGGGCAACCCATTCCAGCCTCTCACCACTCTGATGCTCAACAACTTCCTCCTCAAAAGCAGTTACTTTGAGATATAATTATTTTTAGCTTCTCTACACTCTGAGTTTTTGTAGCTTCATTCACTCAGCTCTTCAAGGGGGTGGGAGTAGGAAGGTGGGAAGAGTGAAGTAGCAATTCCATACTCATTCGTGGGCTTCCTTCCCTACTGAGCTATCTACACACTCAGGCTCTGTCAGTTTAACACTTTATGGAGTCATGGAGCAGTTTTGTTCACTTCAAAAAGCTCCAGTTCTGAAAAACCAGGCAAATTAAGTGGTTTGTAAGTAAAAGAAATAGAGGAGGGAAAAGAGTTTTATTGTGCTAACTTCATCTTTAAGTTGAGCAAAGGGAAAAGGAGTCAACCAGCTGAAAATATCTGAAGTGGCTACTGCTGGCTTCTCCTCACAGTATCCCAGAGGTGTTCCATGTGGGAGGAAGCAGATCTGATACTTTTCCTTCTTTGAGAGGGAACTAAAAACTAGGAGGAGAATCTTCTGTTAAAATTAGAAGCATTTGGCCCCTCAGGTCAGAGAACTAAAGTTTGCCAAGAGAATCATAGAATCCAGCAGGCTGGGAGAGAGCTCCAAGCTCAGCCAGCCCAACCTAGCACCCAGCCCTGCCCAACCAACCAGACCATGGCACTAAGTGCCCCAGCCAGGCTTGGCTTCAACACCTCCAGCCATGGCCACTCCACCACCTCCCTGGGCAGCCCATTCCAATGCCAATCACTCTCTCTGCCAAGAACAAGCAAGAACATGTAGAGAACAAGCAGGGACATCTAGGGAACAAGCAGGGACATCCAGGGAACAAGCAGGGACATCCAGGGAACAAGTAGGGACATCCAGGGAACAAGCAGGGACATCCAGGGAACAAGCAGGGACATCTAGGGAATAAGCAAGGGCATCCAGGGAACAAGCAGGGACATCTGGGGAACAAGCAGGGACATCTAGGGAATAAGCAAGGGCATCTAGGGAACAAGCAAACATCTAGGGAACAAGCAGGGACATCCGGGGAACAAGCAGGGACATCTGGGGAACAAGCCTATGAGGAGCAGCTGAGGGAGCAGGGGTAGCTCAGTGTGGAGAAGAGGAGGCTGAGGACAGAGCTCATTGCTCTCTACAGCTCCCTGAAAGGAGGTTTCAGTGAGGTTGGGGTTAGGCTCTGCTCTTTAGTCTCAGGTGAGAGAGGAGAGGAAAATGGCCTGAAATTGTGCCAGGGGAGGGTTAGGTTGGAGAGGAGGGAAATGTCTTTGCTGCAAGAGTCATCAGGGATTGGCACAGGGAGGTGTTGGAGTCCCCATCCCTGGAGGTGCTCAAGAAACCTGTGGCCATGGCACTCTAGGATGTGTTTTAATGGCCATGGTGGTGTTGGGTTGCTGCTTGGACTGGATGATCTTGGAGCTCTTTTCCACCTGAAATAATGCTGTGATTCTGTGGCAGATATTACCCCTTGAGGAACCTTCTTGCTGAAAAAAAAAACCACCCCAACCTTTGGCTTCTTTTCCTCTTCCTATCCTCATCTTTCAAACTCCATTTGCCCCCTTTGTACCTCTCAGGTGGTGCTGATGCTGCCCCCCCTCCTAGAGAAGCTCCTAGATGGAAGCTCAGCATTAGATGCTTGAACAGTAGCCCTCATTTTTCCTCCCCCCCCCTCCACCTCTCTTTTAATCTGAGGTTTATTTTCTTCCAGGCTTGTTGTGCAGTGATGATGGAATACCAAACTAAATGGAGATTAATGAACCCCCCTCAGCTGACTGTTAGCATCCAGCAGCATCTCAGTGCTCTGGCATTTCCTTCCACATCAGTTGTTGCTGTAATAGATCTGGAAGAGCTTAGTTGGGCTTTTGTTGTGCCTGGGAAACTTGAGTGGCTCTGTGAGTTGTTGCTTTCTTTTTCTGGTTGAAGGATTTGTGTCATCTTGCAGCCATCTACAAAACAAGGTTGTAACAAAACAGAGGCTTGGACTTGGAATGGTTTGGTGGGACAGGAAAATGAATCAGGATGTAAACTCCAGGCTGTGAAAAGGAACCAGTGGTGATGACTACTGCACTCCCAGGCTTGCTGAGATGTCTAAGAACAAGAACATAAATATAGGTAAGGGAGTTGCTCTCTGGGCTCTGGGGCTGCATGAACTTCTCTCTCTAACCTAACCTGCCATCTGTGTGACTAATCCATCTGGTTGTCCTGAAGAGGTCTTCTATATAGTTCACTCTCTTTGAAGATTGGAAACTGGATATTGGAAACTCCAAGAGTTGTAGAATCAGGAGCAGTTTGGTCATGTGGAGCTGTCTCTGCCCAAGGCAGGGGAGTTGGAACTCAATGGTCTTTAAGGTCCACTCCAGCACAAACCATTCTATGAATCCTAGAATCATAGAATGGTTTAGGTTGGAAGGGACCTCAAGGATCATCCAGCTCCAACCCCCTGCCATAGGCAGGGACACCTCCCACTAGAGCAGGCTGCTCAAGGCCTCATCCAGCCTGGCCTTGAACACCTCCAGGGAGGTTGTGGAGCACAGAAGCACCCAATGTGATCTTTGATCACATTGGGTGCTTCTGTGCTCCACAACCTCCCTGGGCAACCTGTGCCAGTGTCTCACCACCCTCACTGTAAAGAACTTCCTCCTAACATCCAGTCTAAATCTCCCCTCCTCCAGTTTAAACCCATCCCCCTCGTCCTGACATTACCAGACCTTGTCAATAGTCCCTCCCCAGCCTTCCTGTAGGCTCCCTTCAGGTACTGCAAAGCCACTCTAAGGTCTCCTGGAAGCCTTCTCTTCTCCAGGCTGCAGAGCCCCAACTCTCTCAGCCTGTCCTCATAGCAGAGCTGCTCCATCTATGAACCTGGCATGGATTTGTTTACAGAAGGAGTCTCCTCCCTCTCAAAAAATAATTCCTGAACTCATCAGATAGCAAAAAAAAAAAAACCATCCTAGAATCACAACATCACAGAAGGTCAGGGGCTGGAAGGGACCTCCAAAGCTTATCCAGTCCAACCCTGCTGCAAGAGCAGGAATGCTTAGTGCAGATCACAGAGGAACACCTCCAGGTGGGGGTTGAATATCTGCAGAGAGGAAGACTCCACAACCCCCCTGGGCAGCCTGTGCCAGGGTTCTGGCACCCTCTCAGGGAAAAGATTACTCCTCACTGAGGAAGCAGGGAATGAGATGCAGAACTGCTGGTATGGATAAAATCATTTCCCAGGGATTAGGAGAATTCCACATCAAACAAACCCAGGAACTCTGAGATTTTGGTGCCACCTGGCAAACAGCAAACAATTCCACTCAGCTTCTCCTTTCCCTTCCACATCACCCAGCTGGGGCTTTGTTTTCAATTTCCCTGTGGTTTTGGGTTTGTTTGGTTTGATTTCATTGTCCAGTAACCAATAATGAATGGGAACTGAAGTGAAGGGATTAAACTCAGCCATTGAGAGGCAATGGATTGAAGCTGGAGGAGGAGAGATTTAGACTGGAGATGAGGAAGAAATTCTTTGCAGTGAGGGTGGTGAGACACTGGAACAGGTTGTGGATGAACACCTCCAGACAGGAATCAAGGGTAGGTTGGATGAGACCTTGAGCAACCTGGGCTGGATGGAGGTGTCCCTGCCCATGGCAGGGGGGTTGGAATTGGATGTTCTTTAAGGTCCCTTCCAACCCAACCCATTCTATAGATCTATGATTGAAAGCTTAGAATCATAGAAGCAACCAGGTTGGAAGAGAGCTCCAAGCTCATCCAGGCCAACCTAGCACCCAGCCCTGGCCAATCAACCAGACCATGGCACTAAGTGTCCCAGCCAGGCTTGGCTTCAACACCTTCAAGGATGGTGACTCCACCACTTCCCTGGGCAGCCCATTCCAATGCCAATCACTCTCTCTGTGAAGAACTTCATAGAATCATAGAATCAAGCAGGTTGGCAGAGACCTCCAAGCTCATCCAGTCCCACTTAGCACCCAGCCCTGGCCAACCAACCAGACCATGGCACTAAGTGCCTCATCCAGTCCTTTCTTGAACACCTCCAGGGATGGCGACTCCACAGCCTCACAGCACATGAGTAGATGTGGAGGAACAGATTTTGCTTGTGGAGGATAAACCTTTCTATGCTTTCTTAGTGCCATCATCTAGTTGATTGGATAGAGCTGGGTGCTAGCTTGGACTGGATGATCTTGGAGGTCTCTCCCAACCTGATTGATTCTATGATTCTATGATTCTGCACTGCAATAGGTCAGTTTTTCCCTGGAAAAATTAAGGTGCCTGGAAAAAAACCCCAGAGACTGCCCTGACTCAGGTGTTTGCTTCTTTGTGTGTCCACTCATGGGTCATGCATACAGCAGAAGGCTTTGCCACGATGCCACATTCATTCCAGCTCATCACAGATGGAGAAGCCTTTTCTTTCCCCCCTCTTCAGAGATGGAGAAGCCTTTTCTTTCCCCCCTCTTCAGAGATGGAGAAGCCTTTTCTTTCCCCACTCTTCAGAGATGGATAAGCCTTTTCTTTCCCACTCCTCAGAGATGGAGAAGCCTTTTCTTTCCCACTCCTCAGAGATGGAGAAGCCCTTTCTTTTCTCAGTCTCCTTAGTAAATTTTTGCCAGGCTTTGGAAGAGGCTACCCAGGGAGTTGGTGGAGTCCCCATCCCAGGAGCTGTTCAAGAAACCTGCGGCCATGGCACTTTGGGATGTGGTTTAGTGGCCATGGTGGTGTTGGGTTGCTGGTTGGACTGGATGATATCAGAGGTCTTTTCCAGCTGTAATGATTCTATGATTCCACTTAAAAATCCCCCTTCCCACACCAGAAAGCACTCAAGTCTCCTCTGACAGGTCAGGATACTTCCCATCACTGTGCTCCTAGAGCTGTTAAATGGCCCCAGGGGCTGGATCAGGCAGACTCCAGGAATCATTTCCAACCTGCATTCTTATCCTATGATTTGGATCTGTGGTTTAAGCATGTACAAGCAGGTAGCTGTCAGTCTGAGGAGGCTGAGAGAGTTGAGGCTGTTCATCCTGGAGAAGAGAAGGCTCCAGGGAGACCTCAGAGCAGCCTTCCAGCACCTTGAAGGGAGTTTCAAGAACTTTGGGGAGTGAAGTGCAGCTTTTATGGGTCAGGCAGTGGGTCTGGGTTTCTGTGTGGTTACACATGCCTGAGAAAACAGATGTTCATCTGCTCCCCTGCTAATCCTTTAGCTTTCCTGAGGCAGGGAGAGGGAAGGAAATAAAAAGCCAGCAAAATAATCCACGGCCCCCAAGCATTCTGCAGTGTCTCTGCCAACAATGCAGAGCTTGTTCCTTCATCCTCCCCTCCAACCCTTTAGATGAGACACTTGGCTCTGCTTTGCTGGCCTTCAGCTGAGGCTGGCCTGTGGTGTCCAGCCCCTGCAAGCTGGCATCTGTACAAGAATGCCTATTTGGGCTCTTCATCTTCAGATGTAGATGGATGGATGGGTGGGCAGAGGCCAAGGGGATGAGACTGAACAAGGCCAAGTGCAGGGTTCTGCACTTTGGCCACAACAACCCCAAGCAGCACTGCAGGCTGGGGACAGAGTGGCTGAGAGCAGCCAGGCAGAGAGGGAGCTGAGGGTGCTGGGAGAGAGGAGCTGAAGAGGAGGCAGCAGTGCCCAGGTGGGCAGCAGAGCCAATGGCATCCTGGGCTGGCTCAGGAGCAGTGTGGGCAGCAGGACAAGGGAGGTTCTTCTGCCCCTGTGCTCAGCACTGCTCAGGACACCCCTGGAGTGCTGTGTCCAGTTCTGGGCTCCTCCATTGCAGAGAGATGTTGAGGTGCTGGAAGGTGTTGAGAGAAGGGCAGCAAGGCTGGGGAGGGGCCTGGAGCACAGCCCTGTGAGGAGAGGCTGAGGGAGCTGGGGGTGTGCAGCCTGCAGCAGAGGAGGCTCAGGACAGAGCTCATTGCTGTCTGCAGCTCCCTGCAGGGAGGCTGTAGCCAGCTGGGGTTGGGCTCTGCAGCAGAACAAGGGAACACAGCCTCAAGTTGTGCCAGGGGAGGTCTAGGCTGGATGTTAGGAGGAAGTTGTTGGCAGAGAGAGTGATTGGCATTGGAATGGGCTGCCCAGGGAGGTGGTGGAGTGCCCATGGCTGGAGGTGTTGAAGCCAAGCCTGGGTAGGGCACTTAGTGCCATGGTCTGGTTGCTGGGGCAGGGCTGGGTGCTAGGTTGGGCTGGCTGAGCTTGGAGCTCTCTTCCCACCTGCTCTCTGGTTGTATGAAATATGCTCCAGTGTGTTCTGCTGCTCCTGTGTGTGTGCCAGGGCAGAAGGAAGGGAGCAAGCTGGCACTTACCTAATGCTGGCTGAACTGGGAATGGTGGGAAGTGTCTACAGGTGGCTGTGGAAATTGCTTGAAGCTTGAGTTTGACTTTTTCCATCCTAGTGGTTGGACTCAGTGACCTTAAAGGCCTTCTCCAACCCAGGCGATGCTGTGACTCTGCACAGGATGGCAACCTGCAAGTGAGTGACAGCTGCTGAACGCCTCCTGCCTTCCTGTCACTCAACCTCTCCTGTCCTTGCTGTCACTCAACCTCCCACTTCCTAACTCACAGAGTCATAGAATGGTTTGTGTTGGATGAGACCTTAAAGATCATCCAGTTCCAACCCTCCTGCCGTGGGCAGGGACACCTCCTGCTAGCCCAGGTTGTTCAAGGCTCCATCCAAGCTGACCTTGGACAACTCCAGGGGGGAGCATCCACAGCCTCTCTGTGTCCTTCTTGCACTGAAGTTAACAACAGCTGGAACATCTGCCCTGTGGGGACAGGCTGAGAGAGTTGAGGCTGTTCAGCTTGCAGAAGAAAAGGCTCCAGGGAGACCTCAGTGCAGCCTTCCAGTACCTGAAGGGGGTCTACAAGAAAGCTGGGGAGGGACTTCTGACAAGGGCTTGTAGTGATAGGATGGGAGGGAATGGATTGAAGCTGGAAGAGGGCAGAGAAGCTGGGGAAAGGCCTGGAGAATAAATCTGATGAGGAGCAACTGAGGGAGCTGGGGATGGGTAGTGTGAAACAGAGAAGGCTGAGGGGAGACCTCATTGCTGTCTGCAGCTACCTGAAAGGAGGTTGTGGAGAGGCTGCTGCTGGACTCTGCTCACAGAGCTCTATCACAGAGTGATAGAACAAAGGAGAATGGCCTCAAGCTGAGCCTGGGGAACATTAAGCTGGACAGCAGGGAACATTTTTTCCCAGCAAGAGTGGTCAGGCACTGGAATGAGCTGCCCAGGGAGGTGGTGGAGTCATCTACCCTGGATGTGTTTCAGGATGGTTTGGATGTGGTGCTTAGGGAGATGGTTGAAGGTGAATCTTGTAGAGCAGGGTTCTAGGTTGGACTTGGTGATAACCCTGGATGTGTGTCAGGGAGGTTTGGATGTGGTGCTTAAGGCTATGGTTGAAGGTGAATGTTGTAGGGTTCTAGGTTGGACTTGGGGATAACCCTGGATGTGTTTCAGGGTGGTTTGGATGTGGTGCTTAGGGAGATGGTTTAAGGTGAATCTTGTAGAGTAGGGTTCTAGGTTGGACTTGGTGATGCTGAGGGGCTTTGCCAACCTGAGTGTTCCTGTGACTCTGTGTCTAAGAACAGACATCACTAACCCAACAGCAACATCTCATTTGCACAGGACAGGGTTGCCCACAGGGGTGGCAGATAGCCCATCCTTGGAAACATCCCAAATCAGGTCGTTTGGGACTCTTGAGCTCTAGGGTTACCTCTCTGGGTTCAAACCAAAGCTTTCTGAGTCAGTTGGTTGGTTTGCTGCAAGTGCTGCTGTGAAGAAATTGCTTCCCTCTGTCATCCTGAGGACAGAGTCCACTCTTTGCCCTAGGAAAAGAACAGCAGTTAGATTTTCATCCATCTGTTGGGGATATTTACCCCTCACACACACAGCATTGATTAGTGCCTACAAAGATTTTCCACTCTGAGCTCAGGCAGAGCATCTCCAGTGTTTATTCCAAGGATTATTGTATTTTTCCTTATTTTTTTGCCTCCCTTTGGAACCCTTTGAAATAATTTTCTCTTAAACTGAAGCTGTTCCTGATTGTTTTTTTTTTTTCCTTGCTTGACCTCTTCTGCCTACCTCTAGGAATAGCAAACCAGGACAATTCTTCAGATGGGAGCTTTGCTTCAAAGTGTTTTCAGCTTGAAAAAAAAACATCTCTTGGGTTTTTAAAGTCCTGCTGTTTAATCTCACATGGATTGAAGTCAGGATTAGCACTCTAAGGAAGGTCTGGATGAGCTTCATTCTGTTGAGTAGGTAACATGGCAAAGATACAAAAGGTGAATAAGCCTCAGAGTAATAAAAGACAGGTATGTGGTGAGGCACTGGAACAGGTTGGGGATGTCCCCTCCCTGGAGCTGTTCAAGGCCAGGTGGGATGAGGCCTTGAGCAGCCTAAAAGCTGTCCCTGCCCAGGGCAGGGGGGGGTGTGAAAGTAGATAACCTTTAAGGTCTCTTCCAACTCAACCCATTCTATGACCTATTGCTTGTTCTTTGAGTGTACACCAAAGGAGCAGGAGCTGTGGAGTAGTACAACTGGTGTGGGAGCTCATGGTTCCTCCTGCACCTCTTTGAGAGCTCTCAACTCATTAGGTTGAAAGCAGATAACCTTTAAGGTCTCTTCCAACCCAACCCATTCTATGACCTATTGCTTGTTCTTTGAGTGTACACCAAAGGAGCAGGAGCTGTGGAGTAGTACAACTGGTGTGGGAGCTCATGGTTCCTCTGTTCCCTACACCTCTTCCCTGGAGGGATAAAGCATGTGGAGGAGTAAAGCTAAGTGCCCTACCCAGGCTTGGCTTCAACACCTCCAGCCATGGGCACTCCACCACCTCCCTGGGCAGCCCATTCCAATGCCAATCACTCTCTCTGCCA